>MU007040.1:5152-336216 GCA_010583015.1 Tothia fuscella | reverse complement strand
TATTACGGTTTCTCTTATTAGTACCTTCTACTAGGTTACTTACCTAATAATTAGAGTTACTTAGTTAAGTAACTTAGTTAAGTTCTTACTATAGGTTTAGGGCGGTAGTTAGGTATAAGAGGAATATTAATAAATAAGTTATAAATAACTTTAAAAGCTTTACTAAGACTATAAGGTAGTAATCTTATAAAGTTTATAACTATAAAGAGCTTTAGATACTATCTACTTACTCTTCTCTATATACTTGAGGCTGCCTCTTTTGAGTGTACTTAAGCGTAGCCTTACCTAGCGAGCGTATACTAAAACCCTACGCGCTTCCTTACTCCCTTTCTTAGTATACGCTTTTATTACGTGACTTATACTAGCGTTATCCCTACTAGGGGTCTAGTATTTCTTCCTCTCTAAGCTACTATCCTAATTCTTCTTACTTCTCTACTATTACTCCTTCCTAGCCTATCGATTCCTAGTTTCCTTCTAACGGTCCGTTATAGTATCCCCCGCGTAGAATAGATCGAATTGCTATTATATACACGCGAGAAGGCTATAAGTAAGGAAAATATACTTAGTAGATAGCGTAGTACTAGCTTATAGCCTATGCTTCCTATATGAGTACTTAGAAGCCTTTCTAAAGACTTACCTATACTAGCTCCTTAACTGATTATACTATATATGATGACTATACTTAATCTCTTATTATTATAGAGCTCTCCTCTAGAAGCTATTAAACTATCTCGATTAAATAAGAGATTTACTAAGTCGCTACACGAATACCCTATAGTTATTTCGCTAGTAAAGTAATATATAGAGCGTATAACCCGCCTTTATAAAATATAAAATACGACAATTGTAATTTAAGTAAAGTAGATATCTAATTAAACTAGGCTTCTTTAGAAGCGAAAGAAGGCTAAGAAGGGAAAAAGGGTACGATTAGAGGGTATTTCTATCTATATAACTACGGGTATACTACGTATAGCCCGCGAGGAGGAGACGTAAGTAGAGGTAAAGAAACTATAAGGGCGCCTATATAAGGTAGTTATAGTTGAAAGTTCTACTAAGGATGAAGATAAGGTATCTAAGGATTTATTAGATAGTTTTAATAAGGCGCCTGTGAAGCGTATGCGTCGCGTAGTATTATCGTATATTAAGGTTTAATTTTCGTAGTTTATAGGTAGGGTTAGTTTATTAGTAGGGTTAATACTCTATAGGTAGCCGATTAAGAAAGAAGTTATCTTATTTTAAATACTACTTTAGCGTCTACGTATTAAATATTAAACCTATAATAAGTTAGTATTAGCCTATTACCTAGTTAATTATAATAACTTACCCTTAGATATATAATCTCTTATATCTTTATTACTAAATACTAAAGATTAATAATATATACTATACCTTCTTCTAATATCTTTAGATATAATAGTAGATCTAAAGTATATATAACTTCTTTAGCTATTTTAGTATTAGATTAAGCTAAAGATACTAGATATCTAGTTTTAGTTATAACTATAGGTATAGGCTAGTTATTAATATTACCCTAATATTATATTAGTAATAGTCTACTATTAACTTAGTATTAGCTATTACCTTTCTTTTAACCTTTATATCTTTTACTACTATTTACTTAAGTAAGAGCTCTTCTACCTTCTAAACTAATAATTAACTTACTAATAACTTAAGAATAAGTTATTACTAAGTTAGTATTAAGATCTACCTTATATTCTAGACTATATTTCTCTACTATATTAATAAACTAGTATAGCTCGTTTTTCTATTCTATACTATTAGGTAATAAACGAATTAGAGTATTATTTAGATTACTAATAGGCTCTAAGAGCTATATAAGAAGTTAAATAATCTCTACTTTTAATAATTTTATTGCTATTGTAGGGTAAAATAGAGTGGGGATCTTAGTAGATAGAAAATCAGAGGGGATATAGTAGATATAGTAGTTTTGTGGCGCAGCGTGTCTGCCGAGCTCCCGGCCTCATGTCGGTTGAACTATAATCTCACACACCAGCGGAAAAGGCAACCGAGCTCGGGGTTGCCGCTATGAGTAGGGGCTCGTATTCAGGCTGGGCGCGTAGGCCTCATTTGTACAATTGTACAACACCACCAGTTTTCCTTTGACCGTGTCCACATTCGCATGCGGAGTCTGCTAGGACATCCTCGAGGATACGAGCTCTTCCTACAACACTTTATTAACCGTAGCCGTTCATGATTTCACGATATACCCATGCGCCCCCTAAGCGCCTACCTGAAGCACCAACATGATAAGCTTCGATGAATGTCGCAAGACCTTTGTCAACAACACCGAGCTGATAGAGAAATGGGGCTGGACGGGACCTGTGAAAGGGATATTGAAGAATCCGAATAGCCAGATCACTTTTCGAGGCTGCCAGGCTGTATGCGGTACTGAAAATAATTGGTATCCCTGGAAGCAGAGTTCTGCTACAATTACGACATGGCTATTACCTATCGTTGGAATCATCTTACAGGCACCGTTTGAGAGTAACGCCTTTTGGAGGACTATGCTAGCGCTTGCGAGGTGGGTTGGAAGTCCTATGAGTAGTCTTTCGTATATTCTTTGGAATATTAGCGTCACTGGCAAATGCGCTTTGATGGGTGAGTTCCCAACTCTTGTATTACGAGATATAACACTGAACGACTGTGTAGTCGACATGGCCGTGTCGTATGACTATAGATCCTCAAGCAAGCACACCGACTTTGGCAATGTTCGCGACTCCTTCTACATCCTCACTACCATAAACCAATACTCCATAAAGCCAGTAGCATCGTTGAAGAACGAGGCAGAAGGCCTGCTAAGAATCGTGCTCTTCAGTAAAGATTTGCGATTACTAGGCACGAGCGTGACCTTACGTGAGATGCGTCAAGAACTGGCGTTAGCTCTACGTAAACGTAGAAGGCGTAGCGTAGTTCCAGTCTACATTTCCACTCTATGGTTCATATTCGCGTTGGCTATCTCAGTGCAAGCCGCGTTCGGCTTGATCGGAGAGAATGCAACAGCACACGATTTAGCATTGGGCCTTTTATTAGGATGGCTTCCGCTGCTCATACTCTGCAGTATTGTGGACCGCAACCCTACTGCTGCTGATGACGTCCGGGAGCAGCTCAACGATCTTATCGATATTGTGTGCCAGTCATTGCAGGATCAGGAAATCTTGAACGAGTTTATCGAGTCTTTCGCCACTCAATCATCAGCCAGCGAGCTGAAGCATCGACTTGTAAAGATCAGCTCGCAAGTGCAATTTCTGCAGCGCAATTTTCTTACCGCTTTTGCCGGCCAAGGCAGAGTTCGATGGCACTACGGAGCAGCTCATCCGATTCTGTCGGACATTGAGAATTGCTACATTGCAGATCATGGCCGAGATTGGCTACGCGATGAAGAAGACGCGAGAACAAAACTAGTCCTTGGCTCCATTGACCGTGGACTATGGTGGTTTGATTTCCGAGAATTATGGCAGATCTCAAGTGCTGTAACAATTGTTGCGGGCTCCTGCATGGGTGCTTTTACAATCTCGTATTTCACTCCAACCGTGGGTTTGGGATGCAGAAGCTTGGGATACCTCATCTTCATTGTCATCTCCTTCTCGCTTCTTGTACTTGAATTCTTGGTGTGGTGGCTGACGGAGGAACGCGATGAGATGCCAGCCAGAAGTGGACGAAAATTCACGCTACGGAATACCACATTTATTCAACTTGAGGAAGCATCTGCCGGGGTACTAAGGAGAACTGCGAGCTGGGCATACCGTAAACGTGAGCAATGCGAAGAGCTTTTAATCAGGTTCTTACCGGAGATTGTTGCCATGTCTTATTTCACCAAACGCGCGAAGAAGCGAGAGAAATTCCGAAAGCGATTGGAGGCCAAACTTAGGGAGTCCCACGAATTTTCAGTTCGGCAATGGACGCATCGACTGTTCTTCATTCCGATGGAGATTATCAATTCACTATGGTTGATGTACATTGTTCTTGCTCAAACGTTCGGTGTGTATGTCAACTGCCGATGCAAGAGCAGCAATTACGGATTTGGCGGAGGGTATGTTGATTTGGAGCAAACAAATGTGACACACAATCGTTATGTCAAATTTTACTGGAGCACGGGAACGACAATTAGTTGTGCAATAATGGGGCTGGGACTAGTGTATATCGTCACGGAGGTATGTTCCCCACAGCCCTCACTTCATTGCCTGCCCCTAACATTCTGGACAGTGGTGTCTCCAAGCCCATCTTTGCACTGAAAACTACGACAGTGCCAGGAAAGGTCTTCAAAGAACCCGGAAATTCCGACGCTATACATGGTTTATCCGCTATCCAAGCAATCGCCTTGTCATCTTCATAAATTCCCTCCGAGACATCCTCTTCCGAACCAAATCTCGCCAGAAGACCTTAGTGTGGACCAAAAATCCAACATACATCCCGACTCATGAAGGCACGGAACTCGTAGAGTATTCACCTTATAATCCTCCGGCCCCTACATTCTCTCCGACGAGTTATCCTCAGGGCAGTGATGCAGTACCACTGATTGTGGAACCGAAGACTTCGTATGATGGAGGATCTCAAAATGGTTTTCCAGGGTCTGCCTACTCAGGAAGTTCGATTCAGACACCTGGCAGTGTTTCTGGTGGAGAGAGTATTCAAGAGATAGACGTGCCGCCCGCAGCATCCATGGAGACGTTGGGTCCAAGATCGACGTATGCGCGGAAAGAGAGCGATGCAGCAGAGCGTCCACTAAAAACGTTTTTTGAGCGTTGAGCGAACCTTTGTATGCCTGTTCCCA
Source organism: Tothia fuscella (assembly GCA_010583015.1). Classification (NCBI taxonomy): domain Eukaryota; kingdom Fungi; phylum Ascomycota; class Dothideomycetes; order Venturiales; family Cylindrosympodiaceae; genus Tothia; species Tothia fuscella. The sequence goes on along the minus strand of MU007040.1, from coordinate 331,424 downwards.
TGTTTAACGTTAGCTTTTGTACACTAAGATACCCTCATCGTTTCGACATTTTTTTCCACATCTCGCCATAGTTCCAATACAATGTAAGACCGGTAGTACCAGAAGTTGCACGCCTGCTCTTACTAGTTGAATGCTCTTTCTTCGTTTTAATAATACTAAACACCGGTTCACATCTCCGCTCGCAAGAGTAAGCACTAACCATACTTGCAAGTGTAATCTTTGCTTTAAGCCAGCTAATCCCAGCTTCAAGAAGCATTGCACATATTTAATTCTTTTTCTGTGTAATGTTTACTATTTCCGTGGCGCTCAAACTACACCTTTCTCCCAATCAGACCATTACCTCCCGATTTATTCCCCAATTTCCCTTTGTCAACATACTCCCTCTTGAGCCACTCATTGGACTCACCAGACAAGCCTCTATCAGCAATATACACTTTCTCAATATTGTAAACAGTATCCAACCCAACCTCGTCCATCATCTGACAAGGACCCTTTTCCGCATGAAACCAATCCTTGAATAAAACGTCAATATCTTCTGGTTCTGCTACACCTTCCGCGAGCACATCAAGACATTCTCGTTTTATAGCTGCCCAGACACGATTGTAAATCAGTCCCGTTGACTGCTTCTTCACTTCGCAAGGCTTGAACCCGACGGATTCACATTGTTGCGACAGGAATGGAATGATTCTTGGGTCTGTCTCTCCACAGCTCATGAGCTCGACACATGCGGAGTTTGGGGGCATGTAGTAATGCGTGTTGAGCACTCGTTGTCTATAGATTGTCAGTGGATATTTCCTTGCAAAGGCGGCCAATGTTCTTACCTATGCTGAACATTCTCAAGTATTTGGCTAGATTTAATACTCGAAGAATTCGTGGCCAATATGGTATCTGGTTGTGACAATTTATTCAGCCTCCCAAAAATCTCAATCTTGAGACTTAGCACTTCTGGTATAGCCTCAATAACCATCCAAGCGTCTTTGACCGCTTCCTGAAGATCTGTCGATATTTTCAGTTCTCCTCGAGACGAAGAATTCATCTTCTGCATCTGTGCAGCTATGTTCTCATCGACATATTCTTTGGCTTGTTGTGCCTGCGTCACCGATGTATCAAAGAGACAAACAGGCCGACCTGTACAGGACCACATCAAGCATAGTCGTCGGCCCAGAACTCCACCACCAATTACAGTGACATGTTTTCCTTCGACAAAAGCTGTCGTGTACAATTCTGTGCTCGCATCCATTTGCAAAAACTGTCCCTTTCCGTAAACTGATTTCTTTTACTGAATTTTTAATGACAGGACGAATATTCCTCGACTGGTGTGCCTTTGATAACAAGATCTCCAATTTTATAACTCCAAATCCCAATTCTAAAGTCCGCCTTTTACGCAATAGGACATGTGAGCAGACTTTTGGTTGTGGCTTGTACAGTACGCGAAGAACTTCCCGAAGAGCTCTAGTCGCGCATGCAAGCAGTAGATCGAAGGTCATTTAGCTAGCTTCAGTCCAACGTGCGATGTAGAGCATTCGATAAGGTTTACATGCTGATTAAAATCGCTACTCTTCGGAACCTTTTCTCGACCTTCTTTGAGTATTGACTGGACACTGCCTGCGATTCAACATACCAAGTTGGCTGGTATCTGGAACAGCAAAGCAATATTCATAACTTGCAGCATTGACTTAGGCTCACTAAATAGGGTTTCCAAAGAAATCTGAACAACGTTGAGCCGCTGCATAAAATGGTATAGTGTAAGTCTCGGTAACAAGAAGGAAATGTACACTTCGGTCTGGCAAGAATGTTCTATTGGTAATTTACAAAGCCGTATTTGACATAGCTGATCTATGGCTTGCTTTCACCTTTCCCGGCAGCCTTGATCTTCTCGGCGAGGAAAGTATATCCCTCTTTCTGCGATGGACCACTCAGGTAGGAGAAATGTCCAGCATTGACAGCAAGCATTCCACCGCAGACACCGTCAGATGGCGGGCAAAAGACCTTGACGTTTTCCTTGGGATAGTTGGGGATAGATCCTCCATTCTGTTTGTTGTGGGTATAGCCATAAAGAGCAACACCAACGACCCGGGATTTCAGATCCGCTGGAAGCTTGGAGACTGAGTTGAAGATAACGGCAGTTCCTTGACTGGACCATGGTATAAGCTATGGGCGCAATTCCGCTCTCTGATCGGACGGATGTCTTACCTGAAGCCACCAGCTACAATAGTAGTGCTTTTGCATTTTTCAGCAGCAGTTTTGAAATGCTTGGTAGCTTCTGCAATAGCTGAGGCTGTTGTCCCAGCAGGGGTCACGTTGTCCATAAGACCCGCTGAGTATGCGGGGCCGCTGACGCCCTGGCATGCGACCTCGCCGGGGAATAGTTTTTTGAGTCCTGAGCAGAGACCTTGGCCGACACTGTTGGGAGTACCCTGTTACATATCAGTGATCTGAATGAAAGCTCCATTTCCAGTCATGCTTACCATGTTTCCGACTTCAGTAGAAGCTCTTGCATAAACGAGAGTGACCTTCTTGCATGGTCCAGGCAGCTCATTGATAACGGTGGCTTGAGGTCTGGCGAGGACAGTGCTTGCGGAAAGCACAACGATGGCGGTTGAAAACTTCATCTTGTTTGGATCGAATCTGTGGACTAGAAATGAGTGACTGTGAGGAAAGTGGACACCGGTACTCTGTGAAAGATATTATAGGGTCGAAGGTGCTGTCTCGCGGAGCGAGCCAATTCTCTAATATAAGGTTGGCTCTCGCAATGATACCCCAGATCAGAATAGCCAAGATTCTCCGGAGTGCATTCTTTGAAATCGCTTAATTAAATGTAATTTCATCTTCATTTACAAATCCTTCGCCTGATATGGGGTATGGGGTATGTTCGAGCTGTGGAGCAATGGGGATGTGAAGCACAGACGTGTCGCATGTAAGAAATCGCCACCACAAGAAAACTATATAGCCACGTGGGATAGTTTAGATTCAAACCACCAGGCGATCCTGGCTGTGCAATATCTTGCTGTAAGTGACTACGTTCTCGAATGTAGTGCTTGTTCTAGGGCACCCCACATCGAAACCTCCTGGTTGTGGTGTGAATGCTTAGCGAAGATGGTGTGAAAATTAAAAGATCTATATGTCAGACCCTAAGGAGTGACAGAATGTATACGTAGCCATAATAGGTTAGATGACGCCTTAGTATATATATTACCCTACTTACCTACCTTAAGATAGGTAGCGATTCTCTTTATAATAGAATAGCGGTATCTTCTATAATCAGTATTCATGGGCTATACTATACTATTTGGATACTATGTATGGTTATCGTTCTTGGTATGGATCTTTGTATAGATCGATAGACAAGACTCCCTTATAGTTATAGCTAAGGAATCCACTCATTCGTCCAAAGGGTATAATACGTCGGGCCGCGGGCTAGATAGGCAGGCGTGTAAGGTGAGCCGGATAACCGCTTCGCATTTATTTCCAATTTTTGATGTTATCAAAAAAAAGGCCAGACTACTTGTCGAATCGTGGCAGTCACGCTCAGACTTTGCTTTGGAGAGGCGTTTCGCGAGCCAGGAGAGACTTTCCATACACAAGTCTTTATACTTCCACGGGAAACTGTCCCGATTCTTCGATGCGATTCTTTACAATGCCGGTGAACGGATTGATAAATTGAGGCAAGCGTGGCGAATCAAAACCACAAGACGTTGAACCCACGTCCCCAACAGTACCTGTACAATGATTCAAGATCGATACTTAGCCAATATCAAGTTACATAGTAATCCAGGACACAGGTTGAGATAATTCCTATCGACCAACAGCTGTTGACCGAGCTTCCAATATAGGCTAGAGACAAGCTTGGCCACATAAGACATACCATGTTAATAGCCTTTTGGAGATCGTTGAAGAGCTGTATATTACTGCGCGTGTTTCCAATCAGATTGATAGGGATTGCGAATCGATTGAGACTCTCGACCCCAGTTTGTTGACAGCATATCGACGTGCAAATTGCGATAAAGTCCATGAATACTCTTCTGGTTAGGAAATGGTGCTCTGCAACTATGAGCAAGGATATTCATAAGCCAAGGGAGTGTTCATGCACAGGGAATGAAGCTATGGAGGGCTCCATGATGTGCGTAATTGAGGATATGTCGCGGAAACTCAAGGAAAAGTAAGTAGAAGACTCATTAGGTCGCGTGCGTCAAGGAAAGCACCTTGGTCAGATCATAATAAAGAAACACCAAGATAATGAAAGAGAAAACATTCGCACAGATGGACTTACTAATAAGAACGACATAAGCGGACCCTGCGAGCTTTGGACTAAAGCACCATGTCACACATCTTCATATACCTTTTTCAATGGTTCACCGAGCTGAAGTCGCGTAAGGGGCCTGCTCGCAAGCACAGAGCCCAGATCAACACCAGCAGCCTCGCAATGGGCACTTGTAGTAGATAAGCGGTGGGAGAAGTTCGGGCAATATATCTGTCGCGTCTCGCACTCGCTGTTAATGGTCGATCAATGGAGTCGAGTTTGAAATTTACCGGACGCGACAAACAACATCACGTGGTACGTAAAAGTTATTTTCGTCCCCAAGAATTTTGTTTCCCTCAAGTCCTTATTGATCGACTTCGATGTGCAATGAGATCCACAAATGGTAGAATTTATCAGACTCAAAAATGATAATCAACACAAAAGCTAATTATCAACGAATCAGATGCGAGATGATTTCAAGCAACAAGGCTGAAGCCTTCCGTCTGCTTCGCTGGAGTTTCTGCCGAAGCTCCTTTTTCGCAAAAGTCCAAGAACTTCAACTCGACCTTGTTTGAATTACGGTATCCTCCATCTGAGTCATTATGCCTTATACGTCAATGAAATTGAGGTGAAATGACTCCTAGTCTCGTCAACCTCGAAATTATCATAGCTCTAACGAGCTTCAACGGATATCTTGATAGTATACTTGTTCTCTTAGTGAAAGATATGTGTATTCCCGGAGATGGTCCTACAAAAAACTTGGCTTACTCCCCACCACACGAAAGCGCTTCTCAACCGGAAAGTCTCAGGATCTCACACTTATAGATCAGAATGTATGCTACGATCTTCGCTCCCAGCTAACGAACTTCACTTCTTGCCCCATAACGTTAACTAGTCACGATGATATTCATTAGAAGCTTACTTTTTCATCCATCTCAAAACAGTGCAATCTCTCACCTTTCTACACTCAATATCCGCAACAACCAGATTATGTACGAAACCCGTTGAAAGATCTATGCCCCGTTTCACGACTGCATTCCCTCTCCGAGCACCGCATTCTCCGCCACTTATTTTTGCACACCACTTCGCTTCTCTTCTCTCCGATTTAGCCAACTATAAAATCAAACCGCAATCTACTCGTCCCACCGTCAGAGATGCAACAGCAAACGACACTGTCGTAATGGTCTGACAGGTATAGGATGAAAACACCCAAATGGAAAACGGCGTGTTCGACTGTCCCTTCACTAAAGTCATACTCGTAAGCAAGCAGTACCAAAAAATGAATAATACAAAGATTAAAAAAGCCACGACCACAAACCCCCGTGCAAAACTTATTCACCACCTCGAATACCACCATTACATTACCTGCACACTCCCTCATCATCGTCACCCCCACTATTTATCATCCCCCGTCATCGCCACCATGAATCTACTGACCAAACTATGCACCACTATCCATAAACATTTCCGTAATCAACTTTAATTCAAGTCTAACAGCATCATAGAATACCTAGCCAACAAGAAAAATAGTCACTACAACACCATTCCCTATATTCCATCTCATTCTATGATGGCGTATTACCATATCAAGAAAGCAGTGAACAAACTACCTTTCACAAAGCAAGTTCCAGAAGGCTACTACATCCGGCGACCATGTCATATAACACAAGAGCTCCCATTCACATAACATCATACTTCACAAATCACAAATCACAACTCAGCAGAGATGCCAGGGGAAGTGAGTGACCCACTTCCATTGATACTACATAAACACATGGGACAGAACTATACTAAGCTAGCAAGACGGGGATCACAGCAATGCAATAGCCGACAGAGCAAATAAGGGGTACCACCCAAAAAAACCACGGAAATGCATCACAAAAGAAACCTCCGCGCTTCATTCGCAAGGAGACTGATAAAAAAAAATCCATGAGAAAAAGGAGTAGCGTCAACATCTTAGAGTAATACCCCTAAAAGCGCAATTCAAGGCGCATCATCGTGACATCTAAAACACAATGAAGAAAAAACCAGCAAATGTAATAAATACATAATTGAAAAAAGGGGGTATTCGTATATACAACTCTGCCAATGCCGAACACCACGGACAAAACCAAGGGGACACAGTAGTGTCAACCCAAATTGTAAAAAAGCAAAGGATTCAAAAGGAAAAAGAAAAGTATGCTCAATCATCAAGCGCATTCTACGCTGACTATGATGCTCGCTCGCACGCTATGCTGTAATAAAAGAGAGAACCTGGTACAAAGAATTCCATACTGCACCATACCCACGCCGTGCCCGTACCCATACCCCATGCTCACAGACAAAAGAAAAACCCTTTATCAGGAGAGAAAGAAGTTATTTCTCCCTAATAGGAAATGATATGCTGCCCCGGTTCCTCAACCGGCAGACCCTTGTCCTTCCATCCCCTCAAAGCAGCAAGCTCCATACCCATCTCCCTCATCCTCTCCGCCCCTCTACCAGGAAGCACAAAATGCTCCCTTTTTCCCTTGCCATTCTTGCCCTTGCCATGGTGAATACCATGCCCATTGACTTTATCCCTCGTACGCTTCTCAGCTAACTTCTCATGACGACGTTGACGTTTCTTTTCGAGGCCCTTGACAATGTCGATGGCGCCGCGCGTGAAAACTGTATCTGTGGGCGTGGAGTCCATGTTTTCTTCGTCAAGTAAGTCGTCATCGTCGTCGTCGTCGTGGATGCTTGGGCGTGTGATCCGGAATGGACCATTACGGGGGACGGAGCTGGTTTCGCGGGAGTCGCCGTGGGGACGTTGCGCTAGCGCTACTGGTGTAGCTTCAAGGTCGCGTTGGTAAGCTAGAGCGAAGGAAGAACGTTTCCTTGGTGGCGGAGAACGCGAGTAATGCCGGGATGGTGGAGGTGGCGATCGCATCCTCTTTGGTGGAGTACCAAAGAGACGACGCGCTGGTGGCGGCGAGCGTTGTTGTACGCGTTTATTTGGTGGAGGAGAACGGAGACGCCTGGGTGATGGAGAACGCTTCCTAGGCGTTATACCATGACGACCACGGGGTAATTGCTCATCGCTATTAGACAGCATATCCAATTGACCATGAATGAATAAGTGGTGATGTGTATCACTGTCCTCGACATGCATAGCGTCTTCTCCGGAATCATCGTCCTCTTCGTCCATCTCCGGATCGGAAGCTGGGAAAGTGGGATCGATGTCTTGAGGGACTGGCTTATGTTTCGCGGCACGGCGTTGTTCGAGGCAGGAGATATATGCTTGTTCAAGTGGCCGATCTTCGTCGAGTGTACCGCAAACGAAGTCGGTGCTGTCTGGCAGGTCTGGAGTCCGTGGCCGTATGTCCACAGGGTGGGCTCGCTTGCGGCCAACCATGATCGGAGTCTTCGATGGAAAGACACGAGTGCTGCTGAAAGACTCTATGGATGAGTCCGAGTTACTTCTACGGCTCTTAGGTCGGATGTGTTCGTTGAGTGCGCCAGATGTAGTGGCATTCGGTACCCAGAAATCATAATCGGATCCATCATTGCTCTCGTTGTCAGACCCGGCGAAACCGTGCTCATCGTCAGAAGCGAAGCCGTCATCGGAGACGTCGCCAACAGAGTCCATAATGCCAACAGAATCGGCATCGTCGTCGTCGTCGTCCTCTTCGACGTCTTCGTCCACATCATCCTCCTCCTCCTCCATGGCCTCGTCTTCCGCTTCTTTGCCAAGTTTGCGGAGATCATTCTCAATCTTAAGAGTGTCATCAATGGTGAGACGGCTGCGATGGCAAGTGGCTTCCTGCGTCCAATCCTCCGGCTCTTCTTCAGAGCTGGCGAATTCGTGGAAGCGCGTCGCCTCAGAGTGGCCGAGGTCGGAGTTTCCACTCATACGGCGAGCACGAAGTGTAGGTCCGACCTTGCGAACGGACTTGGGGGAGTCGTTCCGAACTGTAGAATCAGAGCCACGGTGAGACCGGATCTGGACCCTGGGTGAGTGAGCTATCCGACGAGGCGGCGGAGGCGGGCTTGAGAGCCGAACGTGCGGTTTGGCGGCTAGAGTCGCATCTTGTCTTGTTGGACAGACAAACTTCAGCATGCAAGCTCGCTTGACTGGCTCTGCTGGTTTCGGCGGTTCTACCACTTCCTCCTTCTTAGGCTCTTCCTTCTTTCCACCACAAGCGAATGTGATGCACCGTCTCCGCTTCATGAAAGCCTCGACGGCTTCATCGCTGGTGGGCGCTGGCTTGGGTGGTTCTGGTTTTCGGAGCGGGTCGACGGACTCATGAGGAACTTGAACAGATGGAGGCGCTTCGAATGGCTTGTGATTGAAGACCGGAGGAAGCTGAAATTGTGAGGGCGGTAATCGTGGACTTGGTGTAGTCGTCCGTGTAGGACTGGTGTGACCATCGCTGGTAAGATCTGCTGTGGAAGCAACGCTACCTCTGCTCCACGTAGACGCAGTGGAATGTGCACGGGTAGAACCGGAGAAGACGTCTTCGTCTAATGACTCACTCTCAGATGAGTGAATTGTTTGAGTAAGTATTGACTGTTTGCGTTGCATAGTGCAAGGAATTTTCTTGAATTCAACAGCTTCAATTGTAGCTGGCTTGCTTTGAGCAAGCTGATTTTCTTCGGGAGGTTCGTCTGCTTCTCCCATGGTCTCGTCGCTTGGCGAATCAGCAGTGGATGTGGGTTGGTTTTGTAGGGTGCGCGCGTCCGGCGGCGCGACGCCGAAGTAATATTGCTGGTGCTCCATAACTCCCGCACAATAGCCGGCTGCTATTTGGAGTATATGAAGTTGCAGCACCAAGAGTGAGAAAGCGTACGGCCTAGAAGTTGAAAGCACGCCAAGTATTAAAAGGTGATATTAGAGAGTCGCGGCAAGCCAAGCACCAAGGCTGTTTGATCTGCTTTGCTGGTCGGAACAAGAAGCTCGTCAGCTCCGACAATTGGGCTGACGAGTTGTGTTAAAAGTATTTAAGGTAGAAGCAAAAGAAGTGTGATAAGGTATCGTTATTTGAGTGGAGATTTTGTCCCTTGGACTGGCGGGTGTTATAATATGGGTTCGCACATGACTGTGGTTGTGTGTTGAGAAATTGCCGCGCCTGCGAAGTTTGGTTGTTGTTGAGTTGACTTTTCTTGCGCAAGAGACACTGAAATCTGGTTAGAAAGAACTTCCAGAAGACGCCGATCCAAGATCTTTGCTTGGGTATTATTCGTACATCTGGGCGTGGGTAAATTGATCAGCAACTCAATATATGGCTGACGTCCTTGCAATGGGCGCAGACGGGTGTAAGTACTGGGCGAAGTTGGCGGCAAATCTGGGTTTCTGGGTTTCGAAGAGCCGCTGATTAAAATGAGTCGCAACAAATGCCGATCTCTCTTCTTTTTCAGGGTATGATCGTTGCAAAGCCAAGTGAAATTATTGTAAATGTCAGCGCAAGCACTCAAGAGAAGCCAAAAGGCCGCTGCTGTGAGGCCGTAGAGCGCGCAGAGTAAGAGCAAGAATCGGGAGAGTTTTTCGTGGTTCTGGTGTGATGAGAGCAAAAGCAAGAGCGAGAGGAGGGGGAAGAAGGCAAGTTGATATTTGCAGGCGCGAACGGCCTGCTGTACGGAGGGTCGGGGCGTTGAATCTTGATTACCTCAGGCCAACAATCCCGTTCGCCTTCATTCCCGTCTTTTTCACACCTGAATAATCACCGATTCTTGCTTCTACGACCTTCACACGCTGACTCTATCACTCGTATTTCTTCTCTGTTATCATCACTGTAGCATTTCACTTGTCCATCTATGATTTGCTTCATTCTACCACATTCACCTCCAAGACTTGTACTCCTGCCCCCTCTCAGATGTCTTGCTTGGATGACCTTGCAGCCAGGAAAGACAAGACCCTGATCCTGATCTGTACTGCATCCCACTCTTGGCTCTTCCCTTTTCAACCCCACTGTCCTCTCACCAAGCATTCGCCCAGGACTGCCGCTAATGCATACCCTTTGCTGCGATGCTGCATACCCTCGGGCGTTGCAGGAATGTGCCAGACTACCATTCGACAATTGCCGGACAAGACTCCAAGAAATCGCGCACTTTATGCAGAGTGTAATGCTTGACAAGTAGGCCACACGACTACAACGTAAGAATAGCTTCGTCAATTAGTTACTCCTCTTTGCTGTTCGGTAATTTGATACACCAATCGGTATATTTATTCGGAAATACGAGTACTAACTGCAACCTCTAAATGTTGGTACCAAAACGTCGACCCGCTCGTACTAACAAAACGTCTCCAAGTTCCTTCCGACCACTTTTCTCACCGCTCAATCTTCATTTCTCAACCGACCACACACATAGCCAGAACAGTATCATCTGACAACGATAGTGCCTTCCCCTCATTCCCAGAAGTCATCCCAGCTACACATCTCGTTCACCCTTCTCCTCCCCAACATCCAAGGTACACCATTTGCAATGCCCAAACTGTGACAGGTCACACAATGTGGACCCCCACTACTGAGCCAATACGAAAGCAGCGTAGCGCCCAGCACGTGCTGCCGGGTGCTCCCGACTTCAACGGCGTTAAATTCAAGAATTTTCAAAAAGCGCCGCAACCGTCGTACTGAGACTTGGCGATGTTTTATCTTCGATGCATGATCGCAGATGGTATGTTGCCAGGTTTCTCCACGAGATAATAAAATTGGCGCTTCTTTATTTGATGATGGAGTCTGGGGTCTCATTATTTGGTTTTATTATATTCAAGAGAACAAGTATCAAATGGACTTGGAAGGCTGCAAATTGACTCTCAAACGTCTCATTCCCGACATCGGCTCAACCCGTTCGATCCAGACGATATGGCGGCTAGCTTTGACGATCTCTTCTCGATAGTCAAAATCCCAAGTATCTGGAAATCCACACCACCATCACGAAACTTGCCAGTCGCAAGTTATGCTGATCGTGATGGGACAACAAACCAGTAATACGTACCACTTTCTCTATGTCTGTATAGGTCTTGTGTTGGACCGTCCGTGACCCTCCACCCAAACTCATACCGAGTGTGTTGGCATTCATCAAAGTGAGACTCGTCATCGATGGTCGAATTGTCCGAAGACTTGGAGTCGTGATGTATGTGGATTGCGTGTACTTGGTGCGTAAGTCGTAGTCGTTATCTTTCTGGTGGGGGTTTAGTATCGTGAAATTCTTTTTTTTTATTCACTTCTGTATGAAGAAGATCATTGACAGTGAGGTTTTGCTGTCCTACCTTTTGAGGACAGTTGCAGCAGATCACCAATCTTGGTAGTCTCCATTTGGCTGGCTACCTGCTTTCTCTTTTCGTCTGATACTTCCCGAAGGCTTGAATTGGGAAATGTCTTGGGTGTTTAGGAGTGGAACACTTTTGGCGCCCATCGTGGACGTTTATCAACCAATGCTTACTTTTCTTGGCCGGCGGCTTCCAAGAGGAGCTTGAGCTTCTGCTGTACGATGAATGCTAAGGAGATTTAGATCGGTCGCGCCGCTGTTTCACTGAAGGACGTTGTTGTGCTACTTGAGGTCGAGAGATGACTGGTGGGTAATGGTTGTACAACTGAGGAGATGTGTAGGAGATGTTGTGTTAGCCTTAGCTACTACATACAGTGGTCTTTATTCACTCTACTCGTAGGCTATCCGCTCATGATTATTATCTTTATGATTGAACAGAGAATGGGATATTTTCCCCTGAACCATTCAAGCGTGTCATAGTGAATGCCAAATCGATTCGCGAATGCATAGTGTACCTAAATTAGGTGACTTAATAAGTTTCTGAAAAGCTGTACTCACTATTGCTTACCCCTTGATATTTGTTTTTCTACTACAAAAGGCATTCTAGGCTCGAATCAGTAGTCGTTCAAACCCGGAGACTTCAAGGTCTCGCTCAATCACGTACTGTGGTTACTGCTTCTATATTCGTGTCTTCCTTCTCACTTGAATACTGTTTGTCACTAACACGTAGGACAACTCAACTTTTTGTTCTGCGCTCAACATCTTTGGGCAGTTTCTTCGGTAATAATACTCGTTACCAAGCCTGATCATCTTCATCATCATGTTGCTTTGAGCAGCCTCATCATTCGCTCACCATCATGTCTGCTCTTCAACTGCTCGGATACCTCTTTTCTCTATTCTGGCTGCAGCTGAATTTCTTATCCCACCTCAAGTATGTGACGAGTATCCCCGTCTCAGCCTTTTGCGGTTCTAGCTTATCAAACAGCACATTCGCATTATCCCACGGCATTGTCCTTTCTGGAGTACAAGTCTACTCGTTCGTTTTTCTTCTATACCTCTTCTATTCTTACAAGATTCTACGCTTTCAGTGAATGGTAAGGCGGTCGTAATCACAATTTGTTTCAACACATTCTCACTGTTGTCAGTCCCAGTTCTTGGACTTGCCGAACCTGGTCTCGACGTCTATAAGAGATGGGTAGGCAGGTTAACTTTCTGCTTGCAACTGGAAAATAAATCTATGGAATGGGGGATGTCCGTGGCGTTCGGCAGATCGTAGGACCTGCTGCAGTTTCGTTTTGCGAGATGAGTATCTGCCTCCTCGGACTAGAACAGAAGCGTGTTCAACTTTGTTAATCGTGTGTCCACTTTTGTCAATCCCTCACACTCAGCTTGTTCGCTATCAGTCTCCATTGAGGAACTCTACCATAGCGCGTAACACTTTTCTCACCTCACTACGATGAACCCCATCAGCAGGTAGAATTAACACTTAGTCTTACTCTTTTTCGCTGCTTAATTCTGGGTACGTTGTCACTTTCCTCTCCCCATTAGTGATTGCTCGTCTACTTCAATGACTACTTAGAGCCCACACCATTCTCCCTCACTAGTTCAGCGTCCATTAGGGCTGCCTTGAAGTTTACAGACCACAATCGAATGAGGGTATTTATACAAAGCAATGACTCTGGCACACAGCCATTCCACCTTCGCGGAAGAATAATTTTTTGACTATGACCCTGCGAAAGTTCCATGTTTCACAGACTATTGGCATGAGATGTTATCTGAGCTGACTTACGAGCCATCTACTGTACCTATAAAAAGGCCTGTACGCTTGTAAATTCCCATATGGAGCTTGACGGATTCTTCGTTCTCAAACTGCGATCTCCTTCTCCTCGGTTGCTTTGCGGTGAGCTAGCGTTGAGTTCATAATTGTTAGCAGAATATTTTTGTTCTCGAAAAAAGGTATATCCAAACAAACCTTGTAGTGGAGATCATCTTTATCACTACTTCCTGTTGCAGGATCTCACCCTCGCTTTTTCATAATAGTCGTCTTACAGTGATGATGATAGTGATGATAACGGTTATGGGATGATTAATGAACTAGCTCAAAAAAAGCTTAAGGTGTTTGTACAGCTGAGGATTCCCCCGAAGACTCTCTCCGCGTTGTGCTCCAGCCTTGCGAGTACAGTTGAGAAAAGTCTCGAGTACCGCAACGGTCATGGGTGTTTATAACCCTGATTGATGGTTGTTGATCCACGATCTGAGAATTCCTTGTCCCTATTTATACGAGAATCAATCCAGGTTCTCTTACTAGAGGGCGACGTTGCATCTCTCAACCACGTTTCGAAGCCAAGGAGTAGATTAGGAGGGTAGAGATCTAAATGACACGCTGCGTGTTCAATATTTCCAGCAGACTTCTAGTTTTAAATAGCCTTCGTTGGCTGGTCCGTTTTTGTGGTTTACATCTTGTTACCGTGGTATACGGGACTCAGGCGGTGTTTGCATTTAGTTCGGCTCTATTGATTAATCGGCTGCTGGACATGAGGAAGTAGTGGACTTTGAACTTGGTAATCCAGTTTTTGCTTCTTGGAATCGTATCGAGATGGACGAAAACAATTGAGAAGTAAATAGCTGATGGTACTGATGATTATTGAACGTTGCGATGATGAAGATAGCTACGTGAAACGAAAAGAAAATCCCAAATTGCTGATCCTTGCCACCAAATTGTTCAGATGTATGTTGTAACCCGTTGGCAATAGCTTTACTTATTTGGTAGATCTTGGCTAGGACGTTCGCATCTGCACCTTCTCAGTTCCTTGCACATCTTTCTCAGCAACTTTCTCTTGCATAGATCGTGATGTAGAAAGTAGAAGTCTTTCTAGATTTTAGTCCTGCTTACGATATGGGGTATGGTAGTACTAGAGCCACTGGTATATTCAAGACCGAAATGAGTAGAACAGATATAATAAAACTTACTTTGCATCAGACGTGTGTTCGAGTAGAGCGATAGTTGGAATCGAACCCTTAGGTTCCTAAGTTTCCATGAACACCTCCAAGGGAGCACCTATAAAGGCTGCTCTCATTTCTTTCTCTAGGATCATCGGAGTTATATATACTACTACAGGGCTAGGGACAGGCGTGGTCGTGTTACACCGGCTCACAAGTGTACCAAAACTGTAACCTTATTCAGTTGTTGCTGTTTCATCTTTGGATCACATAGACCTATTGGTTCTGAATTTCAAATTACCTTTCGAGAACATTCCACTACTGTACTTCATCATCGACTCCTCGGTGAACCACTGGATATGGCGATGACGAATAGGATGTCATGATGAGTATTATCATTTCGCGAGCCCCGGATGGAGCAATCTTCCTGTACACTCGTTTCGCACCGTTCAATCCTTGACGAGATGGCCACGATGCCACCTGTAAGTCCTGTAACGTCATCCTCGAAGATTCACACCACATAATGTTGTACCGTCAGGATTATGGTGTTGATACTTCACAACGTCCCTGCGAGTCTGCGGTCATAAAGAGTGTGACGGCACAGCTTTCAGCGCCTAATTGGTGCATGACGTACACTCAGAAAGGAAAATGGAGAGGAGAAATGAGCAAGTCTGATAGATATCTGGAGGAGAATGAGATGGTGGATTTTCCACGAGTAGGTACCGAAGGGAGATGTTGTGATGGATGATGGTGCTACAAGGTGTCGGAAGGTGATTCTTTGAATCTAGATAGATGACGGAACAAGAAGCTATTTCCGCAACTGGAAAGAATGTTGACGGGAATGAATCAAAATTTGGCGTTGCATTGAAGTAATTCCAGAGACATTTGAGTCCTCACGTCCTTCAGTTTTCACCATCACGTGATGGCCAGATCTGGAACCCCCCTCTCGCACCAACTGACCTCATCTCATCTCGTTCCAGCTGGTCTCTCGTTTAACAAATCACCAGAAAAGCAAAGAAGCGTGTCCCCGAATTATTCAACACCCCTATCTCATCCTTTCACAGTATAATGCTGCCGTGTCGGCCTGGCAAGCTAGAGAGTGCCCGATCGACTCCACCAGAAGCCGAAGGCAATCCTACGCAAGACCATAGCCGCTATGCTACGACAGGCAGGTCTCCTATTCTGCGAGATTTGTTTAGAATCAGGCCTTACACAATGAGATGATAGTCGTAGGTGTAAGTTGGCAAGTCAAGGATGACTTGATCACTTGAACACGACCGGTAAGTGGCCGGAATAACAAATGCTTCTCTTCTTGATTGAATGCTTCTGGTTATAGATGCTCTCACGGTCTATTACGATGAATACCAGTAATTCTAGCTTGAGTTGCGAGGTACCGTTCCAAAAACTTTATTGATTTTACGCTGACCATCGCAACGATTTTGGCCCCTCAGCAACACCCTTGTCTGTCCAGCTTGGTCCCAACTCTTTCTTCCTCATCTACTCATCCACTTCCATTGCACCCTCTACCATCTCATTATCAATTTCCCTGTTTTCCCCGCTTACTGCCCTTTCGTCAGACTCCGCGCTGTCATGCACTTGAGACGCGCTTGAAGTAGATGGGGTCATCGTTTCGAGCTGATGTGCGATCTTACGCATTTCCTCATCAATCCTGTCCTCTACAGGATCCAATTTAACCCTCGGGGCCATCCATCGTGAATTTTGGGCCCCACTCAGCATCTCCTCCTTGAAGTCCAAAAGCTCACGAAGAGTCATTGGCGTAAGCTTTTCCTTGATAGCCTCCTCCACGCTGCGAGAATTGTACTGACCTCGGAGTCTCCCGTATTTCATTCGGCGCAAGTGCGGATCGTTGCCTTCTTGGTATGTTTGCTCGAGGATTTGTCTTTTTAGCCCTAGCAATTCTTCCAAAGATACGTCGACGAGGTCTGATGAAATGCGCAGCGTTGGGTTGGATTCGTCGTCGGGCCTCACATGGGGGGTGGGATTGCGCGGAAAATTCCACTGATTTGCGAACCGAGGATCTTCCAAGAAGTTTGTATCGCTAGCGGCATAGTCTGGCTCAGATTGGCTGTTTTCTGGAATCGGAGCGCGCGCATCAGCTCCTGTAGCAGGAACGATTTCCTCCGGAGCGATACTCTCTTCTTCAGGTGGAGCATGGTGGGTTAGAGCTCTGCTTGCCCAGACTGGCAGTTCGAAGGGCGGATCGTCAGCATGAGGTCTCCTAATCCGTTCTCCGTTGCCTATAATAAGTAACCCTTCGCAATGGGCACATACAAAGACCGAAGTCGGAACCTCCACTTCAGTGCGGCAGCAGGGACAAAGAGGGCGTCCAGCATCCAGTCCTATAACGTCCTTGCCATATCGCTCGAATGCGTCCATGGCAATATATGTTTGAAACAGGACTGGCTCTTCGCACTCCATGCATAGCCAAGCCTCTTCTCTCCCATACCTCATTGGACAGTTGCAAGCGCTATATGCAGTCCCGAATTCTTTGATTATATCTGTCGAGCATTTGCCGCATACTCGAAGGAGAGCTCCCATCCGCCGCATGTGTTTGCTGTGATCTGTATATAGCCCTGTGGGGTCTGGCAAATAGTCGCCACGCCGGAAGTATATACAGACATTGCACACATAGTGGGTTTGGTGGAAGTTAAGATTCTCGCATGGTCGGATATCTTGCAAACCTCCTCGAATGTTGTCGTGGTAATGCTCCATACAGCGGTACTCCGGAGGAGTGATTGGTTCGTATGCTGGTCGAGATACAGGCGAGGTAGGCCTAATGGAGACTTTTTCTTCTCTTGAGGAGTTCGTAAAGTGTTCGTCGCCAGGGAGAGCTGGATTTCCCGCATTTGTATCATGGTTTTCGGAGTCACGTCGCCGGAGATACTCGAGCCTTTCTTGGCCTTCCAATGCAGAAGATTGCTGAACCGCAGCGCTTGTGGTGTTGACAGTGGATGGATCTGCCATGGCGCGTATTGGATCTGGTACTTCAATACTGCAATTAGTTCTACCCCTCTTGCTAACTTGTGCGAAAGGACTTCATAGCTTCTCCAGACGCATTATCTGGCGTGCTATGTGTCAGGACATACCTTTGCGGTTAAAAGAGTGGTGAAAAGCTTTATGAGAGACTTGTTAGGGATTCGCGGCAAGCAAAAACAGTGGTTGCAAAAAAGCTCAGAAACTCAATCGGGAGTAAAAGGAGTTGCGGTTGTATGCGAACTGTAGGCTGGATAAAATTTGGAGGAAGAGTCGTTGATCGGCAGTACAGTGAATGAATTTGGTGATTTTGGGTCTTGTAGTCCAAAAGAAGACCCCTATTCTGGCCTTGTTGAAAACATTATAATCCTTTGCCGCAAAGCTTCAAGGGAGTACAAGTTCGGGCAAGATCAAAAATACCCATTGGTATCAAGCGGCAGACTGCTAAGCGATTACTATGAGTTTTAAGATAGCAAGAGGCTGCTAACTCAGCCCTCTCGCAGCTCGTATACGAAGTTCTCTATATTCTTCCAAGATTGTTTTTCCTCCTCACATCGCTTCACCACTAATGTCACTATCATTTGCTTCAGTGCCGTTGAGTATTTGCTTCAATCATTCCAGGGAATCGTGGTTTTTTATGAGGTGATCAGTATGACCTTGATCCAGTCCATGAGATATATCTGATCATCAGATCAGAAATATGACCTTGTTCAACTTCTTCGCAACCATATGCCACCTCCACAACAATCGCGAACGATCAACATGTGCCAGCTTCGGCGGCATCAAAGCTCGGCACCAGCTTTTCGCTCCATCTTTTGAAGGGAGCATTGGGGAATGGATTTTCATGGGTATAATACATGGTACACAGATCTCCTACCAGCACTTTTGAGCGCAGTCTTTTCAGCATCCTTAAGGACGTACTATGGCCCATACAACCCCATGGGAGAGGCTCCAAGATGTACTAAAATCTATGGAGCTCCATGAGCAGCGGGCTTTTGCCTTGATACTAAACAAATGCTCTGGTGAGCCCACAATGTTAGAATTCTCGTAACCACACGACTTAATGGAGACCACAAGGATAGGCATTGGGCGGCTTCATCTTTTGAGAAAGCCATGCTCGAATATCTGCCATCGAAACGAGCTTTGGGTATAAAAGAAGCTATCGCCCCCTCCAGAATATCACAGAACATCTTAATCAACAATCCATTGTGTAGGTATTTTGTGAAATGTTGACCTTCAGGCTACCCTCTGCATTCTCCACCTAGACACTTACACACCTAAAACATTCAACTGATCATTACATATCCTTTTCCATATTTGTTCTTACTCGGTGCCGAGTCACATGCAGCATCATATCTTGATCATAAATAGTATTCGTTACTCTGAGGATATATATGCAAAAACAAAAAATTACAACGCTTTGTACTCCAATAAAATATTATCTTTTATCCCAAGCAGGTAAGTCCCTATCCTGCGACCGCATGGACTCAACATGTCTCGCTATCTCCTCATCGGTTGGGACCTCAATCCCCGACAGATCGTAAGGATAATTATCTTCCTTCGCTATCCGTGCAGCCTCTTCCGACATCTTGGGCTCTTCCAAAATCTGCGGTTCAGTTGCAGATGAGTTTCTGCTTGTGTCTAGATATAAGATGCTATTGCCTCTGTTGGATGAAAATCGCGAGCCTGGTGTGTCC
This sequence comes from Tothia fuscella, assembly GCA_010583015.1. Taxonomy (NCBI): domain Eukaryota; kingdom Fungi; phylum Ascomycota; class Dothideomycetes; order Venturiales; family Cylindrosympodiaceae; genus Tothia; species Tothia fuscella. The sequence continues at coordinate 312,326 of MU007040.1, read as the reverse complement.
GTGACAGGTGTCGTTGCGGAGGTACCATTGCAATAGAGAACCCACCCTCCGAGGCTCATGGTTTTTAGCACGGTCTGGAAATTTGGCGATTGTTTCACAGCCGCAGGTGCTCGATCCCCACACCACTTGCTTCTCTCATTGGCAGTCAAAGATTTCGGCTTATCATTTGAAGGGTATTCGATGTGAAAAACTGGCTTGTTGTGCTTGGTGACGAAATCCTGGTATCTAGTACACTCGTTTGCTCTGACGCATTCCTCATTGACTGCAAAGTGGACCAAGTGTTGGACGTCAGACAATATTTCCAGACTGTTCTTCAAGCCGACGCCGAGGTTGTATTTTGCTGCCGCAGTGGAAAGGAACTGGACGTAATTGATTGAATCCTGTTTAGTAAGACCCAAGCCACCTCCTCTACCCGAGCCGTAGGCGTCTATCAAAATGAAGTTAGCGGAGGTCATTACGGAATTGTCTTTCGGCGAGCGAAAAAGGTATTGTCGGTGCGCAAATAGGGCACGGTATATACGTACCAATATTATCTGGGTCGATAGCATCGCAACCCTTGTCATGCGCGAGCTTAATTCGGCTTGTAATAATTTGGCGAACAGTAGCGCTTGAAGTCTTCACCCACATCTCCGACGGCCATTGGAGCAATCTGCTTCCCTTGTCCGCGTACACGAACTGTGTCGAGTCTGGACGGCCAGGTTCATAGGTACCACCACTGAAGTAGCAGATTACTGTCTTGTTCATCTTGCGCATCGCTTCGATTGATTTTTTCTCGGTGCGAAAGAGATCAATGTCGTAAATGTCCGCGTTCGGTACCATATACTTAATGTTGTCGCTCAGCTTCGGAACAGCGCTCAAAATGATTTGAAACGTTGGGCCGACTTGCTTGTTAGCAATATGTGGAGCCCACGCGACCTTTTTCTTCTCTGTGAGCGAGTCAGGCGAAGAAGTATGAGCCGCAGAAGTCGATTTACTGGCCGTTGCTCGGGTAAGTGATGACCTTGAGCTCGAAACACTGGAGCTTGACGACTTTGTTGATTGTGTCAAGGTTGTGGGCGTAGAGCTGGATAAAGGGGTAGAAGTCGCTGTAGCGGAGGCTGAAGTAGACTCAATTAGAGCTGTGGCGTTCGACTGTGGGGCTTTGACGGTTGTTGAGGATGAACTCGATAGTGTTGCGTTCGCGGACGCAGTCCCCTTTGTAGGATCAGCAGAAGTGGCGGAGGCAGTAGAAAGTGCTAGTGATGAAGATGACGGTGGGAGCGCGGTTGCAGACGTTGTGAACGATGTGGTCCATGCTTCAACGACAGGTGTTTCTGAAGACGATGAGGCAGATGATGAGGCAGAGGATGAGGCAGATCCAGACCTCGTCGCCAGGTATGTTTGTAAGCAATCAGATTCAGAACCTGACCGCATATTCCCCAATTGGCTTTCCCAGTCGTAGTTTGCAGGTGCTTTTGGTAGTTTCCCACAAGCCACTTTACTACTACTCACGGCACTCGAGCTGGCGGAACTTGCTTTTGTTACAAGATAGTTCTTGAGGCAGTCCGATTCAGAGCCAGGTTGCATAGTTTTGAGTACGTTATCCCAGTTGTAGTTCGTAAGTCTAGCTGGCAGCTTTGCACAAGCCTTTGAGCTACTACTAGCAGCTGGCTCTGCAGCAGATCTCGCGTGTGTTGCTTGTGGCGTCGTAAGCCATGGATTCTGCCCCCGTGGTGGGGCTTGTGGTGCGCAAGATGCTAAGCTAGCAAGATAGCCAGCTAGGAGGAGAGTAGGAAACATTGTGAAAAAGACGCTAAACGATTGACGAGATGGTGAAAGAGCGACTATACAGTAGACAGAAGGATGTAGCAGTAAAGATCAGAATCAGGACCAACTATGAAAGAGGTGCTATATAGCATATACCCCCAAGGCTTAGCAGGCGGCCAAAGGCGCCAGCCCATTCGAAAGAAAATCATGGTACGTGGACAGTGCTTCACAATATATTTCCAATTCTCTGTCCATCTTTGGTATAGTCCAGACTCAAAAGAATTAAGGTCCTCCTGTCACGCACAATATAGGCCAGCACGGAGGGACCTCTCTAGGCGGCTCTGTATTGGCTGTCATTTAGTCCCGATTTTACCGGAGCGGACAAGATCAACACGTTACGTGGTTTCAGAAGAATGGTCCCCGGGCCTTGACTCGAAATGGGGCATGTCTGACCAGGGTGAATAATATAAAATACATATTTTCCCCACAACACAGACTGCTCGAGACAGCGGGAAAACGGGCCTCTGGTACCTTCCTCTGAAGTGCTAAGCTTTTTCGTAATAGTCGTGACCTACTAAATAACCAATATAACGCGTCGAAATTAGCCAGGCGTTGGTGTTAATGTTAATGTAATTTTTCCCTGACCCAGTTTCAAAACATAGATGGGATCGAGCCGTGTCTGAAAAAGAGCCTGCGAAATATAGTCTGGGGTCCCAGAATATATGACTTGAAAATTGGTCGAAGACTGGCGATTGTTCTGTTCTGGAAGGTCATCTGAAGATATTTCAGACTGAACAACCTAGAGTCAAGTGCATACATGGAGGCGAGACGTTGTTTTGCTATTGCCAATCGCAAGAATAAATCAATGCGGTTGGGGATGCCTGAAAGTCGGCGACCTATAATCCTATATGAGGGTGTGGATTTTTCTGTGGTAACGATGTTGAACGCTTCCTTGTTTCTGGGTTCGTGAAATGAAGCTGAGCGCGAGAACCTTTTTCCGTTTCGAAGATGTGTCGCATCACATGGGGCTTCGACCGCAATATCAGTCATCAGTCATTGAATAATTCTTTTCGTCTGGGCCATCCATGTTTGGCTAATTCTTTAGGCGAGCGATTTTAAATCCGGATTTTCTTTGCCACACCTTTCAAAAGCTTCCCATTCAACGAATCGGATGCTGGTATCACGCAATTACAACCCGCATTTGCTAGGCTATTGCCGCTGACTTAACAAATTATATGTGTAAGGTTATTCGTTCTTGCGACTCAACGGAATAGTCTTAGCAATACCTATGGCCAGCTCATGGCCTCCCTTGAGGCGATTAAGCGAAGTATGGTTGTATGTATTCTGACAGGATATGGTTGTGACTTAAGTAAGGTATAGGTGAAGTTAATAAGGTGGTGGGTGGAGTACCGCCAGATTTCTAAAATCCCGATAGTTTCGCAAGCGAGAATATATGAGCACCAGGTATTTCGTGCGACGAATGGTATGCCGTGTGACAACAACCGAAAAAAATCATCAGAGATATTTACTCTAGTTCGAAGTGACACGCCCTTGATCCTTCGTTGCCACAGTAGTCACTTTTACAGCACTTCGAAAGGCGATAAATTTTCAGTCCACACGCCACACTCCAACAGAACTTACTGAGTCATCAATTGAGTTCATTCCAGGTTGGGGTCGACAGCGCCCGGCAATCGAACACCTGACCCCTCGAATTTCACTCAGATATTGGCCTCAATCTATCTCCACAGGCCAAAGCTTCCTGGGGTGATATTGGACCACCATACAACTGGGATCAGGCTTCCTTTCCGCCGATTGGTTATGAATTGTATCTGTGTGGAAGCAAAATGCTACCCTGCTATATGCCCATTCCCCATTCTATGTGGCTTCAATCCCAATCTACGAGAAAGAGCTGGATGAGTACCCAACGCGCTGGGAAAATGAGCAAGTTCACGCGCTACATCTAACAGTACACTGGGTCCAGAAGCATACTACGCTGTTCATAGGCAGTGCTGCTTCAGTCTTGGATTCTAAGCATCTCACTCTCTGTGAGGATGTCCTGTTCGCGAAAGCTATAGTCTTGAAGTAGTTGCAGCCGAAGCAGGGATCCGACTCTATCATTCTTCTTTCTGCAGATGCAGATGAGATATCTATATATCCCCCGGCAAACCGACATTCGTTATAGCCTCCCGCTCCGTGCCGCAATTGCATGTTGCACCACTGTAGATCGTGAGGATATGGGTGGTGGATGATCATTTTTTTGTTTGTTCTAGAAGCTTTCTGCCCTTCTGAAACGTTCTAGGAATTAGTCGAGAAGAAAGTAAAAGATTATACGCCTGTTTTAGATGTTTTGAATATTTCTCCGGGTGTGGTCCAGTTGTAAGTCAACCCTTTTCGATACCTGTCATTTGGGCATCAATATCGCCAGCGAAACACTGACAAAACACCATCTCGAATTTCACCTGTACATATGATAATTGTTAGCTCTTAGGTAGAGTTAATCGAAACAGAATACAATATAAATTTTCCTTGCCTGCCTCAAATAGTCGCTGAAGTATGCGCAGAATATTAGAGACGAACTTTCCACTTCATTAGGATCATATTTTTGGAAATACAGTAGTAAGCAAAAACGAGACTGAGATTAACTTCTACAACCACTTCGCGTTCTTTTACATGAGGTCACCCAAGTATCATGAAATCGATTCAGTGAACCTGACGACTCCTATAGCAGGTATGTTACTTGTCGCTGGAAGTCGTGGGTATACTGAATTCGTCTCAACTCTGGTAGTATGATGACACTTGTGGGATATAGGGTTCCAACCTTGGCCCACTCGAATCCCGAAAACCTAAATGGAGAGAACTGATTCAATTTGACCTCAGAGCTTATCAAAATTTCCTGGCAGAACTCAATCTCTATATCAAGTCTGAGGGACAGATTGGTGGCGTTTCAAACCGACCAAGTACATATCACACATCCAACAAACGAAATTTCAAGAATCATAAATTTTATTCGTAACACTTAACAGCTACTCCGAGCCAGCAATACCCCCACCGTCAGGACCCATCCACACTAGCAATCCTCATAAGCATGCTCAAATGATATTCATAACCCTTGGATCCCAGCATCAGCCCATCGATATCGACATCAAGCCACCATGCCATAACACTCCTAGGTACCATCTCTGCTTAACGTGGCGGAGCAGTCAAGATACCAGTGGGACCCTGCTTTGGCGGTGGAGGGTTCTTGATTTGATCTCCAGCGTTCTTGAGGAAGTTACCCACCGTATTGACAAGGTCTGTGATGAAGTCACGCTTCTCGAAGTTGGTGGTATCGTGAGGGCATGCAGAGTAGCCGCATTTGGAGCACTGTTCGAGTTAGTGAAGGGGTTTTAGGGAGGTGTGTGAGTAATTGTCGGGTTTTTTGTAGGATGGACTTAATTTGGTAGACTTACGAATGAGTTAAAGCTGGTGCACGCATAGTTGTCGCAGTCTTGATGAGTAGGCTTCTCGCCATCGCAAGTAACAGGAGCAGGAGGTTGATCTGGGCGGGGAGCATGGCAAGACTATAGCTATCTGTTAGCAAACCCACCGACTTCGTCCCAGATCAACGAGTACATACATTGAAGCAGTTCTGCTGGGCTTGCTTGCAGAGAAGGTTACACATCTCAGGACTCACATCGCCGCGCTTGCTGAGTAGCTTGGCAGCTTCCTCACGGGGAAAGATATTGGCTTGGTCGAGAGTAGAGACTAGTTCATACAGACCAGAAGAAGGGTTGGCTACGCCGAGGGAGGCGCAGAAGAGGATGATTGGGAGGAATAGGTTTGAGAGCATATCGCTGGTCTTGAGTTGATGGTAGTTTGTGTTGGATTTGTTGTAGGAGGAGAGGAATTTTGTTTGAAGGGTTGAGGTGTTGTTTTGGTGTGAGTGAGAAGAGGAAGAAGAAGACAAAACCTCTAGATAATGGTGGGGGAAGTGATTGCAGGCGGATCGGTGCCGGGGAAGTAGTAGGAAGGAGCATTCGATACGAATAGGTACAGAGCCCGAAGTCGACTTCCTGCCAGATCGTTGCGACACCGGAGTCAAGTAAGATATTGGATGTGGACACAAATAGTATCTCGGCTTCTTCTAGCAATTTCCTCACCGAGGAATATTGAGCCGTCTCCAACATACTCAGTAAGCAATCAGTGGTCACGGCAAAACTTGAGCATGAGCCGGGATCCCATCTGGACACAGTGAACCTCGTTGGAAACCTACCATTCACACTCCATTCGCATTCGCAAAAAAACCTCGTTGTAGCAGCTGCGAAACCCTCGAACCGTTTGTCAATCACCTCCATGTCAAGCCCATAACTTCCTCTATTCATTTCGACCCTTTACTTCCTTCCTTCTTTTCCACGGGGAGAGCAGTCACATCTTTCCATCCATATCAGTACTTCCCCATTCTTAGCGCCTGCCTTACACTAGAATGGCTCGGGACTTCCCCGTTCTTAGCACTTGCCTTACACCAGAATGGTTCTGGGCGCTACGTTCATCCAGTGACTTCAATCCAATACCAATCAAAAAAAAAGAAATAAGCACATCCAGCAGTAGTAGCAAGATTATCAAAGGGCGTTAAGTCCTCATCCGACTGATATAATGTAATGTACATACTGCCTTCAACCAGTTGTCCGAAACGATCGCTTATGAATATCCACAAAAGTGCCAGTTGTGCAATAAGTAAGATAAGTCTCCCATCAGGAAGACAAGGGAATAGAACACACATTTGGAGAGACAGACTCCCTTTTCTATAGCAGGTGATCGCGTCAAGTAGAAAGTAAAGTAAGCGCTCTCTTGTTTTTGCGCAGTATTTGTATCGTTATACATTATTGGGAGAAAAGTGGTAAGCAGAGTGAGTGAGTGGATAGTATAGGGATTGGATTAGAAGAGTCCATACCATTACCATAATACCGATCCTCGCCCACTTGATCAATCGCCGACTTTCGCCTGTGGGAGAAGGCGCCCACCCCGAACTGGACGATGAAGGGACGGGAGCGATTTACATCAAACTCAAGTAACAAACACCAACAGTAAACCACCCACAAAAAAATGAACTAGAATACGAAAAGTAGAAGAAGAAAAAAAAGAACTGTATAACAAAAATTCCCATTTGCAATTCCCATTGCATCCCATTTTTGTCAAAGTTATGATACATCAATTCCATAGTAAGTAAGGTATCCTGCCTTTCGCAACCACCATTCAGTTCCAAAAGACAACAAACGCAAATCCCACCCACGCCAATAAGCCCGAGCAAGCGTCACAGCGTAGAAACCATAGTAGTGCATATAAACACTTGCCCAAGAAAAAGTGAACAACGCCATGAAACGCGCACAAAGAAACACCAATACCACCACCAACAATACGAACACCAATACCAACACCGTACGAAATACACCACCCCGGTGAGAAATGTGAGAAAGTACCGGACAAAAAGTAGAAGGGGAGAAATATACGAGTAGGTGCCTAACCTTCAGAACCTCAACCTCTCCACCTCACCCTAGGATAAGGGTAAAATGGAGAAGGAACTCAACCAAAGGCGCACAAGCTACACGTACTTCATTTCTATTCTTTCCCTCCATGTAAACATTCCCACACCCTCCCCAACCAACCCAACAATAACGCATACAACAACCATCCCCCAACCTCCAATCCCCACACCCGCCCTCAATTAACGACCCCGTCCCTCCCCCGCACCCACCCTCTCTCCCCGGGTGGCTCTGCCATCAGAATTCCCACTCGGATCAAGAATATCCTGCATATATTCAATATCCTCAATGCACCTATTGAAAACCTCGCCCATCTCCTTCACAAGCGCCGTCCTATTCCACTTGCCCCTCCCACTCCAAATCACATTCATTAAGCTTGACATGACCTGTTCCAACTGTTCAACCGAACAACCAGACGTGCGCCGTACGATTTGCGATTTGAAATCCGAGAGCGCCGTTTCATCTAGCAGGAGCGGTGGATCCGGGGCGGGGGAGTTGAGGATGTTGACGATATTGGAGGTGTGTGCGTGAGGCGAGTGGGTGTTTAGTGGTGGTGGGTTGGGGCCCGTAGTAGTGGTCGTCGCGGGAACATTCGCAGTAGCAGCGAGTTGCCTCGCCGCAACGGCATGTTCCGGTAATTTCGGGACAGAGAAACCACCCTGTGAGCTCGCAGGCTGAGATTGCGAAGAAGTATGTTGTGACGATGGAACCTCTGCTTCAATTATGAGCTTACCACCATCTCTCCTAAGAAGTCGTGATTTGTTGGGAATATTAAACTCACCGACGATGTCTTTCGCACTCTCCCCACTCGATTGCTGCTGCGCATGGGTTTGACCACTCTTGTCGCTGTTTTCTTGCGTGTCGGGAATTTGGCTTCCTCCGCTCATGGCGGCGTAGTGGTCGAATGGTGGGTAGTAGTGCGAATCGCCAGCGCTACCGTTTGTGCTCTGCGTATGCCCTCTCAGATCGCCACCAGCAGGCGCAACACTATGGCCACTGGTCCTATTGCTTGAAGTGGTCTTTTGTCCGCTTGTCGTGGTGGAAGCACTGTTTTGATAGTCGTCAATTTGAGAACCAGGTATCATTTTCTGGAATACCGCGGCTTGATTGCGCCTCTGTTGGGTGTTTGTGCCGGAGTGTGCTGCTACACTGAGGAGGAATGCAGAGCGGTCCGGTTGGGTTGTTGATTCCGAGTCTGCCATATGAGCATCTTCATCTGGATGTCGGGATGGCACAGAAGACCCATTCGTCCGGGGCTCAATAACATTAGGCCCACTCGAACCTGCAGAACCAACAGGGCGAACAGGAGTAATGGGTGCGAGGAAAGGAGCAGCTCCAGGAACGGGTTCTCCCAATATGACAGGACCGTTGGTATCCATGGTGCTGATCGACTGAGGTGCAAATCGTGCAGCTCCCATTAGAGTAGACTCAGCGGGTTGAGCCTGCTTCAAACGAGCCAATTCTCTCAAGTACACTGCCTCACACTCTGAATTGAGCGATGGCATTTGATTCTCAAAAGCAATCATGTCGACTTCCACATTGGAAACCAATTCATTCGCCTTGATCATACGATCGCGATCACTGAAGTTCTTCGCGTCCTTGGCGAGATACTTGATGTCTGCGTAGAAATCCTTGTAGCGCTTGTAGTACCCATTTGATAAGCGTGTCTCAATTGTGACAATATCCATGTTGTAGAAGAACTTCTGTGTAGCGACCTCCTTAATTCCACCAACACCATGTCTATCCGTCGCTAAAACGTATGGATGCTGGATCTCTTGAGCTTGGAGTTGCTCCTGAGTAAGATCGGTGGTGAGGACTGTGGGGTCTTGCTCATCGAACAAATGGCGCAAGCGAGCATCATCGATGACAGGAGTCACAAATCGTCGGTACTTCTTCTTAATCTGCTCCATGACTTTGCCGATCTCCATCTTGAGTTGATTGAGTGTATGCCGATCAGCCCTCTTCTGCCTCTTCAGCTCCTCCTTCGTCAGAGGCGCAGAGGCGATGGCTTCAGCCGGCGCGTCTGGGAGTACTTCAATCTTGCGACGCTTGCGGTTCTCAGGGTCTGGAAACTCAGAAGGTCGCTTGCGGACATAGCCAACGAGAGCCTCGAAGTACTCTTCTCTGGCTTCCTGATTGGGTCTCTTGATCTTGAAGTCATTCTTTGACGAGAAACCAAATAGATCCCTCATCATGGCAGCGTTGGGCTTCTCATCTGCACGATCTAGTTCCATGACCCCAAGCACTAAGACTGGTTCGTTCGGCGGCAGACTGCGTAGCAAGCTCACGAATGTCTTGATAGCGTGAGGACCAATAGTGTCATACCAGACATCGACGTTGGGAAGAAAGATGACGCTGGGTTTGTGGCGGCGAACTTCCTTGAAGAGCTGGATAATGGCCGCCTCGACAGATCGCGAAGTATCCTCCATCAGCGTAGCCATATCAAATGATTGAACGAAGAGCTTCTCGAATTTATGCAACAGCGCAGAAGCAAGATGCTGCTGTCCCATACCGCGAAGTCCTCGGATGAGTAGTCGAGGTCGGAAGATACGTGCACGATCAAGGTCACGTTGCATTTTCTCGCGCTCAAATCCGAACTCATCGTTGCGATCGTCGAATTGTGCTTCTTCCAAAGCAGAAAGCTTCGCCCGTGTTGGGAGGATCTCATCGATGAGATCGACAATTCCTTTCAGTGGTTCACGCAATAGAGGTGCAATGTCCTGGTGTAGTGGCTCCATGCGGCTCGTGGCAGTCCGCTCCGAAGAAGGAATGATTTTGTTGATGGAGAGCATGAAATCCTTTGGTAGCACTTTGATTTTGGTCGGATCAATAAGCAGTTTCTTGTTCGATGAGTAAATCTGTGGATATGTTCCCTGGATAGCATTGAGAGCAGCTTCAGTACACAAAGCTCTCAAATCAGCACCACCATAGCCTTTGGTGATCTCGGCGACCTGGTCAACGAACTCTGGTTGCAGTGGTGGCTCCCAGCCCTTGATATTGATGTCTATGATCGCACGGCGAGCTTTGGCGTCCGGTAGGGGGAAGTAAAACTCTCGATCGAAACGACCAGGTCGACGCAAAGCAGGGTCAACATTGTCAGGACGATTGGTGGCACCAATAACGATGACCTGTCCACGACCGTCCATGCCATCCATGAGTGCGAGGAGAGTAGCGACGATAGATGCGTGGATTTGTTCTTGCTTACTTGAACGAACGGGAGCAAGACCATCGATTTCATCGAAGAAGATGATGGACGGCTGAGATTTGCGTGCTTCCTCAAACAGAAGCCTGAGCTGCCTCTCCGCTTCACCAACCCACTTGCTGAGAGCATCTGCACCTTTGCGGATGAAGAATGTGACCTTCTTGCCTTCAATGCTGACACTGTTCGCCAAAGCACGAGCGAGAAGAGTTTTACCAGTGCCAGGTGGGCCGTGGAAGAGGACGCCACGAGGAGGAGTAATCTTCTGGCGCGCGAAGAGTTCTGGGTATAGAAGAGGCATCATGACCATCTCCTTGAGAGAATTGACATGATCTTCCAGACCACCCACAGCTTCGAAATTGACGTTCTCATCGACACCGAGTGGATCTGCGTCTGCGAGTGCCTTCTTCTCCTTTGTGACTCGACCCAAGTCAGCGACACCGCCAGAGTTGGCACCACCAGCGGCAGCTTTGCCTCCTGGGAAGCCTGGATTTCTGGCTGATGTTGGCGTCATACCAACAGCGCCTCCGATACCTTGTGGGCGGGGTCCCTCGTCTTCACTGCTGTCCGAGTCTACACCACCAACCGCGTCATTCTCATTCTCGGCACCACCGTAAAGTGGTCGTGGGCCACCAAGTCCACCAAAGGGACCGGCTACAGAGTGAAGAGAGCGCCACATTCCACCATTCTTCCTCTGCGCCCTTCTTGCAGGTTCAGCTTCTTCGACGCCAGCCAAATCTCGCTCAGTCTGTTCCTGCAAACTTGTGATGGTATAATTGACAGGTTCAGCACGAGCGCGTCGTGGTCTGGGCTCATCATATTGGATAGCAGATTGACGATGCGAGCGAGTCTGTCTACTTTTCGATTTTTGCAGTTCGTGCGCTTCTTCCGCCAACTCATCAGGATCGATGGACTCGTCAGAGGCGGAAGAGTGTCGGCGGCTAAGTCGTTGGGATTGACGACGGCCACCGCGGGTTTTGCGTGCGGGAGATTCTTGAGATGAAGTGGCTCGGCGCGGGCGTTTGCGACGAGAGTTTTCATCTGACTCGGAGATGATTTCATCAGCTGGAACTTCACCTTCGGGATTGTAGTCGCTGCTTTCATCGATACCACGTTTTTTGGACTGTGAGCCAGAAATGGCAGCTGCGCGAGACTACAACACTTGTTAGTAAGGTGTAATAAGAGAGATGTGATGTACTTGCACCCACCCTCAGGTTTCGTCCACTTCTCCTTACTGGGCCATCCTCGTCATCTTCAGAGCTAACAGGTTTGGGAGGCTGCTCCTCGATCTGTTCAGCTTCTGTGGCTTCTGCTTTTTCAACGGCCTCTACGTCATCTGCTTCTTCAGTAGCTTCTGCTTCTGCTTCGGCATCCTTCTCCACACTCTCGACGAGATCAAGAAGCATCTCTTCCTCTTCTGACTCTTCGCGTGGTGCATCATCTTCAGCCTCGCCTTCCTCCTCTGCAGGCTCAGTGTCACCTTCAGTGTTCACCATAGACTCTTCCATGATAGCACTGGGCTGTTTGCCAGGTTGTTTCCCAGCCATGCCCTTGCCACCACGAGTGCGCCGACCGAGAGCGACTTGATCTGGAGGGCTCATCGTACCCGGCCGTGTAATCTCTGCATGCTTGCCAGAGCTGGTAAGTTGCATCACTGGCTCTGGGTCGTGCGACAAACGACTGCTTCGGCGGGTATTCATCACCGCGGTGAGGGGAGTGATGGGTGGTTTGCTAGCGGTGCGACTGCGAGTGTTTCTACCAGGGCGCGTCATCGGGATCTGTATATCCTTCGGTCGCGCAGCCTCTTTCTTCGGAGTGATGGAGTCGAAGTTCTTGAATTTCAATTTCACAACCTGAGATTTTCTCTTCCCGCCACTACCGCGCTCTTGAGGTGTCCTTGATAATCCGTCGAGATCTTCTTCTTGCTCCTGTTCCTCCACTTCAGACTCTATAACTTCCTCTTCCACGTCCTCTTCGTCACTTTCCTCGTACGTAACCGCCTTCTTCGCAGCCCTTCTAACCGCCCTCCCCGTACTAGGATTAATCTCCGGTTCCTCCTCGGAATGTTCCTCCGAAAAAGACTCGTTACTCAATTCCTCCTCGTCGTCCACAATACCACTACTATCACTCCCACGTCGCCGTCGCTGACGCTTGTTGGAATGTCTACTCGAACCTCCTCCTCCTGCTGTTCCTCCTCCGCCTTTGTTGCTGCTTTTCTTTTGGGAACGGCGGCGATTGGAAGATGGGCCGGGCGCACTCTCGCTGAAGTCGGAGTCGTTTGGATCGCTTTTGTTTGGATCGAAATCCTCGAATTTGCGTTTGCTGCTGTTGTAGTTGGGCATATTGCGTCGGTGAGTTTTTGAAATCTGTTAATGCCGAGTTCAGGCAGCAATGGCGGAAAGACTCGGTGGTTGCGGCTAGACACGCTCAGGATTTGTTGTTGTTATGGTGGGGATACGCGTAGTGGGGGTGGTAAGCAACAAAGACTTGAAAGGTTCGTGATGTGCTTTATTGACATGAAAACGAGGATCGAGGCTGCTGCGTGGAGTATTCGATCGTGGCCTCGTATGCAACCGTACTGTGCCAGACTGTTGTGGTGTTGAGCGACAATCGAAGCAACGAAGAATTGCGAAACAGCGAACAAACAACAACAACCACGGTGCAACACGAATGCAAAATCCCTTTCTCTCCGATAACAAAAGATGAAAAAGGCCTTGAGGAAGATGCACAAAATGCAGCACCACGATTTGACGTGAGGGAAGACTCAGACTCTCCTCGCAGCGAAAGACTGGGAAGAGGCGTCCGAAAACCGCCAAGCCCCACTAACGAAACAGGCCCGCAACCAATCACAACCCCTAAAACTTCGTACAATCGTATCAACTTTTGCATCAACTTCAACTGTCCGGAAGAGCGCAACAATAACACGCAACATTCACCTTGGAATATAACTTTTAAAATACTATGCTGCAGTCGCGGGGATGAGCACACCAACTTGACCGGAGTTGATATGAGACATTTCGCTTGGGGGACTTGCAATTCCACTTCTAGGAAATGGACTGCTTTTTGCAATGCTCGAGAGATACAGATCTCGTTCCTGCAGATCCAGGATTAAGGTTCGAGGGAGCCGCATCGTCGCCGCGCGAGAAATCCAGGGTAGCACGTGATGCGATTCCAATCTCGTGGCGTGGGTGCGATATTGTTTCTTGCCCACAACACTTTTGAATAGGCATCATTCATCGGGCTTGTCAATTGTTCTTTCTACAAATTTATGAATATTGTTTGAATTTGTGTTGTATTCTAGATAAATGGAGCAAAGTACGCATTTGTTGTTGCATACGGCAGAAAAAAAAACATCAGAACAACTTATACCCATATCACGGTGACAACATCTGGCAAACCTCATGAAAACATTTCTTTACTGTTTTCTTTTCGTTGCTGTTATATTGGCCGAATGTCACTCTGACGATACTGGGTCTTTTGGTGGTTGGTGGTGTCTTTATTGCCTTGGTGCCCCAGGCATCACTGTGAGCGTCGTATAATATTACCTCCACACCAATTTCAGAAAGCCAATTGAATCTTATACAGACTCTACAAATAATTTCCATGCTATCGAATGCAGTAGAATCGAAGGCCAAGTATAGAAGACGGTGATATAGTTCTAGGACAACGGCACGGCTCTCACGTTTTGTCCTCTATTGCGCGTACCACTTGGCAGGGAACTCCAACTCATACTTTTCACTAAAGTACCGTCTATGTTTCGTTCAAAATGGGCACCTCGAAAGATGACATTCGCGTGCTCCACCCCTGCTCACCAAATACTGGATCGTTATGGACATCGATGCTGGTTTCGACAATGTTCTGTTAAGCGTTCTTTCCATATCGCATTGGTTCAAGCTCGTCAAAACTGGTATGGTTATTTTCGGGCAGTATCCTTCTGGTCTTGCTGGGTCGTCTACGTGGTCTGTCAGGGTAAGTTTGGTAAGGTAAGAGCGTACCAAATTCCGCAGCAGGGAAAACCGCTCAATCCACCCTGATCGTAACAAAGTTGAATGCTATTTCTCTCTTTATCATTTCACATGATTTTATTCAAGAAGTGTTTCCATCATTCAAGCAGCAGCAGCGAAATCCGAACAACTCTTCAGAACTTCGCATTCAACGTCCTTCCTTCTTCCCACCCTCTGTGAACGGCTTGCTTTTCCACAGACACGATGCATATCTTTGGGCAAAAAGCCCCACCAAATAAACCCCTCAACGGGAAGAAATACATTTTTCGAGCCTCAACCCCACAATACGAACCGAAGGAAGATCTCGCAGACACATTACTGAGGACTTTCGTAAACGACCTAGTCCCCCAAGTGTACACACCACACCAGAATGCGAAAGGCCACCTGGATATACAGCCTCAGTAAACGTAAACATCAAATCCATTCGAACCCTTTCGATCCGACTCCGAAACTTTTTGCTACATGTCCTCGCAATGGACTATGACTACAAACCATACATGGCCTACTTCGAGTCTCCGAACCTTTACTTTCCCTTGCGTTATGATAGCAGTCCTACCGAGCGCAGTCTCATTGAGCGCGAACGCAGCTACATATCTCCTTGCGAAGAGGAGAAATATTTCCGCAGTCTGCATCGCCGTCTCCGCCGCTACAACGCTATAGCCATTCAAGAAAGAAAGGACCTCAAAGCCGAATTGATCAAAATCCAGCAAGCTGCTTTCCTCCTCATCCCCACCACCAGCATTGTAGAATGGCCCTCTAACAACCCCCTCCAAATTCTCATTCCGAAAATATGCGTATATGGGGAACTCCTCATCAGCAAGCGACATTATCCGGGAACCGTAGCACCACTGGTCAAACGTGGCGATTTCAACGCCCTTGCAACGAGGTACATGTTCGGTATCTTTCTCTCACGGCTTTTACTCGCCGATGCAGAGAGGCAGCGTGTGGCGGTTGATGGCCATATCTCTCGTTTTGGTCACGAATGGTTCAAGAATATAAGAATATGCGAGAACGTTGACGCTTTGAGCAGACGGAAGGAAAGGGATTTACGATCTGGGGAGCTTGAATTACGTGTACGGTCGTATCGATTGACGGAGAAGGCTTTGAGGCATCTGGAGGTGTTGGAGAAGAGGAGGGGAGGTTCATTTGTTTGGTTTTGGCAGGGTTTTGGGGTACGTTTGAAAGTCGTGCGCTTGGAGTGGACTATTCCTTCCACTTTTCTTCGGCGGCTTATGGATTCAGTGACTATCAGTCCTGCTATCATGCGCTGGTCTGTCGAAGTATCGAAATATCGCTACCACCCAACCACGTCGAGTCCGGCTGCTAAATCGACAGTGTATAGGAACCCTTTGCTGGTGCACTGTAACGGCGCATAAAGCATCTGGTCCTTGCGCTATTCCTATTCATTCGCATCACACGACAGTGCCAGTTGCTAGGACATTCTTTGCAGCCCGCTCCGCATCCTGCTCTCAGACCCACTCTCTGATATCTGACCAGTAGAGCTTGTGAACCTCGCCGTCAACGATAAGCTGCAAAGGTGTTGGATGGTCGCGTCTCCTGTCTAGAAATCCGACATAGCGTATTCCCTCAACAACCAGATTGATATGGATTCGGCCGTACCCGTACCCCAAAAATTCTTTGATTCCAGAACTCTCGTACTCAACAACCTCATGCATTGCAGTCACGAGTGTCGTTGAGATGTGCAGATGTCTCTCCAGATTTTCAGGTAGATACCTACGTTCAATTTCCTGGATAGTCTTAAAATCAACCACGACGAAAGCTGTGGGTACGTGCCTCCGATCTATCAAAGTTCCAGCTTCAAATGCTTCGATGAAAGAATCGATGCTATCGGTGCCGAGGTTGCAAAGGATAAATTGGAAGGTACTGCAACCAAGTCTATCTGCAGCATAGAATGACTCTCGAATAGCTGATTCTTGTGCTTTTGTGACCTCAGGTAAGATGAAGATGGGAACTGCTTGATACCGACTAACCGAGTAGTCTTCTGTATCAAGATTAGTACATCAGCTTCGATTGTACACCAATGACTTACCAGCGAAAATTACAGGAGGAAGCCCTGGCGAACCCACAACTACGCGTAAACAGTCTACACGTTTCGGATAGCTGTCCCTCAGGGCATGTGAACCTTTCCATAAAGCTGTTGTGATTGATTTACCCTCCAATATCCCCCTCCTGAATTCTGCGGTGAACGCTTCTGTTGATTCTCGAGCGATTATGGAAAAACTCAACACGATCCCGTTCACGCTTTGAGCCCCGGTAGCTACTATTGGGACCAGATATACTGCCTACTACTAGAGTTGAATCTCTGCACATCGTCTAGTCGTAGCACGAGAACTCCTTTCCATGGCGTTTATCATTAAATAGCGTAAATCTAGGTTGGTATTCTTCGGGCGTCATATCCCGGGGCGGTCGACACATGATTTGGAACAAGTCTTCTCGTGATGCAGGCTCCTCGTAATCCCAGTCGTCTATCGTGATCTCCAGGTCCCCTGAATAGAGTATCGTAATGATTGATTTCCTTTTCGTTCATGCGAAAGAGTGGAATTACAAAAGGCTTATTTTGGATGGGTTGTGGTTGAGAAGAAGAAAATTTGCCGGCATTCTGCAATCAAGCTGCCGAAAAATATTAGTACATATCTAATCCTCGAACTACAACGTACACATAAACTGATTTTTGATTTGACACGACTCAGTTTCCAACTTTGATGCTTCCCAGCCTGAGAGCTTTGCTTCCATAATGTGCACGTTCTCTAGGATGATGTCGGCAATTTCAGCTGAGAAGTGTCCGGTTGAGTGCGCGAAGGACTCTGATACGTTGGTTTTCGGCTGATAGAATGGCTGTAGATACGTGGTTATTGAGATCTAGTATCTTTTCAGTGCGCCCCAATCTTGGCAGAGCAAACCAGGTGAGAACAAGCACGCCAGTCGCGCTGGCATACGGACTGCCTTAGCTTTCCTCGAGAAGGAGTTCCAGGCATCGAATCTTGACAGACGGTTATCCGGTGTGCGACTACAATGGTGTAATCTCGCAATGACTGTTGATCAACGAAGAACGTGTCGATCTTAGTCGCTTGCATTTGCAAGATGTCGGGTATTATAGATCTCGTCGGCGTGTAGTCACGAATCCAAGGCACCACCCGGATGCATTCGCACATCTGCTGCTCGTCTGTATCGTTTGAGCCAACTTCATATTGACCTTCATTCTCTCAAATCTCTTGAACTCTTGCAGAAAGTAAAGCACGCTGGCTAGCAGTAGTCTTGCAAAGAAATAGGATGGGCACGATCATGTGATTCTCTTGTGGCGTAGACCAGTATTTAGCAAAAGGATCAAGCTCCTCGTTGTCGAAATCCTCATGTTCTTCAGGCGGATGAGGCTTGACCCAGAGAAAGTTCGGTGCATGGAAGCTGATCTGAAGGTGCGCCATGGCACGAGTAGTTAGTGCAATTGAGTGGCCTGATTTGCGCGTTGTTGCAGATAGAGGGAGTTGGTGTTGATGCAAAGTGGAAGAGAAAGGTTCGAAGAGGATAAAGAGGGTTATTAATAAGGGCATGACCTGAGTGGGGGAGGTACAGCCTTAAAAATAATGCAGAGAGCCTCAGCCGGGTAAGCGTACAATTAAGTACAAGATTCACCAATCTTGAACTCCACTCATTCTTTAGTGGTACTCCCTTTTACCAGTGGAAACTCGCATGTGGCTGGAATCCTTGAGGTCTATGAACTAATTTAGGTGCCTTATAAAAGCTCTACTATCGTATTAGCTCCCGGAAGTCAACCATAAGCTCAATACCAGAAGCCCTCAATAAGCTAAAAGGCTCACAAATATACCTTCTCTACTTTAGAACCCTTTAGAGCCTGTCCGAGTTTCAATTGGTAGGAGGAGTAGTGAATGCTGATATTCGAGGTCCAGCAGCTCTCGTGTAAATCATCGAGCTTAAGAGTTCAGGAACAGAACAACTTGATCTCCACGAAGAGGGTAAAGCTTTACATCATAACTGGGCAGCTGAATCACCAGTTAGTGAAAACGCAGATAGCTCTGCACCCTCCCCTTAGCTGAATTTGCAAAGAGGAGTCGTAATTCTTTTTCTCTGCCCTTTTGGACAGCAACCAACTGGCCTGGGGGACCTGGCACTTTCGCAACCACTCGCACATGTCTACAACACATACTCTAACAACATATTTTGGCATGAATTTCGAAGTTAAAAACCCCGGCGCGGCAACTACGGGTGTCGCTCCGCAAATCCAGCAGGAGATACCCGAAAAAAGCTCCAAGCTTGAGATTCAAGTGTCTTGTGATCGTCCCCCAAGATCTCAAGATCATAGCTCTTGTCCCAATGCCATCGTGCGACGAGTCCAGAAAGGGAATTGGAATTAGCTTGAAGATGACTGCACGGGCACTTTGGATCTCGTTATCGTGGAATTGGTCATTCTTTTAACGCCGCAAGGATTAACACTGCCAGGTTATACACCGTGATGAACTCACGTAGACACAATATCGCAACCAGCGACCGGCTCTTTTTCTTTAACCCTTAACCAACACCATGAAAATCCATGCAGGGAACAAGATTACGCCTTAGAGTTGGGAGATTTGGATTGCCTGCAACTTCTAAATTTTTTCTAATTCTTCGGGATAGACCGTGGTTGGGCTTTTTGATTGAGCCTGATGTTCGTCTAGGCTGTAAGAGTTCTGGGTAGTCCGACCACAGAGCAAGAAACTCCGGGATCCAAAGTGACACAGAAGAGTCCCAATAAAGCTGGGTACGAGGTTGATGGACGGGAAGTTGAGTTGATGTTCGATGTGCAGTGCATTCCCCTTCTCTAATTCTATTTTTAGCTTGCCGCTCGTGCCAACTGCCAAGATTCACGATGTGCCTAGAAATCATTTCTCTTGAATAATTTTGTGGCAGCAACGAAAACCGGAATAGTCACGCCCACGCAGGTTTTTCATCTCATGCCTTCAAAAAGTCGTTAGCCCGAGTTGCCTCCAGTTCTTTGGAGAATTGAACAGCGCGATTTCTCTCCGAGCGTCGCGTCTGATCCATCATCCATCACCAACCCGGTTTTAGAGACGAAAGCAACGATTCTCATATTTCTGCTAACTGATCGGCTCAAAATTTAGCCGAGGCGTTTGAGCTTCCATTGACCAGCGGCTTCAATCATTGTACTACTGGTTTAGAAGTCAACCGTTATTAAACGCCACAATTATGCAGGTACCTTTCTCACCAGAACGGTGATGGAAGCTTCGGGGAATTCTAGTAGCATGCTGTGTCACGAGAAACGTTCATCCTTCCTCCAGATGTGAACGATTTCGTACTTGGCAGATATGTACGACTTGGCGAGCTCTGAATAAGGTGCCAGGTTTTCGTTTGGGTCTCCTTTTCCACCAGCTAACCATTCTCGTGGCTGGGAGGTACAGCATGAGCAGGCTGAAGTATCCCCGTAGCACTTTTTATATATCAAATCAGACGCGCACTTCACAGTTCACCTTTAAACACACTCTTTTCTTCCAAATCCCCACACTCGTTTCATAGTAGCCTATTTGGAAGGCGTCTCTTTTTCTTTTCCTTCACTTGATACACTTTCATTTTCGTTCCACACACTCATTAACCATTTTACATTATGAAATTCTCTACCGTTGTCTACAGCTCTGTGGCTATCATCAGTGTTGCCGCATCTCCTCATGGATCTGAATATGGCAAAGCATGGGGCGAGAAGCTTTCCCAGCTCCAAGAACGTGCCGCCCGTGGCATTGATAGTCCGGAAGACTCTTTCGAGCTGATCGGTGACTTGGAGACTGACGGGGCTACAACCTCTGTGGGCAAGCAGATTAAAAGGATTCTTATTGGAGAAGGGGATCCTCAAAGCAGGGAGACATACGGTCTCCTTGGGAGTCTTTTATTACCATCTCTAGGCTCAAGTGCCTGTGCCAGAGATACTTGCTGTGTATGGAAATACATCGCGGATGAGATGAAAGCTACATTTCAGGCCAACATCCTTGGTACACAATGCAATAAATTTGCTCGACTTGCAATCCGTGCTGGTTTCCATGATGCCGGTACTTGGGAAAAGGGCTTGGACTTTGGTGGTGCGGATGGCAGTCTTGTGCTTGCTGGGGAGGAAGGGCGAGATGAAAACAATGGATTGCAGGAGATCATCGAGGTTCACCGCCAATGGTATGAATCGATATTTCTGTATGGTGGTTGAGGGTCGCTTATTCCATATCACAGGTTCAACAAGTACAAGCAGTATGGTGTGTCCGTGGCAGATCTTATCCAAATGGGTGCCAACGTTGCCACCGTGGTTTGCCCACTTGGTCCGCGTATTCGTTCATACGTTGGCCGCATCGATAGTTCCAAACCCAGCAAGGATGGCCTTCTTCCCAACGTCTTTGCACCAGCGGATGATCTCATCGCACTCTTCGAACGCAAGACCATTAGACCTCACGGCTTGACAGCACTTGTAGGAGCGCACACAACCAGTGCACAGCGCTTTGTCGACCGATCTCGAGCTCTAGATCCGCAAGACTCCACTCCAGGTGTTTGGGACGTCAAGTTCTATGGTGAAACACTCAATCCGAACGCTCCTGCTTTCATCTTCAAGTTTCCCTCCGATATTAAGTTCTCGACTCATCCACGCATGGCGGATGAGTGGCAGAAATTCGCGGGCAGAGGCGGACAGGACCATTGGAATGATGTCAGTATTTTGCCTTATCTCTCGCAACTGAATATGCTAATTGTCGTCCGCAGGATTTTGCGAAGGAGTATATTCGCTTGTCACTCTTGGGCGTGTTCAACATCAACCAGTTGACCGAGTGTACAAAAGTACTACCGCCACATAGGCCCATTGCACTCTAGTCTGGAGCGCAAGCAACTGTGACTCCACCTTTGGTCCTTGATCGACAGCTATCGCGCGATATCTCTAAAAATATTGTGTTTCAAGTGTATATTGTACTCTTAATCTGTAATTCTAATACTTCTGAGTATCAATCAGACATATTTGGTGATAACTCGTATGGATCGTTATTTGGTTCTCTAGTCCCCGCTTCGGGAGTATATGCAAATAAGCTTTTTTTAACCCCTTTGGGCTTAGAGTCCGATACTAGGCTCTTAAGCTCATTTACCTCACATGGTTCCTACACCTAACAAACGATTCAACAACAGCTTGAATTCCCTTCGTGTCATATATTTGCATTTCCTCGCGTCCCAATCTTTCTCTGTCAAAGTCGCCGCTTCCAAAGGTATCCGGATACGATATCAAGGCCAAATCAATGGCATCCCAACCCATCATCGAAACTGTATTTTTGCGCATGAAGGATGGTCTCACTATCGATAACATAAAGAATACTCCTATCGAAGAGACCCTCCGACAAGCTTGCATGATTATTCGTGCACAATCCGGTTTTATGGATCATTATTGGGTAATTGGCAGCTCTGAACTCTCCTCGATCAACACTCATGGACTCATGGCAAAGATCTAGGGCCATCAGGTTGAGGATCCCAAAATATTCGTGTGGTACATCTGTATTTATTTCCCCCCAAATCACGACTACTTCTAGTGAGGTTTTTGATCATCCTGCCAGTTTGGGAGAAAATCGATAGTCACATTGCTTTCACGAAGAACGAAGGCTATGCGCCGTTTAAGAGTGCTGTTGGTGAAGTGTTCGATATGCAAGCATCGCCACCTTTGATCAGTAGGTATTTTTTGGACTCTTCGCTTGGTTACTTCGGCCACTGATGATTGTCAGTGCATACTCGCTTCTCTCCAACTTCCAATCTCGTTACTGCGTTGGAGGCACCAGTCACGGAAATCGCATTCTTCTCACTACCCACAACGGCTGGAGAAGACGTGAGAACAGCTGTCGATGATACTCTGGGACCGGTTACCGAAGCCGTAGAGACAATTGGCAAGAGCTTGGGCTCTGCTATGGGCTGGCGTAAGTCGTTTTTATTGTTTCATCAGCCGATTTATGCACACGTGCATCACTAAATGATCTGCAGTCGTTGATGACGCTCCGCCTCCTGGAAACAAAGCAGGAGACTCAATCGCTTTTCATGGAGTTTTTGGTTATGCAACAATTGAAGATCATATGGAGTGGAGGAAAACTCCAAGGCATGCTGAGATCGTCAAGCTTATGGAAGAATCTGAACAGAAGTATGGGCTACGGGGAACTGATGTATGTGGTGGAAGTAGTATGTTCCATGTTGTATTTCGTCCTGGTTTGTAAAACCCGCGCATCCAATTGGAAGCTGTCCATCCCATCGGGGGCTGACATCAGAATTCTTCTGTCGTCCAGCAACGTTCCTGCCAGTTTCCCTGCTATACCGGTCTGAATTGACATCTAATTCTACATTAGTCGAGCACCTAAGTGTAAACAATTAGTTGTATTTTGTGGTTAGATCTGGCAAGAAACCAAATCAAAAGAGTTAAAGTGAGCTTCATATAGGTCTTGAAGGCATTTCGGGCTAAATAGTACGTCGAGACCCGAGAGAGGGGGCAATAAACGCTGGATATATCATCTCAGATCGCTATCAAAGGTATTGCTCTTTCCCGTCAACAAGGTTTGTGGAGCGATCCAAGCTACAGAAATTGATGGTTAGGGAAAGCGCTGAATTAGAATAGCTTCAGGGGCAAATTTTTCTGCTCTCCGAACTATTTAGACATAATGTCTATGAAGATAAACCGGATTCATAGCCTGCATGAGATCAAGAGGTGGTCGAAGACAAAGTTCGAGAGACATGAGATGTATATATCTGAACAAATCTAGGCAAAACAGTGACCGTGGATGCTAAAGTTTTTCAATCCATATGTCTCCATCCGACGCTCTAATTACGAAAGTCTTTCGGCGTTGGTAGTTCCACCGGTGGTGGTGAAGAATGCTTCACGTCGGATTCTGGCTTTTCCGAGTCCAACTCTCCCCCAAAATAAGTATATCTTTTCGTCTGCATCTCATACCTGTCGTTGTGCGCTGGCATTTCGTGCCTTTCCCCATCATTTGGGGCTTCGGCAATGCCGTTCTTCCTTTTTCGCATCCAATAAACACCAGCCGCGAGGACAAGAGCAATGAAAATCACTCCTCCTATTACTCCCCCCACTATGGGACCGACATTGCCTGAGGTCTTGGACTTGGACGAAGTCGATAGAGAACTTGTTGCTCCAGTGGAGCTTGAAGCGGTGGTAGCTTCAGGGACGGCACAGCTATCGAAACTATAATATGTCCAGGAGGCATTGTAGCATCTTGCGATGTTCGCTTCGATTTGCGGAGCGTTTGTAGCACATATGTCTCCGCTTGGATCCTGTCCATATATCGTAAGGGTGCATTCCGGATCTAGGTTGACGAGCTGGAAGCTTTTGAACGGTCCATTCGAATTCAGAGTTTTGCAGGTCCCATTGGGATCTAACGTGGTCAGGATGACTTGCTCTAGTGGTGAAAAATAAACTTACAGCCATTTGGACCGTTCAGTTCTCGGAAGGAGTCTTTGCAGTTGGGGTCCGAGAATGTCGCAACGGTGGAAGCCGCAATTGCGAACTTCAATAGCGAGAAGAAAGGGACGAACAACATAAAGGCAATAGGATTTTCACCTTCGATGGTCGGACTGGGAGTGCACTTTTGCGACGGAACGAACCCTTCATGCAGGACCTGCAGAGGTTATCTGTGGGAGAAATATATGAGCTTCAGCTGCTTTTTGTCGCCCAGCTTCTTGGTCAGCTACAAGGCTGTTGGGGGCTGATCCTGATGCATACGCATACACATACACACGGCATGTGATGCGACGGACCCAGTTCAATCTGGGCTCCGGAAAGAAAAGAAGAACAAGAAAAACAGCTTACGTATCAACAAAGAGAAACATTGAGTGACGATGGATCTGACGAGCAGGATCAATAAACAGTATATAGCTTCCACATTTCATTGCGGACGCAAAGGTTGTTCGTAAAGCCTACGCAAAGACGCCCCCAACTTACCTGCCAAGGGGAGACTGCCCCTCAATGGCCATCGCCTTGCAGAACGGGTGTGAACCGCATGCTTGCAGGTACGCAGCTGCAACCGAATAGGGTTGGGTACAGGTGTTGGTGGCGGTATAACGGGATCTTGCATGTTAGTGGTGTAAATCAAAGTGTCAGATTATGTTATACAAGAAGCTATACTGCAAGAAGCAAGCAGTTTTCTGTCTGGAAGCGAAAGCATTCACACAACTAGTCTAGGTCCTTAGCGACAGGGGAATCTTGAAGTCTGGATGGATGATCTGTTGGGTGTCATCTGGATCTTGAAAATTAAAACCTCAGGCAGGATTGGTTAATTCAAATTTCCTCGACTGGGGGTTGCTCTTCCTCGGAAATCTCAAGTTTCATTTTGCCTTTGAAACTCTTAAAATGTGCTGGAATTTGATTGATCAAAGGGTATCACAGAGGTGCCTCTCAGTCCGAGAATTAAACGAGGTGCGATCCAACAAGAGTCCTCGCTTATGATCATCAGTGAGCGTAACGTGGCCACCACGAGTCAGGGGCCAAGCGCTGCAAAGATAGAGTGTGTCACCAACTCTCTGCGAACTCCAATGATGACTACGAAAGCGGTAACCTCCGTTCACTTTCAAATACACATTGTCAATAGGATACCGATTCCTGCCACCCAGCCTTACCAGTAGCTGTTACGGACATATGCCCAGATCTCCAATATTGCGCCAACGTCACCATCCTCAAGCAAATGCATGAGAGCTTGTTGAATAGCTATGCGCATGAGTTCAACTCCTTTCTGGATATCTAACTCGTCATCTGGATACGCAGTGGATAGTTCATCCATAAGATAATAATGAGCGGAATAAAGTGTAAAGTCCACTGTCCTATTCTCTAACCGTTCGACGATTCGAATCATCGTCCTCCAAACGGCCGCAAAGGTGCGCGAAGAGGGAACTTCATGGGCTTTATGCTCTTCTATAAGCATGCCCATGGTAAAATGAACGCTATCCACAAGATATGGCGAAGAAAACGTGTGGTGAGATGTGCTCGACGTGAGTGCTATTTGAGAACCGCCGTCGCTGTGTCTGAGTCATAAACATTGAGAATTCCTCGTGAACTCGTTTCCACTCCGAATTGTCTTACGAGCTGAGTAGAAACGCGCGCTGATTCGCGGTGGGACGATTGCTCATAATCCATCGATAGCCCGTTCTAGCATCATCGTAGAGGCTTTGAAACCTTCTAGGAATGTGAGAAAGGTTATTCGCAGAATGGCGAGCTCGTGGGCGGGAATCCCTAGCAATCTGACCACGGAAGAAGTTGTGTGATGGATGTGCGACATTGGGGTCGCGTGAATATAATGGCGCATAGCAAACAGGACACTCACTACCCGCCGGGTTCTCAAAGCTGATATGTCCTGTAAGGCAACTTATGCAAAAGAGATGTCCACACGTGGGTCTTGCAGGATCTTCGTTTTTGTCCCATTCATCAAATTCTTCGTGGCAGATGGAGCAGGAAGCTCCAAGGTTGCCTGGGTTCTCAGCCTCGTCGAATTCTGCAATTTTCGCGTATATTCTCTCTACATGGAACGTAAATTGTCCGGGGTCCCCATAGCACCCCGCAGGATCTGGGTTAATGTTGTATGTAGAGGTCACATAACATCCATTGAGGTCAGCCATCGCCCTGATCTGATAACAGGTTATTGAACAGACTGTGGAAAGGGTTGGTAACTTTAGAAGATCAGGGAGAAGTGGCTGTACATGTCTTTGTTTGCGTATCTGAGTCTAACGGTTTGAATTCCCTGTTCGCATCCGGAATTGGTCGTCAAAGAAAAAAGAGATGGAAGTGAAAGGACAAAGAATGCCTGTGATCAATTCGAGTCTTTACATTACACTAACTTTAAGAATAACATGATTTACGCTCGTAGACTTGATAGCTTAGAAGGCTAGTAGCTGGTGCACATTTTCGTCTGCGATACTTTAGAAAGAGGCATCAGGAAGGTGGTTAATTTTTCTTAAACGAATAGCCTAAACTACACAGTGCATATAATCTTAACTCTCTGTTTCCCCTGCAGTTCATTCTCTCTATCTAGTTTCGTGTCTTAAATCTTCCATCCGAGCCCTCTCTGTCACCGGGCAGAGTGAGCGATCTTTTGTACGTAGTCCTCGATTTCGTCAATATTATCGTCGATCAAGCGCAACAAAGCATAGCCCTCAAAAGCATCCTTCACAATCTTGAGTCCGGCTTGCAAACCATGAATATTCGGTGACCCGACTGACTGATACCAGTGATCTATAAGCTCCATGAAGAACTCGACGTAATTCTTTATGCTGTCTCCCATATCCTCAGGAACGGTCCAAATAGCAGCGGCTGCGGCGTGTACTAATGTTGAGAAAGTGGTTTCCCGAATGAACTGGTGGTGTAAGCCGTCTTCCTGAATTTTACCCACGAAAAAGTTTAGTCCTTCTTGGAATAGCTCCATAAACACTTCTGGGCCTGGATATTTGACATAGGTCGATTTGAGTTTATTCCGCTTAATGGGGCCGCCTATAGGAATGGCATGTACGTTATAAAAACTCGACCCTACAAAAACTCGTCTCCTGAATCTGTTTTGCGCGCTAGTAGGCCCCTCACACGTGAGGTGAGCATAGTTCTCAATAGCCTCATCTACGTAAGGCTCAGCTACAGGCGGTATTGCCGCTAGTCGATACTGGGGCAGCGCGAGTGGAGGTGGATTGCTAAATAATTGTCTTCGACAGAAGGGACAATTGTTGCCATTTTGAGTCACAAGCGGCAGAGCCACCATCTCTGTGAGGCAGTCCCTGCAAAGGATATGATTGCACGTCAGCCGAGCTGGTTCTACATTGGTGGCATTATATGGCAGCAGGCAGATTGGGCAAGAAGGGCCTTCGGGATCAACCTCGTAGTCATGGTCTATGTGTCGAATATTGACTTGCTCTATGTAGAATGTTGAAGTCTCAGGTCGCAGTATAGGATTTGCATCGACGAGGGATACACCTGGTAGCACTGTTGGTGTGAAACCGACTACCCTCATATTCGCGGCGGCCATTTGAGCGGAGAAGTAGTTGGGAGGACTTCTTTTTCGAGGGATAGATATGGATTATCGCCCCGGAACCGGTGTCTTATTTAATACATGAATTGGAATGGGAGAGTCCTTGCTCACCATATGTCGTTCGTGGACAAAGAAAATGAAAGGAATAACCATTGTTCCCTCCATGAGGCCGGACTCGGCACAAAGACACCAAGAACGCTCCATGCGCCGAGGCCTCAGAAAGGGAACTAATTTTAACCAATATTGGTGTCCCATGAGCTGAGTGGGAAAGGTTTCTTCTTCTTGTCAATTCGACAGATAAGAGCATGGCGTAAGACTTGCCTTAGTATTTCCCAGTGATAGATATCATTGGTAATTCTGAACGGAAGGAATACACTTCGAAGGGTATTTCTACTAGTCATCAATTCGTCAATGAACGACCAGAGTTTACCATCTCCAGCACTACCTGAAATCTCACGTGCTGTGAGGAATTGCAGTGCGTTCTCCTTCTAAGGTTCCCAAAAAGAAAGAGCAAGCAAAAATCGATAGTAGGCGACAGCTTGCGTCACAGTCAACCGTCCTCAGTTTAGAGTTCTTTCTTTCCCGATAGTAGGTTACTAACAAGA
Organism: Tothia fuscella; assembly: GCA_010583015.1. NCBI lineage: Eukaryota > Fungi > Ascomycota > Dothideomycetes > Venturiales > Cylindrosympodiaceae > Tothia > Tothia fuscella. Next base: position 284,216 of record MU007040.1, on the reverse strand, counting down.
CGTTATGCAATTGATGTTTGCACTCAAAGGCTACATTTTTCTTCCGACCTGCTGTTGGAGGCTTCGTAAGGCAGGCCACTGCCCGTAAATCAGGGAGAGCTGTAGGGAAACATAGCAGCATCCGGAACGATCCTAGCTCTTGATGTCCTATACTGATATTCATCCTTAGACTTCCACTGCCTCAGGCTTTTTTCTAACTTGATACGGTGATGGTAGTCTACAGCTCAATCAGAAGCAAGTCCTGGGTGCAAGGACTTTCGAACCCTTGGGCTTTTGTTGAGCCGCAGCAGTCTCATTCGAATGATTTTTTCAAGAGATGGTTGCGATATGGTTGCACATTTCGTTCAGTTCTCCTAGCTACGCTTCCAAGCTATATTCTTCGATCTGCTATGCGCTATAAGGTAGCGTAGGGTCGAAATCGAAGGGTGTCGCAGCAACAGAAGATGCGGAAGCAGCGGGAAGCCAGTATTTGACGTTATCGATATACAGTCTATTTCATAGGTTGCGAGTTGTTGATTGAGCAGGGCGGTGCACTTATCGTGCCCCTCTAAAATAAGAGTCGGATAGCGGCTGATCCGCCACTGGGATTGGGAGTGATCAAATTTAGCCGCAAATGCTTGTTTCACTCCCGCTTCACCACCTGTACATAGACATCTGGGATAACGTCGTTTCTTTTCCGTCTACTTTCTTTGCCTTTCGTACTTACGAGTTCCATATGACATAAAACCCTTGCCAAAGCTTCCAATACATAGCTCTTCATGTCGAAACGAACATGCTTTTCGACCGTTACGCCCCTCCCTGCGGATATATCAAGAGGTATACTCCTTTCCTGTCCATTCCGAGATACGGTCAGTCTAATGCCCATACAGAGACAGTACTGTCAACTCTAAGAAACCACTTCGAAATGATTGACCTTAACCCTCTGGTTATAGATCGACATAAATCAAAAGCTCCAGACTATGCACTCGAAGAAGAACTTCATGCGCATTGGTATGCAATAACAGACTCCATAAAATATGTACCAGGCATGAAAGGAATAGCCACTACATACCATGGGTGTTTTCATGACCTGGCAGACGGAATACAGACCCACGTCTACGCACCTGCTGGTTTGGAAATCAAAGGACGCTGGACATTAGGGGGATCATTACCGGGCGAGCCACCTCAGCCTGTGGAGCTTGGGTTGGACCTTCCAAGAGTAGGACTTTGGTTGAAGGAGGACGTGGACATGAAGTGCAACATTTTACTCACTTCATTCGTGAAGAGAACGCTTAAGAAATCGCACTCGCATTTAGTAGGAAAGCTCCTTGAAAAGGCGCAAGGGAACGGCCCGGCAGCGTCAAAAGATCATATGCAAAATACGGAACCATGGCAGAGAAGAACAGACACTGCGTCTTCTGCGAATTCATCTATCAATCCTGGACCTCCACCATCACGACCAGATAGCGTGTTAGTCCCAAACTCATTTGCGGATATGAGCACGCATACATCGCCACATGGCGTAGCGGACGGTCCAGACCCATCGATGTATCAGCAACGTGCAGATCCAACGATGTATGCAGCGTACAAGCCGTTACCACCCCACCCGCAGTCCACGTACGAAAACAAAAGAGAGGATCACTTGCGAGGGATGGGCTACACGCTTCAGGCAGCGCAGTCGGCACCCGCAGAATTACCAGCGCCTGAAAAAATAAGAGGCTATGATCCTGCTGAACTGGCATAACATGAATCTCGCTATTGGAGTGGTTCGTTTCTTTATTTGTTTGTTGTGTGCAGCGTTCACGAAATTTTACAAGATACCACGATATTCGAATTTATGTCTTTACGATTTGTTTGTGTTCCCTTGTTGACTAACAACGTAGTTCTTAATTTCCTGTCTTCTAGCATTCCATCGTGCTCTTTGTTATGGATCTTACTCAGCTTTGAGATTGCTCAGGCAGCTGGACTCCAAAGCTTTCGAGTACTGATATTAGGCTGGAGCACACTCATTGTGTACGATGATGACTATCCTGACGATATATATTGGGGATCTTTCATACATACGGCTAAGGTGTAGATAACTTTAACTTCTTACTAACGGGGTAATTGGGTATGTACCGAAGACATCCCACAAACTGTGTAGATTAATATGACACTTGGGCTACAAAAGACGAACTAAGGTGCACTCTCTCCCTAGTCCTGGAATCCCCGGATTTTTTTACCGGTCCCCAACTAATCGTAATTGGACCCTGCTTATCGCAGTACTTTGGAGTATATACCCCATCTCGGTGTTTTGGCACGGTCGGGGAGGAGAACACATGTAAATTTTCAATCTGATGGAAAATCAGCTTGCATTTGCAACAGCAAAGACAATTCACACAGGACCTCGAGGTTTGGCAGGAAAAATGGCGGTAAACCCACACGCGGAGTACATAGCGTTACACGGGCAGGCCAGGCACTTTTCGGAAATTTCGCGATCTATCTTTATCGCTTCCAGCCTAAGAACGAAAGCTTAAGTCTTTGTCCACGAGATGTTGTTTCTTTTAACCTAAGGCATACTGTGGTTAAAAATGACTAGTCTTGGGGGCTCCTTGAAATGTCAGCTTCTGCTCAAACGACAGCATTGCATCTTCATTCCTCTGTGTGGATGATAAGCTTTAGTATCCGGAACCCCGAGATAGAGCGAAATATCCCAATTGATGGGAGCCAGAAAGGGTAAGGTAGCAAATTTAAGCTTGCACGTGTACCAGCCCATGCCGAAAATCCGATCCAATGAGATGTTGCCCTGTTTCAAGCCACGGCTTTTGTGATGAGAGACTTTGACAGCGCCGAGACAAGCCATGATGCTCGAGCAGTTCAAGTGCATCAGGGCTTTTCATTTGAGGTCTCCTAGAATGGAAATGAGACTGTGGCACACTGAAATTGTCATGATAAAGAAACCACCATTTTCAAAAATGTACCCCTGTCAATCCACTACCCATTCTATCCAGACCCCCTGTCGTTTAGATGTGCACAGGCGTGGTTTGCGTATCGGAAACGGCTCTACGGAAACAAACCTTCAACCTGATCACCTGTTACAAGCAATCTGCCGATGGACATGGACCTGGAGGTTGACGAGATTTTGCGAAGCAAGCGGAAAGCTCGGAGCGGCCAAAAGAGCTGTTACCCGTGCAGGCAACGAAAGGTACGTTGTTCTCACGAAGTACCATGTAAAACATGTATAGAACGCGAACACCCCGAGCTATGTTCTTACCTTCCGCCTTCCAAACGCGTAAACACGGGCACGAGTGTATCTGCTACGACTCTAGTCGACGAAGCCGGCCCAAGTATCGAGAATGGGGCACCGTCTCGGGAAGAATGGACTCAGGTACGATCGCAGCTTGACAGGGTTGAAAAATGCCTTCTAGATCTCAGGAACGATCTCCGCCAATCGAAGACGTCCAGAAAAAGTTACCAAGATGCTGGTAGTTCTGATGATGAAGCCGACTCCACTTCCGTGACCCCGCCTAGTAACAATCAGGTCGTAAAGACCCGTGATCTGCTGGAGGAGAATGTGTATGTTGGTGGTCATTCAGTGGCAGCAATGGTGCGTATGTCCTAGATTTTGATAACATACATGTTGTCAAAGCTCAATCCGGAAACCCTGGTCTTTCGTTACCTTTCCCGCACACTCCGAGTTAGACCGAATTTGATTTGATAGACAAGCAAACTTGATTGCTGTCTGTTTCTGTGAAGTCCAAATACCATAGCCCCTAGGTCACCGTCTCTCGTCTCGTCATGACACTCCTGACCCTGCTAGCGCTAGCCTTACCTCCATGGCACTACAAGAGCCTTGCAGGCGAGGCTAGAGAGCATGCTGTCATCGCACCTTTTCTAACCAATTCTCATCAATGCCGTAATCGAGCATCTCAAGTTACTGTAGACATGCTAATGATGGCTGCGCAATCAGGTTGTTGCGATGGGCAAGCGTGGAGACGACCAGTCCGTCCAAGACGTTCTTGGAAAGAGTGTACTTCCGGTCTTCGGTCTCGACAATGACACAGCAACATACCCTTTCGTTGATCTCTGGGGGCTCCCGCATGGTTCTATCGTAAGAATAGAACAGCTTTGCGGATTATTGCCTTCAGATTCGGATTGCCACCAGTATTTCGCTCATTACCGGGATACTGCTCATGTTTTATATCCGGGGATCATCGACATCGAACAGTTCGAGAGCGACCTTACCAATTTTCTTATCAACAGGAGCACCAATCAGATCTATAGTGATGGAAGTGAACTTGCAAATCAGAAGGCTTATGGAAAGAACTTACACTGGGTTGGTCTCCTATTTGCTACTCTTGCATCTGGCTGTCAGTGCTCTGGTCGCCCAAGAAAAGTGAGGCAGCTGACTTCTCAGGTGTTCGGTAAGAAGATTCATGAACTTTTATTGATGCAGGCTTATACATTGTAGTATGTTGCGCGTACGAATGTCTCCGCATAGTTAATTACCTGTCGCATTCAACAATTGTCGATATTCAGAACCTACTAGTCTTGGGCAATGTGATCTCGAATAACATGAACGCTGGCGTGGCGTGGGCACTCTTGGGTTAGAATTCATGAGTCTTGTCTTTTGCAATGCTAAAGTGGCCTAGGGCTCACCAGTAGACTCGCTCAGAGTCAGGGACTGCATCATCAGTCACCCAAGACCGTCACTCCACTGGTGCAAGACCTGAGACAAGACGTATGGTGGCAAGTCATCTGGCAAGATAGCTTGCTCTCCATAACTTACGACCGCGCATCATCAGCCGCCAAACTCGATACACAGCTTCCGCTGTGGCCGGCATCCGAAAAAATGACTTATATCAGGTGCATGAGGAGTCTTTGCAAGATCGGCCTTGAGATTGTCCACGATAGGCATTCTTCAAAAGGCGCGCAACATGATCTCTCTCGCGTAGTCCAGTTCCGTCAAAGGCTCAAGGACATTCTGGAAAATGCTGCATACCACCTCGTGGACACGAATATGTGCAGATCCATACGCGATCAACTGGAGCACTGGAACCTATTCCTTCATCGATCATACATAACATCAGAACTGTGCCGGCCCACCATCAACAAACGTCAACACTCGTCCGAACTAGCTACTTCCCTTCGCACTACCTGTATCGAGAGCCTTGCCGACACGATTGAAGCTTTTATCGGTTTACAAAATATCACGTCGTTCGCAAGTCAATCTTGGGCAGCCGTTCACCGCGCCTTGAGCTCTGCACTCTTACTTGCAATCCTAGGAGAACCGTTACGAAATGAGCGAGCGCGAAGCCTTCTCATGAAACTCGTCTCGGTGATGACTTACATCAACTCTGGCATCGATCCTTCAGAGCACTCTGCGCCGATTACTCGATCCATTGATGCATTGAAGAAGCTTACGCCGACGGGTATGTCAAGCGTTCCAGGACCGACGATGAGTTTGACAGGAACGCCTACCTATGAACAAAGTGATATGGATTTCTACACGGCGCACTCATCCCCTTCGTTTATTCTTGGCGCTCAAGAGACGTCGCCGTACTCGATCATGGACACGATACTTTGGGGGGAGAAGCAAATGCCATCAGCTCCTTAATTTGCGAATGAGGAGGAGACTATGTGAACATCAATACGAGGCTTCTTTTACGTGGCGGGGCTATTTTACGTTTCCAGTTCTTCTATGCTCGGTCTCTGGTTGGGTATGGCTTAGCTATGCATTCTTTCGGCTGTCGAATTGGTGAATGGTGCTGCAGAGTGGAGTGCAATTTTCTTCCTTCGGGTGTTCCCCATCACTGATGTCATATTTCTCTGACGAAGAGGTTATAAACATCACATTGGGACGACACCTAACGTTTGAGAATGCCTAATGTATTCATACCCAAGACGGTTGCGCTTTTTTTCTTTACTACGCTCCGATTGTGTTGTTCACTACTAACATTATTGAGTTTTGTTATGTTTGCTCAACACGGAGAAGAAGATATATGGCCCAGCGAGAGCCGCATAGAAGCAAGACCAAGTAGAGGAATGAAAATTTCAGAACTTCTCATAAAAGTAACTCTAGCTTTTCCAATTAACCAACAAATTCGGATATGCACTGCATAGATGTGGATTACTGACCTGATCGCAAATGTGAGACTGGAATTTGAACGCATCTGGAAAAGGTGAGAATATATTTTAGAAAAAGATTCACTAAAATAGGCTTGTCCTTGCACGAACAACTCGCGCATCTTTCCCATGAGGCATCCGAGATTTTTATCCTTGTGAGTGGTTACACTTGTCTATTGCCATGCATGTTATCGGCTATTGGCGATTAGTGCACCCTCCGCATTGTACCATACTCAGATGACTCCCCACATTAGCAGATCATTTTGCGCTACGAAAAATGCCGAAATGTTATTAAGTCTCTGGAGCATCACACTCAGTAACTGCGAGTAAACATGCGTAAGTAGGGAACTGTCGGTGTATTAAGGATTTGGTATGCTCACTCATCACCGATTTCCACTTCTGTTGTATTAGTCAAAAGTTCAGCAAACAACATAAATCACAGCATTTCATGTCGAAGATTACAAAATTCATCCTGTTTCAAACTCCCAACACTCAAATAAAACATTTACATACTGCATCGTCACCAAATTATATCCGAAATATGTCTTCCACGATTTCAAATCCCACTACACCTGCTGATCCTGACAATTACATTTCATCAGTCACGCAATTTGAAATGGCACAACAAACACGCGACAAAGTCGCTGAACAAGCTCGGCTCGTTGAGCCAAACCTAAGAAGACTTGTGGCACTTTGCAACACTCTCGACACATACGCTTCTCAACTCCGAGAACACTTTGCTGACAGCGACGACGAGTCTGAAGACGAAAAAAATGATGATGATCACTACGATGAATGGTCAGATCATAAAAATCAGGAAGGCTCATGGAATAGAGTTGTCGAAGGATATTCAGCACTGCCCGAGGACTTAGAAGAGCAGGATATGATGATCACGTCGGTCCATGTTGTGGAATGTGAAGAGGGCGAGAGTAGCAATGACAGCGAGTCTGATAGTGGTAGCGATGGCAGCTCTTGGTGCGATGATGCTGAAGATGAGTGTTCTGAATCTTCGGCTTCATGTGATGGAGACAGGTCTGAGGTTGATGATGGCTTTGAGGACGGACAGACAGTAGAGGCCCCAAAAGCTCGCAGTATATGGAAACGTATGAGAGCACTTTCTCTAGGAGGCCCAGAGTAAGAGGCATTTCAAGCCTGATCATTTCGGTCCCCTTTCCTTCTTATCAGATGAAATCAGAATATATCCGGGCCTGCCGGCATCCTTCGAGCTCTGGAGTGACCCCAATATTCAAACGCAAAAGCAATCGAATTACGTACAGCTTCCACATCTAGATTGAAAGGAGAGATTTGATAGCAATTCATTATTCTCCCAATCATCGTTGGTGCCGGCATATGCTATGCTTGTGGTCCTTGCAGTTCAAACTTCCGCTGTCGTATCCTCTCCTCTTCAAGCTCTAACCGTCGCAGTTCTTTTTCTCGTGGAGAAAATTCTTCTTGACCAATTGAGTCCGTAAGGTTCTGCCTGTTGCTCCCTGTTGGAACTGACTTGTCAAGGACTTGCTGTGGACTATGAATAGGTATACTGTGAATTTCAGATGACGGCGGGTTATTGGGGTGGGAGGACAAAATAACAGGGTCGCCGCCAATCTCGTGATGGGTGTCGTGCAACGTCAGTTGACGAGAATCTATCTCTGTTGCTTCCTCTTTCCCTCTACTTACACCATTGATAGCGCTAGCATCCAATTCGGATTTTGCCCACCCTGTCTGTTCAGCTCCATCTGCGGGTAGAACCGATGCTACAGTAGCTCTTCTGTTCCTTCTCCAAAAGATGAATGTGAGTGCGAGTGCAACCAAAACAACGAACGCAACACATGCGCCTACGACAGCTTGAGTACTAGTGCTTAAGCCAACAGTCTTACCCTTGGCCTTGGGCGTAGAACTGAACGTTCTGCGTATGGATGAAGTCGTCGCAGCCGTGGCAGTAAAGGCAGCGCGTTGCGACCCGACATACTGCAGCACAACAGCGTTCGCGAATGCCTTAGCGGGACCGACTGTGTCAACCAGAGTCCGCCAACTTGATCCTTCGGGGATGAGATGGTGGACTGATATGGAAGATGGGAACGAGCCTTCGCAGAGGCCAACGGCGTAATTATAGTCGAAACTACTGCAAGGAAATCAGAGCCTTTAAAGAACGAAAATGATAGCAAGAATGAGGTACACTGACCTATAACAGCAACTTACAGTGGTAGTAGCTTGATTTCCTGTCGTGCTGTATGCAGTCGTGTATCTTGAAGGGCAGAAGTATCCTGGACTGAATGCTGAATTTCCTTCGAAAGTAGAGTAGAGCGACCCTGAGAGGATCTTCTCATTTCCACCCAGCATAGAGGCGCCAGAAGGGAAACATGTCTTCGCCCAGATTGGTAGTGAGGTATTTATTCCTGATACAGGCTGCCAAAAATCATAAATCGTTGTGGTCGTTCTGGCCAGTGGGACAGACGTAGCAGATGCATCACTGGGGATGACGTAAGTCCAATAACTTCTGCAAGCATAAGAGGGTTCGAATGTGGTCGTGAGAGGTATTGCAGCTTTTGTTACCGACATTGTGGGTTTCGGGACGTTGACCTTCGAGTGCAGTTGATCAGATGTGTATTTAAGCCTGAGTTATGGGTTTCGTAAGGAGACCCCGCCTGGAAAACCGCCTTGTTTCTGCACCAAGATCAAAAAGCTTGCTTGTTGATTGGCTCAATTGAGCCATAGGGCGGAGATGCTTCTGGACTTGGCCACTTGGCTGCATGGGCGAGTACGAACAGCACGAACTAAGGTTAGACCGGCATGGTGTGGTTGTCAATTCTGCCTTGGGTACAGCCGATTCCTTCAAAGCTAGAACAATGTGTATAAAAATGGGACTTCATTGAGAGTAGAGGTCAGTGGGTGCTTTCTCAGGTTTCGCAGTCTGAATAGCACCAGAATCCTACACGCTATTATCTGTGTTTGAAATACTTAAATTGCCAGTATACAATTCTGTCTGCTAGAAGGCTCGTATGTTGATCGGCCTTAGATTAGAGTAAAGCCTGCGAAACCGTGTCAGATCTAAGGTAAGAATGTTTCTTTGCTGACATTAATTGCAAGTGAAACCGAATACTTTGCTGAAAAATACAGTCTATAGATTCGGCTTTTCTTTGATGGCTATGTCTTGCCATGGCAAACCCAAGAAATCGAACATGAAATGGAACCTATCGGGGTATCAAACACAACTCTCTGACTATTTCGTTACAAAAACTCACCGATCTGACCCAAAGAATGGTTCTTTCTTGCCATTTGTATTCGTTACTTCAAACCATGGACATCCAAATGCACCAGAATCGAGTGCTTGTTTAGTCTTCTCGTTCAACTCCTGCTTAATTTCGGGTTTATTTGCCCCTTCCATGATTTTCTTGACATCGTCAGGTTCGAAACGCTTGGAAAGCAAGTCGATCATTTTTTTTGGCTTCGATAAGTCGTCGTGATTTTCCCACATTGCTTTCCAGAGATCGCAGAAGGTATCTTCGAATTTTGATTGTGGATAAGATGATTTGATGAAGGTAATGGCTCGTTGTGGCTTTGATATCGTCAGTGGACGAATGGCGAATTGCGAAATTTGAATTTCTTACAAGCAAACTTAAAATAGGGAAGAACGGAGGCGTCTCGAAATTGACCCCGAAATACTTCTGCGCTCGTTTTGAATCATATGTAGAATATTTGGCCTTGTTTTGGTTTTTCCATGGCGGTGTGTTTTCTGCGAAGTGATTAACATATTTTGTGACATAAGATAGGTAAAATATATTCAATTTACCACTTCCGACCATTATTCCGCCACTGCACCATTCAGTACGCTTCAAAAATACGCAGATTGGATCAGACTACTTACAGAAATACAGGAATAAAACTAAAACCATTAGCAGATGATGAGGTGAAGAAGTTTGATGCGCCTGTGTTCCTTACTCTATCTCGACACCATGGCTTTTGAGAATGTCACTATTCCGAAGAAGAAACAACAAGGCGAAGTACGAATAGGGGGATACCTTGGACCCAATTTCAGCCAGGATTCAAGATCAACTATTCGCAAAGTCATACACAATCCAAATAAGCCTCGATTTTCCCTCCCATTTCGAATTGCTTAGTGAGGTGATGTACTGAATGTATGCGAGAATAGTTCTGGGGTCTGCGTATACAAATTGAGTCTTTTCACAATACCAAAGTTGGCCAATAGTACGTTCAATTCAGGATGTTTACACTCAAAATATTGTGGATTAGTTATTCGTGTTGTGGTAGAGAAAGGACGGGCAGAAGACATCATGCCAAGGTGTCTGAAGTCCGAGGTCTGACACCGGTTGAGATGGTTCAGTAATCATCAACAACACCACTTTGCGCATTTCCATTGCACGCCCGAGGGGTATAATGCAAACTAAAGGCTGATTACGTATTATTCGGCATAGTTTCGCACTGTAGTCTAGTATCTACAGTTGAGGCGCCTGTTGAAAATGCGGCGAGTTACCTCCTGGACTATGATTCATATTTCCACCATTTAGTTCTAAAGGAACACTAAGAACCCTAATCACTGGAGAGTAAGATATAATCCTTATACACGATGCCAGACAAGCAAGTAGCCCTTGTTGTCGGCGCCTCGAGAGGTATTGGAAGGCAGGTAGCAGTAGATCTAGCAAAGTATACTCTTCCCTGTGGAACATAAAGCCGATAAATGCTCACCAAATTTTGTAGGAATGGCTATGCAGGTAACGCAATTGTATTCAGACCATAGACAGATATTGATTGACCAGTTGTCGTTGCTGCCAAAACCACCTCAGACGCGTCAACAGCGAACCCATTTCCTCCAGATCCAAATTCACACCAATCCACCATTTCCACTGTCGAACGCGAGATCGAAGAGGCAGGCGGAGAAGCAACAGCCATAAAAGTAGACACACGTGACTTTGACAGTGTGCAGAAGATGGTGGATGAGACTGTAAAGATGTACGGCAGGCTAGATGTCGTCATATACAACAGCGGTGCCATCTGGTGGTCATCTGTGGAGAACACACCAATGAAGAGGTTTCAGCTCATGCAGCGTGTGAACCCAGAAGGACTCTATGGAACGGTCCAAGCTGCTCTGCCTCATTTCAAAAATAATGGATGGAGAGGCAGAATCATTGTTGTGTCTCCACCAATTTATTCGAGGTTCTTTCGAGGCAAAACTGCATATGCTATGGGTAAGATTGGGATGTCGGTTTTGACCAAAGGCCTTGCAATGGATTGGGAGCGAGAGGGAAAGACTAAGATGGCAATAATGTCCATCTGGCCTGCGGCCGCTATCGAATCTGCTGCGACTCAAAATCCTCAGACGAACCGAGCAGAGCTAAGAAAGCCGACGATTTTCTCTGATGCAATTTTATCCATGTTACGAGCCCCCGCGAGCACCATAAACGGATCTCTTGAGCTTGATGAGGATTATCTGCGGAAAACTGGCGTGACGGATTTCGCGAAATACGCGTCGATTGAGGGCTCCCACCCGAGGAGAATTATGCCCGCCGAGTTTCCCGATCTCAACGTCGCTGAGCAAGCAGATGAAGGAAATCGAATGGATAGTGCAAAGCTGCGAGAGTCTAAGATTTAAGGTCGCGTACACTTGACTCAGTTATTTAGATATTACGCGCGGGTGCTGTCCCTTGCGGAATCCTGACAAGCGTTCGAGATCTTTCGTCCATTTTGGGTATGTGGGAGGCTGATGATTTGCAGGGCCCGCCATGAATTCAAGTCTAACAAGATTTTTTACTACTGGTGGCAAGAGTGGTCTCTATCAGTTGTTTCGATATTCTATCCAAACATCCTCGGCCACTGCATCAGGGCCCTTTACCAGCATTCAGCGCTCAAATCAACAACATTCAACACATCTGTAATTATAATCAAAACCAATAAGAAAGTTAAAACGTATTCATGGGTTCCGGCAAGAACCACCTTTACGTACCTGGGAGTGTGACGACGTCCGACGCTCAACTCATACCAGTCTATTAGGGGCTATCAGATTTGTAGTTCAAACCAAATCCCTCAAAAAATTGCATCCTCCGGCAAGATCTAGAATTATGTACTCGGGGCGAGCAAAAAGAGTAGAGACGCATTCCAGCTTCATCGCTAGGCATTCCGCCATGGAGTTTCCATTCCAACCACGTCCCAAAAGAACGTCGAACATACCAACGCGCATAAACAAACCCTGCTTTGCCAAAATATGCGTTTTAAGCACTTTCTGTAGTGATCCTCCCTTTTCGCTCTTCACCTTCGATTCGTGAGACGACAACTCCCCCTTCTCACAACAACAACAACCACTCTCATTCAATACTTTGCGCCTTCTATCTAATCCTTTCGCTTTCTTTTATCGTCAACGCGTTTAATAATCCTTCATACTTCTAAGACCAATATATTCGCACTCGCTTTCTTGTTACGCGTCCATCTTGTCAAAAGATGCAGCCGTGGCTCGGTAGACAGCCGTTCCGCATGCTGCTTCTCGCCTTACTGGGCTTGACCTTGGTGTCTGCTCGACCACAATGGCCTGGTGGAGTGGACCCTCGATCGATGGGAATTAGCGATGAAGCCCGACGGGCAGTTGAGAAAGAGCACGGCGCTGGGTCCTGGGTGCCCATAGAGGCAATACAAGAGTACACTCGCAAGACGCACCTCTATGGTCGGCAAACCGGTACGAATTGCTACCCCAACTTCGTCAATAATACTCAGTACACGTCCACATCTACCGGACACGTCTTTGAGGTGAAATGTCAAACGGACAGCACATCTACAAGATTGGATTTCTCGAACGGCACTAGCGCTACAGTCGTTGTTCCTGAGCCTCTCGATTGTATGGAACGCTGTGCAACCATGTTCGGGCCACGCAGTCTGAGCTCTACCGGATGTCGCGTGGCTGTGTTTTCGTCCATCACCGGACCAAACAAGTCTTGTATCCAGAAAAACGGACTGGGAACTCCAATACTAGGACAGGTGATGAGCTTTTGGTACCTTAGAACTGTCGTTGTTTCGTCGAGTTCCAGTGCTTTGCCGAGCACATCTTCTAGTTCAAACTCGAATTCACCATCGTCATCATTATCGTAAGTTATCTTGACACAGAGGGGCTGCTGAAAATCACAAACTAATTTAAATTGCGTGCAGGAGCTCAGAATCACACAGTAGCTCTTTGAGTTCAACGTTAGTACACCCGCCCTAGGATAGACCTGCCACTGTTATGCTAATTTCAATTCAATTAGGTCAAGTAGTAGCAGTAGCAGTGGCTCGTATGTATCCTTTCGTGGTTTTGGTCCATTATCTAACATCACTAACATAGAAGCCCTTCCTCCTCTTCTGTTGTTACATCGTAAGTAGTATCTTTAGTGTCTAATCTGGGACGAGTGCTTTGTTAATGTCGGGGAAATGTTAATCGTAAAACTACCGCAGTTCATCCTCCTCTTCCGCCGCTCCCTCGTAAGTAATCTCTTCGCGTTGGAATGGTTGTCACGCGTATACTTACATCTTTGGAATCAGGACAATTCCATCAAGCAGCAGCTCGTATGTAGCCTTTCCTGCGGTGTGGAAAGTGACTAATTTGAATCTCACAGAAACGTATTATTATCCAGCAGCTCCAGGTAAGTTTTCTTGCAGTCCAAAAATTGACTCAGTTAGGGAAGTGCTAACCCAGCCATTTCAGCTCGAGTCAACTTACAAGCTCACCTGCTTTGAGTAGCAGCTCCAGGTAAGTTCTCTTGCAGTCCTAACAATGGCTTAGCCAGGGAAGTGCTAACTAAGCCAATCCAGCTCGAGTCAACCAACAAGCTCACCCGCTTTGAGCAGTAGCTCGTATGTTTATTTCACGACGCTATTGCGATTGACTAACCTGGATCCAACAGAAGCATATTGCCATCCAGCAGCTCCAGGTATGTCACCATTGCGGCAGATATCCTTGTTCGAGCTAGTACATTGCTAATAATATCACCTCAGCTCGAGTATAGGCGTAAGCTCATCTTCCTCGACTGAAGCAACGTAAGTTGTCCTACCAGCCTATGAATGGTTGAGAGTCTCACCGTTTGGTATAGATCATCGACATCTTCTATTCTCTCAAGTTCTAGGTACGACTAATTGAAAGACATTTCATTTGAACAACAATGCTAACTCTTATAGTTCTGCTGTGGCGTAAGCTTTTATTAAGAAATCGTGATTGCCTCATCTAACATCAGGATAGTTCAACATCTTCATCGACGGTTCCAAGTTCCAGGTATGTTCGAATTCTCCAGCAGAACTGTGGTGTTTTAGCTAATGAATGACAGTTCTGCCGCTGTGTGAGTTTTGCTTTCGCTAGCAAACAACAACGCACCTAACTCTATTCTCTAGATCGACAATTATTTCAACAACGAGCTCAAGTTCTAGGTAAGTTTTCGTATATAGTGCGCTGTTTACGAGAATACGCTAATGATAATAGTTCCGCTGCTGCGTAAGTTAACTTTGGCACACTATTTAGACTACGAGTGTTCTAGTTCTCTTGTTGCTACCTTGTGTAGAATCAGTTTGCATCTATGCTAACCTAGAGTGTCACAAAAGATCAACTACCGCTAGCAGCAGTAGCAGCAGTAGCAGTAGCAGTAGTGCGGCCGCGTAGGTGATTCTGTAGAATTGGAGTATTTCGGTATCTGACCAATGATCAAGCTCCACAACATCTACGACCTCTTCTTTGTCTTCGAGCTCAAGGTACGTCCTTTTCAGCTCTCCTATGAACCAAATGCTCACCTCTATTAGCTCGGTGGCCCCTTCTACATCAAGTACGACCTTGAGCTCCGCTAGTTCAAGGTAAGCTACTAGTCATTTCAGATCCTGTCTTTTATACTCTGCTGTGTTCTGTAAAAAAGCTCGATTCTATCAACAATGATCCGGTCGACTTTCTGCAAGATGAGGCTTTGGACTTTTGTTTTTCAACCGGAACGGCACTATAAGCTCATGGATCACTTTCAAGTTTGAAGAAGTCTTCTATGTCGTCGACTCTCACATAACTTCCCATTTGACACGGCGAAGACCTAATCCCTCTTTGTACACTACTTTCCTCGCTTTTTCGGCTGCTCTTCATTTCTTTTTCGATTGTGACAGCACGCGCGTTAAGTATCCTACTAATTATTGGCTCAGTTCCGCACCCTCCAGCGCTTCGAGTTCAAGTTCTCCCACATCATCAACCACATCGAGCAGGTAAGTCAATTTTCTTTCAATTGAGTCGCTCCATTGCTTGGCCGCAGCAACTTTTTCTCCGAACGCTACCGTAAGTTTATTGTTGTCGGCTGAATGTGTCAGATCGCTAACAATGCCTCAGCAGTTCAATTTTTGGTTCCTCAAGTAGCATCAGCACGACTTCGTAAGTCTTTGAATTGTATTCCCTATTGTATACATTGGAAATATTCACATGAGTTAGGGTTTCATCGGTCTCTTCGACGGTCTCTTCGCCCGCGATATCATCGTCGTCGTCAAGTTCAGCCGCTACGAGCTCTTTGTTATCGTCCTCAAGTATTATTGGCAGCACGAGCAGCCCCGAATCAACCCCAGGTTCTTCAAGCACAAGCAGTCGCTCCAGCTCCTTTCCATTGACTTCGAGTTCGACCAGTACAAGTAGTACTACAAGTTTCTCTCAGATGAGTTCAAGCAGTTATACAATCAGTAGCTCCACACCCAGTAGCTCCCTTGCCTCATCATCTTCCTCGACCACTCCGAGCAATAGGGGTAGCTCAACATTCACGAGCTCTACGATTACGTCCTCTCCCGCAGCGTTGAGCACATCCAGTAGCCCGATAAGCGCCCCCAGCAGCAGTACATCAAACGTAGCCAGCAGTAGCACCACAAGCTTGACTAGCAGCAGCACAAGTAGCATGTCCAGTGGTACGATAAATATACCAAGCAGCAGCACAATAAGCTTGGCCAGCAGCAGCACAATAAGTTTGGCCAGCAGCAGCACAAGTAGCACGTCCAGCAGTGCGACAAATACACCAAGCAGCAGCATAATAAGCTCAACCAGCAGCAGCATAACAAGCTTGACCAACAGCAGCACAAGTAGCACGTCTAGCGATCCGACAGATACACCAAGCAGCTCAGTGAGCGCCACAAGTAGTACATCAAGCACATTCAGCAACACGGCGACCACTTCCAGCAGCGCAACAAGTGTACCGAGCAGTACATGGAGTTCATCAACACCAGTCTCCTCCAGCTCATTCACTTCTGCAGTTGCAAGTACAACTAGCACTACTTTGAGTTCGTCATTTGTTTCGACTAGTAGTAGTACCAGCACAGCTATTTCATCATCCACAATCACGTCGACCGAAAGCAGCGTGTCAAGCACATTTAGCAGCATGGCAACCACATCCAGCAACACAACAAGTGTGCCTAGCAGTACATCGAGTTCATCATCATCAGTCTCCTCCAGCTCATCCTCTTCTGCAGCTGCCAGCGCAACTACCTTGACTTCGTCATCCTCTCTTTCGACCAGTAGCAGCAGCAGCAGCAGCACACCTCTTTCGCCATCCACAACCACTTTGGCCACTACCAGCTCATCTGTCCCAAGTAGTTCGTCGTCATCTGCATTGGCCAGCACAACCAGTAGCACAATGAGTTTGTTGTCAATATCGGCAAGCAGTAGCAGTTCCTCGATACCAAGCAGCTCTTCGACTACTACAGCCGCAAGCGCGATCAGCAGTACAACGAGTTCGGCACTGTCGACATCGTCCAGTGATATTAGCAGCTTGCCAACGTCGTCCTCGATCACTACGTTAAGCGGGTCAACAACTAGTAGCTCGTCTGTCTTTTCGACGACTTCAAGTGTCAGCAGTACTAATTCTTCGACATTCTCAAGTACCAGCAGCAGTAGTTCATTTTCAACATCCAGTTTGAGTTCTTCTACGATGTTATTATCCTCTGTGTCCACAGCAACGTCAAGCACCAGCAGCATCAGCAGTAGTTCATTCTCAACATCCAGTTTGAGTGCTACGACTTTATCATCCTCTGTGTCCACAACAACGTCAAGCACAAGCAGTACCAGTAGCAGCAGCCTTAGCAGCGAGACGCCAACCACAACCACATCCAGCTCAATCATGTCTTCATCTCAGACCCCGGGCTCAGCTTCTTCGTCAATTACTACATCAACAAGCTCGACCTCATCAAGTCAGACCTCGGGCTCAGCCTCTTCGCCAATTGCTCCATCAACAAGCTCGACCTCATCAAGTCCCGAATCGACACTCTCATTATCTGCGGTGACATCTTCGAGCTCTGAAACAAATTTAAGCACTGCAACTAGCTCTCAGACGACATCCTCGTTGACATCTTCTCTTATTAGTATCAGCACCACCAGCGATAGCTCGTCAGCTCTCACTACATCAAGCTCTGCTTCGTCCTCACTCCCAACGTTCACTGCAACCTCAACCACGAGCTCTTCACTCTCTGCAACCTCCAGTACGACGAGCGAATATTTGACCACGTCAAGTGCAAGTAGCAGCACTTTGTTCTCGATTTCTTCGACTTCCTTTCCAAATGGCAGCAGCTCTTTGCCCTTGTCGTCCGCCACGTTCTCCACCGGCACAAGCAGCTCTTCCTCGTCTCTGTCAGCCTCTTCATCATCGACTTTTGCTCAAAGCTCCAGCCCGGCTACTTCAACCTCATCATTATCGTCATCTGCGGCGCCAAGCACTTCCAGCCAAACGAGTTCTCTTTCTTCGTCTTCTGAAATTCTAACAACGAGTACTTTGCTAACATCATTCACGTTCAGCTCGAGCAGCCCCCCGCCAACATCGTCAGAAATGACGTCGTCGTAAGTATTGGTCGCACTGATAAGAAGGGCTGAAAAATACTTGATCGGGCAAGTAGATACCACACAGGGCGAGCCTACAACTCGACAGTATTAATCTGGAGTAGCCAATAAGCAAACATGGCAAGTATTGTATGGACACTCTTATATCGCTCAAGTAGTTTTCGGACCCATGATTGCAGTCGTCCGCAAATCTACTGCAACTTGCAGCATTAACTTGAATGACCCCCCCCTTAGATCGATGTCTGATGCTGCTACCTCCACTGCTTCCACTACAGCAACCGTGTCCTCGGATTCTTCATCCACTTCTAGTTCTTCTTTCGCAACTGAATCAACTTCTTCGTCTACCACATCGGATGCGACATCAAGCTCTTCCTCCGAAGCAACCTCGGCGTCGAGTTCCTCCGCCTTCACTTCCGCGCTTTCTTCCACGAGCTCATCTTCATCTTCACTCACCTCCTCTTCTGTAAGCTCATTGATCTCGAGCTCGTCTACAGGGCCTACAAGTAGCTCCTCGTCCGAAAGTTCATCATCCGGTTCATCAACTGCGGACTCGTCTTCTGGCGCAACCTCTACGACCATGAGCTCGATTGAAAGCTCGTCATCTACGAGCTCCCCCGAAAGCTCATCGACCACGAGCTCTTCTTCAGGTGCACCGTCTGCAAGCAGTTCCTTGTCCGAAAGTGCAGCGTTTACGAGCTCGTCTTCTGGTGCACCGTTTACAAGCTCGTCCGAAAGTTCATCAACCACAAGCTCTTCTGCTTCTTCTGAAGCTGCTTCCACAACCAGCTCGTTAATGACAAACTCTTCTTCGGAAGCTATTTCTACGATTAGCTCATTAACCACGAGCTCCTCTTTCGAAGCTACTTCCATGACTAGCTCATTAGCCACGAGCTTTTCTTCTGAAGCTACTCCCACAACTAGCTCGTCAAC
Source organism: Tothia fuscella (assembly GCA_010583015.1). Classification (NCBI taxonomy): domain Eukaryota; kingdom Fungi; phylum Ascomycota; class Dothideomycetes; order Venturiales; family Cylindrosympodiaceae; genus Tothia; species Tothia fuscella. The sequence goes on along the minus strand of MU007040.1, from coordinate 265,399 downwards.
CACAAGCTTTTCTTCTGAAACTGCTTTTACGACCAGCTCATCAGTCTGGAGCTCTTCTTCTGAAGCTATTTCCACAAGTAGCTCTTCAATAGTGTCCAGTTCTACAGAGCTTACTACGAGCTTAACCTTGTCAGCTATGTCCAGTCCCAGTTCATTATCTGCGAGCTCTCCAACAGTGACAAGTTCTGAGGTATCAACCCCGAGCTCCTCGGCGTCTAGCTCTTCAACGACATCGGAATCTTCGCGTAGTACAACTTCAACTACTTTTCCTTCGACCAGCTCATCATCTGGAAATTCCGCGGCAGCATCCAGCACTTCCATATCGTTGAGCACATCTATGTCCACATCAACATCGTCAAGCATTCCAACATCAACGTCCACGTTTTCAGCGAGCTCACCTTCCACGTTATCGAGCACATCTATGTCAATATCTACATCGTCAAGTCTTTTTATGCCAACGTCCACATCGTCGATTACATCTACAACGTCAAGCATCTTGAGCTCTTCTATGACATCCCGCTCTTCCATGTCGACCTCGGCTTCCATATCGAGTACTTCCATATTGTTGAGCAGCTCCACATTGTCGAGTTCTGCTATGTCCTCAAGCTTGTCAATACCGACTAGCTCTTCGCTATCACCCAATTCTACAGCAGCTTCAAGTACAGTAAATAGCTTTTCTTCAAGCAGCTTACCCTCCGGGGCGACGTCCAGCACAAGTTCAGCAAGCTCGATTGCAACTAGCTCTACGGTACCCACAAGCTCCTCAACTAGTGCTATGAGTAGTACAAGTAGCTCTATTTCAAGCAACATAGCTTCGTCTTTGTCATCCCCAAGCTCCTCAACTTCAAGTAGCTCATTTGTCTCGACTAGTAGCTTCTCTAGCGGAACAAGTTCTTCGTCCTCCACCGCTACTACATCCACGACATCTAGTATTGCAGCAAGTACTAGTATAAGCGCAATATCGTCAATGCTGAGTGTTAGCACCACGATGGGTAATCCTACAAGCATGACGTCGCCCACCACATCAACGTCTAGCTCAGCTACAGCTTCAAGCTCAATATTATTCTCAACGAGTCTTACAAGTACAACAAGCTTGAGTGTCGCAAGTTCGTTAAGCACTACAACAACTTTGACCTCAGTGGCATCTTCTACCGGCCAAAGCTCCTTAACTACATCGTCTCTTCCAATCAGTCTCACATTCTCCAGCTCAAGTAGCTCCAGCCTGGGTTCGACGACATCGCTATTGTCAAGTACTACATCCTCTACTTTGGGTAGCTCCAGCTTGAGCTCGACGACATCGCTATTATCAAGCACCGCCACATCCTCTACTTTGAGTGGCTCCAGCCTGAGTTCGACAATATCGCCATTATCAAGCAGTGCCACATCATCTACTTCAAGTAGCTCTAGTTTGAGTTTGACAATGTCGTCGCCATCAAGCAGTCTCACACCTTCCACTTCGAGAAGCTCCGGTCTGAGTTCAACGGCGTCGCTATTTTCAAGTAGTGTTACATCCTCCACTTCGAGTAGCTCTGGCCTGGCTTCGACATTGGCAGTGTCATCGCTGTCAAGTGTGAGCTCTATATCCACAACGTCGTCACTCTCAATCAGCCTGAGTTCCACATCAATGTCGTCGCTGTTAAGTTCCAGTCTAAGCTTCACCTCAACATCTTTACTGCTAAGCTCTAATTCTCTATCAACGACGTCGTCGTTGTCAAGCAGTCCCACAACCTCGTTGTCAACTTCCAGCCTCAGCTCCATATCAACAACGTCGCTGCCAAGCTTAAGTTCCTCATCCACGAGGTCGTCAGTCCTAAGCAGTCTCACACTCTCAAGCTCAAGTATAAGTGCCTCCCCAACGCTGTCAATCTCAAGCACTTTCACATCCCCAACTTCGACTAATCCCAGCTTGAGTTCCACGTCAACGTCGTTGGCGTTAAGCAGTTCCATGGGTACTTCCAGCCTGATTTCCGCATCGACAACGTCGTCGTCTTTGCCCTCATTGTTGAGCTTATCAACAATGACAGGAAGCTCGGCAATGAGCACCTTTACAGTCTCATCCATGAGCCCAAGCCAGAGTCCAAGCTTGAGTATTTTCACAAGTTCTACAAGCGTATCATCTTCCTTGACATCATCCACCTCCCCGTCGATGCCCGCTTCCAGTTCTTTGACGACATCCTCTCCCATGAGTCTTGTCCTGTCCTCATCAAGTTCACAAACTTCAAGTGCTAGTACAAGCGTGAGTTCTCTGGGGTCGAGCTCAATGCCAAGTACGTCTTCCAGTATGAGCTCCTCGAGCAGTTTGAGCATAGGTCTAAGCTCGAGCACGAGTTCGACCACAAGCATATTGTTGCCGAGTTCAAATATGGGAAGCAGCATATCCACAATGATCTTGCCTACCACTTCGCCAACCACCTTCAGCACTTCGACAATAAGTCAAAGCTCAGGAACGTCATCAGCATCTTCGTCTTCAGCTACCCCAAGCCCGACTGGTGTCACATGCCCTGCGTATGATCAGACCAATTTTGTGGCAGCGAACAAAACGTACTTGATCGAATGTGACATCAATTATAGTCTTGGAGATATCCCTGGAACTGGACAGCCTGTATCAAGCTTTCAGCAATGTATCGATCGTTGTGAAACTGAACCATTGTGTGTGGCCTTGACTCTGTCGGTAGGCTCTTGTTACCTGAAACAATCCATTGGGACAAGGGAGGTGGCTCTTGGGGTACAAGCTGCTAAGGTTGCTCTTGCATGGAGCTTAACTTCGTCAATGATTTCTACATTATCAAGCTCTGCAGCATCCTCGACAAGGGTACCAATCACATCATCAGCTGCACAGTCATCTTCTAGCTCGACTTTGTCTCAATTCCAAACGTCGGCAGCATCAACATCTTCAGGAGCAGCAGCAGCATCATCATCATTCCAGGGACCATTAAGTTCTTCCATTGGTCAATCGCTAACTAGTCCGTCCAGCAGCCGAATCTCCTCAAGCCTAGCCACTTCAAGTCCAAGTCCTACAGTTTCCAGTAGCGCTTCTTTGTCCAGCAGTCTTTCGAGCAGTCTTGGCAACTCGGTACGGTCTAGCAGCTCGATACAGCAGCAAAGTAGCTCTCCTGCTTTCTTCACCTCACAGGCTCAGAGTAGCCCCTCTGTTCCCATTGCTTCACAGGCGCAAAGTAGCTCCTCTATTGTCATCTCCTCAAGGAGCCAAAATCCCCAGACTGCTTCATCGCCTGGAATCAGCAGCCAAACAGCCTCGAGCGTGCGCACGAGCAACATATCTACACCACTATCCGTTATCAGCACCATGAACTCACAGACGCAGAGTAGCTTCTCTATTCTCGTCACCTCAAGCAGCCGAAGCGTCCAGACAAATTCAACGGTAGCAAGCAGCCAACCGGCCTCAAGCGTGCGTAGCAGCACCATTCCCACGCCACCCCCCGTTAGTAGCAGCACCATTTCCACATCACCTCGCGTTAGTGGTAGCACAATTTCTACGCCACCTCCCGTTAGTAGCAGCGTTGGCCTTGCCTCGTCGACATCCAGCACCAGCATTCTCGTGGTAGAGTCCTTGAGTGTTTCCACCGTTTCAGTTTCGTCCACAACCGTCGCTCAAAACTTTGAGACGGGCGCAACTAGTGGAAGTGTCGCGATCACTTCCGATGAAGCAAACGGCGTGCAGTTAGGCTTTACGCCTGCGCCTTCTGAGTCTGTGGCCGCAATCACAGTGGATGTACCGGATTCGGTGCCTACGGACCAACCTGCTAGTGTGCACGGAACGATTACTTGGGTGTCCACTACCACCCTAAAACTCAAGAAAAGAGCATCGAATCTCGCCAATAAAGAGAACCTGCAACTCGAGAGGTTACATAGATGGTCACTGCGCCAATCTGGTTGCATCTTTTACATCACCGTGGATAATGTTACAGTATATTCCGTCAATATCGATACGCTTCAACAAGGTAACGCAACGTCGTTTGACACGAGTAACTTTACACCCAACGAAAACTCTACCATCGCATATGTAGAGGAATGCCCACCAGGAACTGTCAACTTTCCAGTCCTAAATGTTGCTAATCTCACACTCCTCACTGGTCCGGAACCCCCTCCGCCGGTAACCTACACCTTGACGCCTATAAGTCCTGTAAGTGCTGTTTTTTCAATGTTGAGATTTTGTGGCTAACGAAATGTTGCAGACGAATGGACCTACTGCGTCGCTCAGTGTACTCACGGTAACAACAACGCGATCTTTTACACTTAGTGGAAGCACAGTCACACAGATTTCTACTTTGGTCACTACCCAGACAGTTGTTCAAACAAATACAGCCACAGCTACAGTATGTCACATCTCTTTTCTCCATTCCCGTCTATTGCTAGGACTAACAATGTCAACAGGCTACGGCAACTACAACACAGCCAACAATAGTGGTCCAAACAGTACGTGAAAATACCCTCGAATTTCATAGAGGCTCTAATTGACGACTCTAGGCAACTGCGACTCTGATTCAACCAGTGACTGTATCTGTGCCTTACACGCAAACTGTAAGCTGCACCAATACTGTCTTTCTCAGTCACTAGTGTCTTCAACTAATATGCTACCAGTTAACAACCGTGTCGGTATCTATAAGCTCTTACGTGTCAGTTAGTGTTGTCACATACACAACATACAGCGGCACAGCCACCGTCACTTTTGTTTCCACCACATCAGTCGTACGTTCTCAAATACTCATACATTGGGAGGCAATTTGCTAATCCTCCACATTAGGTTGTGACAACTTCTGTTCCTTACACCATCACGCAAACAGCAACAGCATCACTCCAGCCTCCAGCTCCGACAACTCGTGCAAATACAGCAAATTCGAGCATCGTTGGTACACTCATTTCTCCTCCGCCAACAGTCTCAACTATGACTAGATCCTTGACGGCATGTCCCAATGCTGTTACGGTGTATACTACAACCTACATTTGAGTGCGTCATGTTGGGGATTGACTTCACGTCGAAGGGTCTGTTTCGTTAGGAATATATATCATGCTGCGGTCATGTTGTTGGAAGCGAGTTTTATTCATATTTCGAAATTGGCCACTTATTCTGTAATGTAGAGGACTTGATAGCCTGCTTAATCGTGAGAGTTGCGAACCTTAATTAGTATATTCTCTTCACCTTAATTCCATTTTGTTTTGCTCTAGGTGTGCTGCGCTATAAAACAAGACGCCTCAAGAACTCTAGATAAGTACTAACATTGCTATCTTCCGAGCCCTTTTAATAATTTGAGTGCTAGGACCTAAATAATAGGCATGCACCCGCTATTCCGATGGTCTTGCCAGATTTGTTCGCTAGAATGTGGGCAGCCCGGAACCAACATAGCCATAACTGCTAGGCAGCACTGACACCTGAATTCATGATCTTTGTGGCTGCTGGAGCGTTCCAGCTCCATGATCGCTAAAATCCAACCCCATTTCCAACGCCGGTCAGCACTCGCAAATGAAATTAGTAGACTCTTGGCTTCCAGCGCTTGTTTTCCTCTCATTGTACACCATCTTCGAGACTGCTTGAACCTCCCTTGCATAATAATTCCACGATTTACGATATAATAGAGGCTCGCATATGGACAAGACTGGGCGATACTTCAATCGACAGAACAACAAGAAACCAAGAAGCCAAGGAGTATGTTCGCGACCTACATATGACTGGCCTTAGGAAGTCCAAAGCTAGTAACATTACTCCATTATAGAAGAAAGGAATTAAGAAGCGGTTATATCGATAAGGAATTATCCTAAATAAGTAAACGAATCATTGTGTTAAAGTCTGAGAGATGGTGGAGTCAAGAAAGAACTGAATATAACTACAGCAACCAATGAAGCCATAATGCAAAAGAACCCCCAAAGTACAGCAAAGCAAAACTAAGACGCTCACTACTGCTACGACTAGAGAAACCACTCACTTGCTACTCTGAGTCTGCTTGCGAAACTCCAGACTAGGCCTCGCCTCGATATGTTTTGGCTGCTGCCGTCCACCTGATCTGCCCTTCCGCCATACTCTGACATCACTCCAATAGATCTTTTGGCAACAGAATAAACCACAATGATCGCACTTCATCAGAAACTGCTTGAACTTTCCACGGAACGGATTTTCATGCCGGCCATAGGGACATAGCAACTCTTCATCCTTCTCCAGAATGTACTTGTGGAAGACATCAAAGCCAAGTATACCATTGGGTCTCATGGTAAGAGACCACCACGGCAGTGGTGACAAGTAGCCCGGATTTCCAGGCTGGAGAAACATGCGGACATTACGCGCTGTGATGGAGTTAGTAGTCTTCACATAAGAGGATACGGCCATTGAGACTTATAGGTTTCCTACGGGAGAGGGGGTATTATTGGGATCCTGAGGTACAAGAAACTTCTTAATTATATCAGAACTAAACCAGCATATCAACAACTCCCGGCTCAAGTAGTATATTTATTATAAGAGTGGGTAAGCATACTGGATTATTTTAAGTATAATTACTCGATCTTAAAACTTTCCTATTCCTGGAACTCTATCCGGCTTTCAAAAAAATTGATGTACATAGTTCTAAGGAATTGATTAGACAAGATTGGAGATCTGATTTGGAAATGCAGGAGTATTCTCATGAATACTTCCGCAGTTTCAGCCAAACTGGGTAGGGGAGTAGTCTGCCGATTCGTTCATTCGCTAACAATCTTAGTAAATCTTCCCCTACCCATTTGTTTGATTATATCTGAGAAATCGCGGAAGTTGCATTGGAGCTCTCGAAATTGGACTTGCTATACTGCTCGACAGCTCATCGCGCCGGTTTTATGGACAGCACATTTGACCGCAAGTACTATCACACCAAGAAGCTGGATTTTGAACATTGATACCCTGAATGAGGAAAACACCGAATGAAAGAATAAGGAAGAAAATAAGTCAGATTTGCAAGGCACATAGATTAAGTTTCCAGCCATTATGTCCACATCATTAACACCAGTGGTCAGTGAAGGCAATCCCCGTAGTGTTCATAGTTCCCCCTAAATCCTTTAATAGTCCCCAGGGAGATACGGAAGTCGTGGCCGCATTGGGAATCCGTTGGCATCCCATCCACCATGCTCCACTTCAAAGCCTTCAAACATATTATCGAATTCTCCCAATTCCATTTCCATATAATGACGCTGACTATATGGATCCAGGTCTTCAACTTCCGGTTCGCGACGCGTACCCTGATAGTAACCATGGTCAGTATAGTATCTAGCGGCACCGACGCCATCGAGATGTTGGCGTGGTCCACCTCGAGAGGCTCTAGGTAGGTCACAGTTTCGACGGCCACCTCGGCGACCGGGAGGTCTACGGCCAGGGTTGCGTCCGGGGAACATGCTGTTGATGAAGGAGTAATTTCTGGGTTGGATTGAGGTTTGGAATGTACGCTTTTACAGGTGAAACTAAATTGAGAAAGTGGATTGTTATCGCGAAAGGCTCGTCCTGTTGGAGAAAAGAAAGACTGAGTGGTTTGGGAGATCTTTTATATTCAACACGAGAAATCCCAGAATGTTCTTTGCTTGCTGTACAGGGCATCGCTAGCCAGTCCACTCCATGAGTTGTTGCGCAATGCTGTCCATTATCGTGATGCATAATTGATGACTGCTCGTCTCAACAGTGAGCAATACGTGGAGAATCGTTGGCCGCCCACGTGGATGGAAAATGAGGGCAGACTCGCCACCGACGTTGGTGCTCAGCGCCTCTGATGCTAATTTGCAAGCAATACTGAGATATGCTGGTATTTGCGCCGGCAAGCGAATAAACCTATGCCAGTAGGAGGCGCGGACACTGGGAGCGCCTCTTGAATTCCAGTGTTATCTATGTCATGGAATCAGATCATTTGGAACGGTAAGTAAGTCTTGTAATATCGCGAGAGTAAGATTTAACTGAACAAACCTCAATTTGCGCCATCAAAGCGAAACCTCCTAGTACAACTAAGCTAGCCCTCGTGAAGCATATCGATCTGGTTATAGCAGTGACAGCTCGTAGCGGTGCTGGAGTTTTGCAGTAGTTGTCCGTCCGGTGACAACTCTATTCCACTTGGGTCAATTTGATAGCCCATGAGCAGATGTCACAGCTGTACTTATATGATGGCATACAAGAATGAAGCCACAGTACTGTCATCTGTACCATACTCGGTCAGCTCGAGAGTGATACTGCTATGGGCAGTATGAGTAGTCTCACGATCACGCCGTTTAGTTTGGGCGTCAGCAGGAGTGTGAGCCGAGCAGCCAACAAAGCCACCACCGTGGCTGGAGCAAGGAACTACCAGAGCATGACGAATGGCTAGCTCTACAGCGGTATTGGGGACTGGATCTGACTGTGGGAAATCCAAATCCTATGAAGCCGGCGCTTATTTTTCGTGGAAGTCGTTCCCAATGGACTAACTACCATTCGTCGAGTGCTGCACCCTAATTAAACCAAAGCATTCTGCTTAGATCCATCGATGAATACATCAAAATAATTCTCTTCTTCGAAATGGCCTTTGCAGCTCATGATCGACTCTCTCGCCGGCAGGTCGATCAAAGCAGTAGTTCTAACGCTTGGCCTGGTAAACCCTAAAGGGTTCTAGAGAAGACGTGAAATGATTGTTACGAAATGGCATAACGTGACCCTATTGTAGAAGAAAAATACGGGCAGCGTAACAGGAAGTAAAGAGAGTTATTATGGCCGATTGACAATGGATGGAGGTTAAAGGCTCTAAGCCGGAAGAACCTCGTCCGAATTCCCGAGGGTGTGCCTGGGGACAGAATTTTGGTACCTACTAGAATACAGTGAGCATCATCATCTTCTTTTGGTCCATCATAAGGAAAGGAAGATTTCTTACCCACTCGCGGCCCAATTTGAGTTCATGCGCATTCCGTGGAAGCCTGCTGAGTCAAGGTAGGCCCGATCCGCCACGAAGTGCAATCTACGTTCATCACGATACGGAAACCACCCACGTTAAATCTTATTTAGCACAGAACTGCTTAATGCCTTTCCTCGGACGATGGAATCCACCCCAATATCGAATCGTTGCATTTCGTTTTTCTCGCTATGCTACCGTCGCATGTGACGTGTGCATGCGGAAGGTGTAGCACCCGTTATCTAAGATTCCAGTACAACGAGAAGAAAGGTATATGCGTCTGTCAGCACTTGACATCGCAAAAGTACGATAAGCCCCCCCCAAGAAAGCCATACCAGTTTTTGTCTGGCGTATGAAATAAATAAACCCATCAACCTGCCCACCATATCTCGTCCCATCCGTTGGTTTAACATTACCCTTTCTCAGTCGTGTATATGTGCATTGCCATTACTCCGTAATCCCATGACCATAAACCCGTTTCTCTTAGCACGCCATGTTGAAAAGCATCGAATCATTTCTCTGAGCATTCACTCAGACTCCCTTCACTTCCTTTCCCCAACTGCCTCTCCATTTGCTCCAATCTCTTCCTCAGAGCGTCAACTTCTCTATCTCTCTCCGCTAGCATCCTCTCACTTTCCCTCTGCAAGATCTTAATGTAAGCAATACCCGCCTCAACAGTAGCGGCTTTGCTATTCCCACTTCCCTTGCCTTTCTTGCCATCTTCGTCCTCGTCATCTTCGTCATCATTATTACCGCTACCACCTTTGGCCGAAATGACAGGACTTGATTTTGGAAGCAGAGTCTGCAATTCTGAAATGGCAATATTGATTCTTTGACGACGACCTTGCTCAGCAATCTTGTGCGAAGTGCGCTTCGAGGTCAATTGAGTAGGCAGGTCGGATGGATAGGATACGCCTGGGAGATTTGTGCCCTCGATCAAATTTTGGTAATTCGAGCGCGACGCGAGGAAAATTGTTCGCGCGTCGTCATTCAAGGACGCACCTTCCGGCAAAAGTGGTTTGATACTCGGTGAGATCTTGGGCCGCAGTGCTGGACTGACGAGCGCACTAGAAGAGATACTACCGCGTTTGGAACTCTTTTTCGTCTTGAGATCAGGTCTCCGCGAGGAGACTGGGCTTGCGATTGCGCTCTGAGGAGAAGTCACTGCACTGCCGAACGGCGTGTTTCTGACAGTGCCGTTGGGTGTACTCAGTGGTCCTGTTTTTGGTGCCTTCCTCGCAGACATACGAGGCGTCTTTTCGCCATTAGCCATTGCAGTGTCTAGCCGAGTAAGGTTTGGACGACTCGAATCGCTTGCGGCAGGCTCTGGCAGTGCCAAATCATCAAGCATAGGGAATTCAGTTTCATGTTCATGCAATGTTGTTGCGATACTGAAATTGTCCTGCGAGTGGGGTTGTTGCAGTCGCATCAGGGATGCGGGGGTTGCTGGTGATAGACGTTTCCCATTTGCCTGTAAATTAGGGGACTTGTTGGCTACAATTGCAGGAGATGGCTTTGCAGAAGTCGGTTTCGGTGGAGGTCCCATGAGAGATTCCGATAATGGTTCAGGCGAAATTGAATCCGTTGAACTCGTATAACTCGATCGCATCATGGTGGGTGAGGTTGGCGAAAGATGAGACTGCGCATATTGTTCCAGCAGCTCACTCACTTCCTTGGGCGGGATCACAGCTGAGAGTGCGCTTTTCCTGCGCTGAGCAATGGATTTGTGAATTGGCGACTGTGGGACTTTACCATTTCGTGGCATTGTCAATCGCGCCTTCTTAGGTTTACGCCCAGGCTTTTGTGTGGCAGTTTGCGCTGAGTCTATGTCCATTCGATGGGGAGACGCCCCTGTAGAGTTGTTGGTAGTGCGCACACCATTCTGATGCTGCTGGCCTTCAAGTGCGGGAGAGCTCAGTGGGCTGAAGTAGGCGCCCGGAATTGTGAACTCTGGCGCAACATTGAACTGTGCTTCGTGTGGAGTGACAGCAGGAGTGCCAAGAGGGGTAAAGGACAACTCTATATGTTAGTAAATGAGTTTCGAGGCTCCAATTTGTACTCACAGCGTCTCCATTTTGCATGTGAAAATGTTGCTCTAACAAAGCTCTGCTCTGCGCATCAAAATGCTGCATATACCGTCCCCTATCGCCGTGCATCTCGATGCTATTAGGAGTAGGTGGGATCATGGAATGAATAGGATGTTGGCCTTGCGGAATGCTAAAGGCTTGATGGTGCTGATGGCCATATCCCATCTGCATGTTGATATCAAAAATTTCAGCATTCTGTGCGCTATTGGGTGGTGCAGACGTCGATTGTGGTCGTTGTTGCAGCCCACTTTGGGGATTATTGTTGTCTGATAAGAGGTTCAAGTCGATGTTGGTCGCTATCTTATCGCTATTCGGGTCGAAGTTGAGAAAATCAAAGGAGTTGAAGTCAATTTCGCCGAGATTAAAGTCTTGTTCCCCGATAGCCGCCATCGCAGCGTCAAATTGTTCTGGTTGCGACCACGCCTGATTCACATCGGTTGACTCCATGATGCGCGGATTTTCCATGTCTTCTCCAAGTAGGAGGGAGAGGGGAGGAGAATACCTTTAGCAGCGGGCAAGTGCTATCCTCGGAGCCCTTGACGCCTTCATCGGCGGGTGAAATTGTCGAGTGGGGGGCTGGACTATCCTGAGTAGTGCTCCGGCTAACGGCTGTGCAATCCACTCTGCGAAGACATTGATTTTGATTCCCGAACCAAATGAGATAGAGGAGCGTATGGTGGAAACGCTCAAAATACCTTTGCGACGAGGAACAACCTGGAAGTTGAGGGGTAAGGAGTTGGAAGAAGTTGAGCTCTTCAAGGTGAAGAGTTCAGCCAATCCTCGTACAGCCCGTGTATACCCCACGTCAAGACACATCGGCAGGGATTGCGCAAGCTGATATCGATAGATTGAATATTACAACAGCAGTATTATTGATTAGGTATGCAAAGACCTCAAGCTCTTAACATACACCTTAAGCTCTTTGCATCGACCATTGTTCTAAGCATGAGCTACAATAGATGTGAATATATTGAGAGAATGGGCAGACCTCATACAGAACATATATCAAAACCCAACGAACCATCATTTGCAACTAAGTTTGAAAGGTATATTGAGACTTTTGAGTTCATCGGAGTTCGCTTTTCTGAGCTTAGCATCGTATCGGTCGTAATATATAGCCCCCCCGCTCCCAGCGTTAAATAGTCTAAGCGTATCAACCTTCATCCCGCGTTCCCACGCACGAGAAAATCCCGGCCTGGTGAATGACCCCAGCAGACAAGGACGGCCCATCGTGATCTTCCACGCAGATTCTTTGCAGCATGAACGCTTACTCGACCAATCGACACGCGTGTGGGTGAGACATTGTACAAACCCCAGACTTGCTGACGGGATGACGGCTGAGTGGAGTAGTGACGGTTGCCTATTCTGGACACAGCCGAATCAGCCTCGACGCATTTATGATGAGATATGTGGGGAGTTTGCTTTTGCTTTTTCCACTCAGAATGGCATCTTTTTAGCCTCCGGTGTCCCGTAGTTTGGACGGCTGCTCAAATAGTTTATTACAGTCCTGCGGGATGACGAACCCCTCATCATCTGAAGAGGCAACGAAAGCCATAACAGAAATAGGCTTCATGAGCCTCGATCTCGAAATTCGACTCATGATCTGGGAACTAGTTTACCTCAACGAGCCACCGCGTGTAGTCGAAGTCCGAACCAGAGATCAGATACCAACTTCTCCATCACCGCGTCCCGTAGCCATGAACATCTGCTATGAAGCACGCGAGGAAGCGCAAAGACTCGCGCGCCGAGGAGGCCATATCCTGTTTGACTCTTCCACACCAAGGGGTTCGGTGCTGATTATTCTGAACCCCGAAAAAGATACACTCTATTTGCCCTCCGAGACTCGGAAACCGGATTACAGATGGGCTGAAGAGGTATGGTCACAGCTTCGAAAAGACCAGTTTGCACGAGTACTCCGATTTTCAAACATTTGGGGAAGGAGGGACGTAACGATACCATACCACTAAGACATTGCTCATCCAACTGCATTCAACGCTGATACGCTCTCTATGCCGATAGAGCATTCCATGCACGCTTGCAATGGTAATAGAATCATTCTCTTACGCCCGAAGAACAACGACCTCTTCGCACTGGAGTTGGTAACGGGAATATCGTTCCCACCGTTATCCGGACATCGCCAGCATCTTGTGGTTGTCATTTGTGAAGCTCGAGTTAGTTGTTTTGGTTTTTACAAAGGTTCCGGTCGCGCTCGATACGGTATTTCACGAGGATCACTTAAAGAGCAAACTGCGGGATTGAAAAAAGCAGAGGGTGATCGGATGCATTTTTCCAAGAGAGCGCACATCTGAATCATTTGCACTTAAGTACTAAATGAGGCACGGCTTTGCTCCATGTCAGTGGTGCATGATCCAAAGTACCCGGATAAAAGCGCTGATAGATCCTAACATACGCTGCGGAAGGGCGGAACAGATTTCCGGATCAGAACTTGGAGGATTCGGATAGATATTGAGGAACGTAGTCAGTTCTTGCGAAAAGGTCTAGACAAACGGATGAGGAATAACTGCTAAGGAGAAAGAAATCTCCTTATGTTGAAGCCAAGCATAGTCGAATTATCCTCAAAGCCATCGCACCTCCCCTCTCTTGACCAATCCTAGCCCTTTCTGGCCATACCCGTTCAGACCTGTCCACTACGATAAAACTCTTCTCCCTCGATGAGTCTTTCACAAATAAGGCCGGATGGTGTAGTGGTAACACAACAGTCTTCAATAGTAGATCCAGCACGTTGCCCGGTAACAGATTTGTCGTCAGGCTTTCGCCCCCAAGTTCTACGACGCATTGCGCGTCGCTACCTTCGGTTCTGCCTCTCTCCTTGGAGTTCACTGTAATCCTCAGTTCGAATCTGAGTCTGGCCAAGATTACACATTTTTTATTGTTTTTCTGCGCGGACCTTGATGCTAAGGTAGTCTTGTTCGGAGGAATCTCAACTTGTATATGATATCAAAGTCATGGCCTGCAGGGTAGGTTAACAACTCTTGTTTTCAAATTTCGAGACACGTACGAAGTACAGTGGAGCTTGGAAGAGTGCGAGCGGCCTGTTATGTTATTGAGCAAACAAGCAAGCTTTTGTAAAAAGGCTCACATTTTACAAATTCGCACCTTATTGCCACCGTTGGAAGCAACACTCTACTAAGGAATATTCTAATTTCGACGTCACGCAAATAACAAATTTAACCTACACGCTGATGAAGTTATCCTTCCCGACGATCGACAATCTACTGTATGGTTGCTTCTGTGGCTGCCAATCTTGGTAGAATGACATTAGTACACCTCTTTACAATCCATTGTATCCCAAATTTATCACTCGTTCATGTGGGTCTTTCCGCATCTTTGTCCGTATTGGTTTCCCAGCAATTCATGAGTTTTGAGAAGGTTCCTTGGATACCCGATTCCGCTTGAAGACTCATCGCTTACTAAGGCTGAAACTCACCTCAAGGAGAGAATTAACACACAAAAGCGCACCAGAGCGGAAACTCCCCAAAACCCAAAGCAGTACGCAGCAGGAACTCGGGATAATGGGTTGGTGCTCTTGTCGGTAAAGAAACTATAGAGTTTTTTGAGAAGCACTAGTGATTCCACAAGTTGGTTTGTCAGGATTTCGCACCAACTCAAGCGCTGCCGCTCAAAGCAGGGTACTCATCATGGGGAAGACATAGTGACATTCTTCACAAAGGCCAATTCCACTCGGTGGTGATGATTATCATCCTTCCCAATTGGTGCTCTTCTTTGTCACAACCTATTTCCCATCATCACCCCTATTTATTTGTCGTTCTCGTAATGGACTACGAATACCAATAATTTCTGCCGCACGCTCTTTGTTCAATCATGTTCATATTACTACTTGCGCGGGCACGTACTGGAAGCGTCTGTTGTGACAGCAAGTGCACCCAGTCCCATAGGCACCCAAATTCCGACTTCCAGCTTGACTTTCCAATTCCTTTCAATGCTGGTCCCTTATATATATGAGCCAAGCAACGCACTCTTCGAGTTATCCTTGACCTCGAGATGGCAATACCTAGTGACCTGGCAGAACAAGAAGGTTCGGATGTCCTGTAAGCGCTCGGCGGAAAAAAGACTCATCATTGCGGCCACACTCCTCCAGCAGTTACGATACATGTAGTAATCCCTTGAATGGGACTTTTCTCCTATCGATTAGAAAATCCAGCAAGCCATTAAATGTGATGGATTCTTAACCAATTTCGAACAGTTTTGTGAGGATTGCGATTGACCTGCCAATTTGCCTGTCTTTGCAACACTAGAACTTAGGACCCACAGCTATTGCCGGGCGAAGAATGAGACTGTATAAGCTTACGAATTACTAAGGCCAGAATCTGTCAAAGCAGGACGCCATCAGAAAGGGCTTGTGGCAGAGTAAAGCAAAGTCCGTGTGCTTCATTCAGCTTCAAGCGACGAATTCAACCTTACTTCCTCCCTAGGTACACTTCGAAAGCCCATGATGAGACCGCCATACAAAGCAATAAGCTCATTTTGTCTCCAGTCCAAGGTATATAAGAGCTCCCGGGAGACTTTGCCTTGAATGATCAGACGACATCGGCATGGGTATTGACGCTGCAATGGGAGATGGGGTCAAAGAATTCAAGAATTCCCTCACGCACTTCCTAATGCAAACACAATACATTTACGCCGACGTTGGCAAGGGTTCAAAAAGCATTTAACAACTCTGAGAAAGAGATATGTAATGATGCTCACCTTCTATTCATAATAGTGAATACTGCTCTCTAATAAGCAGCATATCACAATCATCAACATCACAGCTCAACCTGAAGGCATGAGAAAGAAGGCAGAACGCCAGCAGAAGCATCAAATTTCAGTGATGTCTCTGCTCACAGCATACTTAGAGCAAGATAGAAATCTGGTACGGAGGTCAAACCCTACAAGCACATAAACCCATGGAGAACTTGATGCGATTCATGGGAAAGCGAAAACACAATCAGAAGGAGAACTATTTATAGAACACCGCTCGCTGGAAAACTACGTTTTCTAATGATCATTACGCATCAACTAGACTTGACCAGTGGAAAGGTGAAATGTAGGACACCCCCTGGAGTAGGTAGAAGCGATGTACTCTAACACAGGTGCGTTGAGCAATTTCTTACACCAACACCACATGCGTCACACTTTCCCACATCTGATCTCATCGCCCTCTCCCATTCACAGTCACAAGAATAGTATCATTTCTTTCGGTATGTCCTCCAGTCACAAAAGCAATTACAGCCTCTTGGTGATATTCTTGTCATAAAGAGTTCCATACGGCCGGGTGGAGGCCACTGACCAGCTTTCCAGTTACAAAAATAGTCGTCAGTGAGTCCACCACAAAGTAAGCCTCCAAGATCGTGATCCAGCGTCTCATGGCTGCGAGAGTGTGGGACTGTCGCAAGTTGACGTTCATGTTTGAATGGGGTTTTAATCAATGAGACACTGAGATTTGCTTATTCATTATCGGAAAAAGATGTCAATGACACTTCTATCAGCTCGCATGAGGTTGACGGGAGCAATGGTGATGTATCACCATTACCTTAGACCGGCGATGATAAACAACACTGTTCACTGATGAACATCATCATCACACGCTCTGCTATCCAATTTCCAAAATGAACACAAGATGTAAACAGTGGAATGGTTCGCGGGAGACAACAAAATCAGTCCACGAGATTACAACATCGCAGGGTCCATGATACAAACGTCAAAACGGGACTCGACTCCCTAAATTAGTTGACCCATGAATTTTTCTTGATGCAACCACAGCATTCTACTCCAAAGCTCTGCTTATTTATTTTGGCAGACAAAGTGAGACCCAACACGTGTACTCAGTGATGTGACAATCTCTAGTATGAAGGAGAAAAGGGTTGCTGGCGTCTTCCTGCATTACAGGCACGAAGACACTGATGGTGCAGCTACCTCCACATGATCCAAGTTAACTCTATGAACAGAGCAACCGATCCGGACTGAATTTCCAAAGCCAGCATTACACATGCTCCTCTCTTCAGGGAAACCTACGACTATAAAAGCACAGCTGGATCCCAAAGCACAACACTAAAGTTCCAAAAGTATTCACTATGCCTCACGGGCTGAAGTTGGAGAGGTGTATTCGCAACAGAATAAATAATTATCTTTTTCAAAGTAGCATTAGTTGCGCATAGAGCCATCCCAAAACTCTGGGGAGCTCTACCTTCACATGAGACTGAGAAGGCTTCATTCTTCGTTATATAAAGATGATGTTGCATCATCAGCGGAGTGTAACGGTAATAAACATCATGAACATCAGCCAGTGTAAAACATCACCATTCTCCGCCGAATTAGAATAAAGCATATGACTTTTGCAAACCAACTCGTCGTTCAGCTAGACTTGACTCAGCTTGCCTACTTCAAGAAAATCCTTGGTTATAGAATCGAAAAGCAAAGACAAGGAAAGTAAGTCTCCTTGAGGCTCCATTTCGTGAAAACAGAGTCTGGATGGGGGAAAAGAGATCATGTTCACAGAAGAGGTAGGGGTTTATATACAGCAGTACCTCGAAATGGGAATTGGGAGCTTGCGCAGGAATGAAAAAGCAAGAGAATGAAAGGAACAAAGATTGCAGAGATAGGTGTAATGGATGTTGTGCGTAGGTTTCTGTCCAGGAAAAATCCGTGTCCAACTCCCTCCACCATCCAATTAATCATTCGACTTATACGACCCATTCCAAGTACTCACCTCTTCAACCCCTTCCGCACCACCACTACCACTACCACTACCACTACTCCCCTTACCGGACTCACCCTTCTTCCTCCACCAACTTCCCGACCTCCTGACCTTCCCACTCCCTCCATCACCCTTCCCCACCCCTCCGCCCACTCCACCCACAGCACTAACATCAATTTTACTTTCCTTCCTCCCCCAAAAACCCCTAGCAGTGTTAACCCTCCCTTGAGTTGCCGGTTCCCAAAGCTGCCTCACCTCCCCCGTAATATCCGGTCTCTTCGTCTTGAAATTACCCGTAGCACCTTTCATAGCCTTAGACTCTTTACTAGTAGGCTGTCTGACGATAGGATCCGGCTCCACGAAAGTGATACTCCGCGTACTCTTCGGTCTACTCGACACTGGATCAGGCGCTGTGGGCATAGAAGTGTCATGCGAACGGTGTGAAAGTCCATGGAGATGAAATGGTGACTCCGACTTTTCTTCAACGGGGGAGAAGGGAAATGACCCAGGTAATTCAACTCCAAGCGGCGTTTCAACTTCAAGCGGTGTTTCAATTTCAGGCGACATTACCATCGGTAGTGGGTCGGCGACAGACCGCCGTCGTTGTTCACGTGCCGAGAACGGTGTGGAAGAATCTAGGCTGAAGGAGGCGCGGTCTGCGAGCGCGGCGTCACGGTCATATTCTATCAGACTGGGACTGGGATTGCTCCGTATGTAATCGGAGGTTGTTGTGGCTAGTCCAAAGGTTTGTGGTCTGACTTCTGTGCCTGAGAGTGTCGAGCGGGATGTATTTGTGTCCTGGACGAGTGTGATGTACTGTTGACGGGCGAGAGTCTGAGCTTTTGGTGATGCACGGATGATGCTATTATGGGAGAATGAATCAGTGGATGTTCGTGATAACTCAGGGAGAGGTAATGATTCGTCCTGATTTTGTAGGGTATCGGATGTTTGAGATTGAAGTGGTTGTTGTGATGCAGGGACTCTGATACGTGGCGGTGAGATGGCAATCGGACTCCCACCAGTCGTCCTCCTTCGCTTCGGAGACCGCGAACCCAAGTCTTCGGTACATCTGCTAGCCGTGGTCTTCTTGGGAAGCGTAGGCGGTTGGAACATGGTGTTTCGTCGTGACGCTCCCATCTCGGACATCGGTGGAAGATCATCTTGCTCATGGGGAGAAAAATTTGCAGCAAAGGAGCGGTGTGTATCGTCGACGAGGTTAATGAGTTCCGGGATTAACTGTGTGCGTGCTCGATCAAGTTTAGGAGGAGGTGTAAGTCGAGGGCTAGGAGTAGGTGAAAACTCAGCGCTATGCTGGCTTAGTGACCCTTCCGAGTGAATTGACAAGCTCGAAATTGACTGCGTACGTGCTCGATCAAGCTTAGGTGAAGCTGTATAACGAGAAGTAGTCCTAGATGTTTCCTCAGCGCCATGCTGGCTAAACAACTCTTCCGGACGAATTGGCACGCTCGAAATTGATTGCGTGCGTGCTCGATCAAGTTTGGGAGGGGGTGTAAGTCGAGGGCTAGGAGTAGGAGTAGGTGTGAACTCAGCTCCATGCTGGCTCGTTGACTCTTCCGGGCGAATTGATGACCTCGAAATTGACTGCATGCGTGCTCGACCCAGTTTTAGGGAAGGTGTAGAGTGAGGACTAGGTTGCGGTGGAATCTCAGCTCCATGCTGGCTCCATGTTTCTTTTGGACGGACTGGCGAGCTTGAAGTAGATGAAAGAGGAGGATTCGAAAGTACTTTCGAAATGCTAGGACGTGGTTGAGGGGAATGCACCGGGTTACAACTCTCCAATTGGCAATCATGTTCCTTCTCATGGAGCAACTCCTCCGACTGCGCGATCACAGCCTTCAAAACGGAAGTGTGATCAGTGAGGATATGATCGATAGTACGAAGAACATCCAACACAAAAGGAGCATCGACATGTCTACCAGGGAACGGTGTAGGTGGCGGGACGTGAACAGCAGTACCAGTGCGAGAAAGAGTGGGCACAGTCGAGGCAGGTGACCATCTCTCAGTCAAGCGTCTGGCGATATACGCCTCGATAGTATCAGAAGACTCCCTCAACGGCACCGTCGCCGTTGAAGTCCGATCTCTCCTAACAGGACTAGGAGCCGGACTCATAGAACCCATAGATCTGACTCTTTCAAACGCCTTTCTCGACACCGAATCTCTTCGAGGCGACACTGAAACCGAGAGCTCAGAGCCATGACTATTTCGTCTTCTGAACGGATTAGGTCGGTCGGGCGTTCCAATCCTGACGGGGCTAACAGAAGCGGACAGAGAGGCTCTATTATAGAATTGGCCTCTTTGGTGTTCTTGTGAAGAGCGCCTTTCCCAATTGCGAGGCGTTTCAGATAGATCTCGTTCTTGATGAGTCGAGGATCGACTCCAATGGTGAGGAGCTTCCTTTTGAGCTTCCTCAGAAGAATGGTAGGAGGACATTTTACTTTTGCCTTTGTCCAGTAGGACTGAGGGAGGGTCATCGTGAATTTGATAGGAAACTGGGACGGGCTCCGTTGTATGTCTCTGCACGATGGTCGTTGATGCGATCGACTCGGACGAAGTACCGCGTCCAGATCTCCTATACGCTTGAGGATCCAGATTCGCCGTCAATCCGGCAGAAACACCAGTCTGTGCACGATTGTGGTTTTTGGGAGGCGAGCTCCTCCAACTCCCCTGCTGCGAATCACGAAATGAAGGTCGTTGAGGAAGTGAATCTCGTGTCTGCTTGGGCTTGTCCCACGACGCGATTAGTTCTGCTACTCGTCCGCCAGGCTTGGCTTTTGCTTTGGACGGTGGTCGGCTTTGATTTGTTGTTGTTTGATCCCGCGGTTTGGACTTGGTAAAGATGGTTGGTTCGCGGTACATAGTACTGCCTGCAGAATTTTTATGGGATGATAGTCCCGGAGCTGATGCTCATCCGGACGGGTTGAGGATGTCAGAGGGAAAATGGAGAAATGTATGTTGTGAATGTTGGCGAGATGATGATAGTTGAACATGCATGAGAAAGGACGGAGGTTGGTCGGATTGTAAACATGAATAGAGGTATGAGAAATGAAGACAAAGGAAGCTACGACCAGCGGTAAGAAGTATGGGAAGGAGTACCCACCAGAACCAGACCCGGGCTGTTTCGCACGATAGTATCGATTGTGCCGTCCCAAAACCAATTGAAAAGAGAAAGCAATGTTTGGGTTTACTAGGTATACAGCGCACAGCAACCCTCATCTATATACACACAAGACGTTTTTTACTTGAGGGCAGCCTGCAGACTTTCCAACACCTATTGCAACGATTAGCATAACTTGATCAATACACGTCTTTTGGTATCCAGGATTTGAACATACCTCTAACGCAATCTTCGCTTCAGCAACATCCTGTTCGCTGCCACCTCCACTCGCAACTTTTTGTTCCTCGGCGATCTGATTTCGGACAGCTTCGGCGCTGAAATCTTCGATTGGATAACCCTCGACCTAGACACCCGTAAGTATGCTGTAAGACCGACTTAAAAGGGGATAATTTCTTGCATACGGCGTTAATGCTCAAGATTGAGCCGGGTTGGACGGTAGCGAAACCTCCAGATACTGCAATACCACGCAATTAGCCCAATCCTCTTTATCTTCCATTGTGTAGTCTATCTCCCCAATCTAATGGGGTGTGTTTGGTCAAGGTATGCCAAACGTACAGAAGAATTGTTTACTCCCACCACTCTCCTCAATAACCTCAACCAAACCCGGTTTCAATTGTTCAATAGAAGGAACATGCTGGGCCAAAATACCCATATCTCCCGTCTCAGCAGCAATGTTAACTTGTACCCTACATGACACATTAGCACCCCATCACCTCTTCAGCATCCAGTCGGAGAAACCCTACACATCACTACTCTTGTATATAGACTACCAAAACACAACAAAAGTTAGCAATCCAATCTAACCAACTCAATTAACTCCCAATAACCCCTCTCCACCTAGAATAAACCCCCTAAAGAGTATTGAGATACATACCTGATGAGGCAACACCAGCGAAAGCGCAATTTTATCAGACGCTACATCGGCGTATCCTCTTCGAAGGACTGGTGCAGCAGCGGCCCGGAAAGTGGAAGGTCGCACCTTCAGGGCTGACCTGGCGATGCGGAAGGCGCTCATGGCTTCGTAGGAGATGGGGTGAAGATGCAATGGCGTGGTGGGAGGGAGATTGTCTCGTTCGTGGTTCGTCGTCGGCAAAGCAAAGCAGAGCTTCGGATCGAGAAGTTGCGAACCCTTGAAACGAGAACCAAGCGCGCGGCCTTTTCCGCGGACCATCACGTGGAGGCCTTACCTAATTGGGAATTGCAGATGAACAACCACACCGTCAGCTTAGAGCAAGAATAAAATTCATGCCGTTCGAAGAATGATTGTAACATCGAAAGGGATATGATGTTCTTAGGTTCTGTTGGCATTGTGGGATATCATTGTAATCCAGTCGATTCCAGTACGGCACAATTAAAACTACTCGTATTCCCAAGTTGTTTCCACCTGGACACCCCTCCACAGCTTCTGCCAATCCCACATATGGCCCCCATTTCTAGAATCTTCCTTCATATTTATGGGACTCACCTTGATTGAATTTCACGTTCCAGCATAAAATACCGCTCCCGTTCCCCATGTAGAAAGCAACGGCTCAATATAGAAAGCTGATTAAGCACCGCGACAAGTTCGAAAGGAGAAATAGGCATTGCGCAATAGGGGAGTAATGTTCTGTATCAAATTGCGGGGGTGGGATCTAAGATGGCGTAATCATACTCCAGAAGACCTGTAAGATGTCATATGAGATCTGGTGTAGACATGGGGAGTGTCGCCTAAATATTCCTGACCAATCCCATCTTTCCCGTACAGGTATCACGAATGCTTAGGAAGAGTGATAGAGTTACTACCCCAGGCAAAACCACAATGAATTGAAACTACCAAAAAAAGAAGAAAGCGCACACACACACAGCACACACACGAGCCTCATAAGAGAAAAGAAGCCCGTCCAGTCCACAGTCACACTTGTTATGAACCCCGCCAGTCGTGAAAATAAAGGTAGACGCAACCACCCGCATCTTACAACCCGCCCCAAATCGTACCCACGCTCTTGATAATATATGCTAGTCCCACAAACGATGACGAAAGTGTAGTGTGTGCTATTGTAGTAGAATTATCACCACACGCACTCACGCACCCACGCTCTTTCTTCCGCCATGAAACATCTCCTCCACAAAACAGCAACCCAGACTCAAAGAGCACAACCACCACCGAGAGTATAATTATGTAGCATCCGCAAAAAGGAAAGAGAGTAGGTACGCAACCACAGGAAGAAGGTCGCAAAAATCTTCGTCATGCCGTGGTCGTTCGTTCGCAGATCCGCCCTTCGTATCGATGTTTCGAGTCGTCGACCCGCGATTCGTTTTGTCGCGCAATGTTTTTTCTTATGAAGGTCAATAGTCGGGACAATTCAGTGGAATCTGAAGGGCAAACTAGTTCTTCAAAGACGTCAACGCAGGGTTTCAAAACAGAATATTGATGGCAGCTGAGGACAAGCTTCGGTGAGCGAAGTAAGGAGTGGTATTCGCGATCTCGATGTAGGGAATGGTAGGTAGGCAGGGTAGGTTGGAAGCGTGGAGTAATCGATGCTGATATAGTTATGATTCGAAGGGTCGCGTGAGTCTGGGTGTGCAAGTGAAGGAGACACTCGGTGCAGAGGAAAAAGGTAGTGGTGATGGTGGTGTGTGATATGTCAAGAAGGAAGAGCTGTGAGGCTCTATCTTCGTCCGAACCTGCTGTAATGGATAGTTGGTATGGGTAGTTCATTTCTTCTTCTGCTTCCGCGGGGTAGTTGGTCTGCCACTTCCGAGGCCACCGTACACGTACTTTTGTTTCTTTTCCGCTGGTTTCAGGATCTAGTGAGGAAAACAAAAATTAGCATAATTTTCTACCACTGCTACAAAGTTTATGGAAAGCTTACCTGGAACGAGCACAACAAACTCTCGTCAACGCTCATCATTGCGCCTGCGTTGTCGAATTCACCACAGTAGTTCGGTGCGGAGAAGAGGGTGACTAATTGTCGCTTGGAGAAGAATTCGTAGCCATCTTCCACAACTTGATGCGCGCGGCAAATCAAGTCCATGTCGTGCTTTTGCAGGAAGCGAGAGACGACGTCAGGACCGAACGTGAAGGAGACACCGCGATCGTTTTCACTCCACCCGGTGATGTCCTTGTCAGGATCAGACCAGAGGAGATCGCAGAGGAGGCCGCAATCGGGAATCTAAATTGGTCAGCAACTGGAAGAGACTTCCTTTGCAATGCCCGCGACAAAATAGGGTCAGAATGGTAAATGAGAGATCTACATACGTCTGTGGGGCGCATTACGCGCCTAATCTGCTCCATGGAATTGAGGTCGGGACTCAGGCCACCGTGCATGGTGAAGATCTTCTCGTCGATGATGGCAGCAATAGGCAGGCAATTGAAGCAGTCGGTGAAAGTCTTCCATAGCTTGATGTTGTATCTCCTCTTGCACTCGTCGTAGAATCCGTAGATGCGGTTGATGGAGGCGCATTCGTGGTTGCCGCGAAGGATGAAGAAATTTTCCGGATACTTGATTTTGTATGCCAGAAGAAGGCAGATGGTCTCAAGCGATTGCTTACCTCGGTCTACATAATCACCTAGGAATAGGTAATTTGCCTCTGGTGGGAAACCGCCATATTCAAAGAGTCTGAGCAAGTCGTAGTACTGTCCATGAATATCTCCGCAAATCTGTGAGTTTTAAGTCAGTGACGGTGCCGCATAATAACCAACAGAAGCAAGCAAGTGCTTACCTTGATTGGTGCCTCCAATTCCAGCAATATAGGTTGAGAAATGAAAATCTCACGAGCCTTGGTGCACAGATAACGAATCTCCTGCTCCAACAATTGCACCTGCTTTCCTGGTCTGCTGCCTCTAACCTCTAGTAGTCTGTCTATGATGGAGTCCAAGTCCACCTCATTTTCGCTGGCCATAGCCACCGGGTAATATGATGAGATTGTAAACTAAGTGTATTCCGCGTATCCCTTCGCCGGCTCCTCCAGATGTCGAGGGTATCGGGGGCGAGATCAAGGACGTAGTACCGTACCTTGATTCTGCGAATTGCTTATGTCAGCGCTGATATTGAGATGTCGAATCCGCTGGGTGAGTACATTGGATATGACGACAGAGTGGTGAGAAGGGGGAAGGGAGAAGGAAGAAGGAAGAAGACTTACAAAATCAATGGAGGCGGAGTGGAGGAAGGTGGTGGGTGGTGTTTGCCGACAGATGACGCTCAGTGCAGTGAACAATGTTGATGGCTTTTGGTGTGGAGAAAAGAATGGCACTTGGGCCCCTCGTTGACACGCAAGAACGCGACGTCGGTCTCGTGACTCGCTTTTTTATGCGGGCAGCTATTCTTCAAGCTTTTGTTGACAATTATATTAGCCCGCTGCACCTCTAGATGAAGTCGCGCGAAGTGGTGTTGATGTCGTGGCGGCTGGGCCTCACTTCTTTGCCTTTGAAGCGGTGTGTTTTGATAATTCTCGGGTTGCCGTGGGACAGCCGTCTAGTGGGGCCGCTGCTAAAGTTTAGAGGGGTATCAGAGGACTTTGCTGGCAAGATTTAGTTACTTGCAGCTGCGGTGACTTGTTGTAGCTTTGGTGTTGTGAGGCTGCTGCTGGTCAAGACTTTTGGAAGGGTGAAGGTTTTGTGGTGGTTGAAGGCCAAAGTGTTTCGTTAGGCCCGCTTCAAAGCACACTAGCGTCTTAACGCCCTACAAAGCTAGGACGCAGACGCCAACTACGAAGTACCTTGAAAAAGAGGAGCAGGATCACTGAAACACTGCAACAGTCCTGTATGATTTGGACGCTGGATTATATGAGTTTGTATATACAGATTGTGGTGTCTCACTCGATCGTATTCGCAGCAAACCGTCAACAAGGGCCCTGTTGATGCCTCAGTTCCAAAGACCACAACAAGTACCCCCCCATTCCAAACTTCCGTTTGCAGTCAAAACCCGCATCTCAAAGTGGACATCCATACCGAACTATACATACACCATATAATTTGCAAAGCTTCACCGCTAGCCTTTTTCTTGACAAGATTTCTTGACGAGAACCAAGCCCACGTAAGCTGCTGCTCATAGTTTACTAATTCTTAAATTCCATTTCTTCGCCTTCCGGTGAAGAACAACGAATTGAAATCCCGTTCTTAACACTCAAGCGAATCCCAGGTCAATGCAGCCTAGATGGATGCAGCTTATACATTGGTCGGTTCCACGGACGAATCACTGCCAGTACTTCCCTGCGTGGGTTTAGGGGAAATGCGCAAAAAATGGGTTATTGTGGCGAAGCATGGTTCATGGTTCGGGATCTTATATTGACGACTCTGCTTTTTAATCAGATTCTCATATAAGAGAGCAAGTCAGCAATGTAAGTTCTTCCTTGATGACACTCCATAAAGACGATGCTGGTGCTCTGACTTGTTCAATCAACTGTATTTGAGTGAGCGGGTCCAAGCAGATGATTCCTGCGTCTTTCAACGATGCCCTGTATGTATGCTTGTTACTGTATGCGTACTAATGTTTGGTTGAGGGCAACCTGGCAGTAAGAACTTCACCGATTCCGTCCAAAAAAGTATGGACTATTCAACTCCAAGTTCAGTAACCAACTAGGATGTGGCTAAAGACCATGAGCTGAGCGGCAATTGCAATTGCCCAAGGCAGCATGCAAAGTTGCTCTCATACTGTGAGAATAACAGAGCTGACATTTATCAGAATAGACTTTCAATCAACCACAGCCTGTCAAATTATTATTACATTCTGGTCTACATATCAAATTAAGAAATAGAAGCAGCAGTCATGCTTCCCGGTTGGATAGTATTCACCACCATACCACACCCGTGGCCCTGGAGCCCATGTGGACTACTCCTGTATCTCTATCTCCCTCGGTTCTATCACAGAAGGCTCACCGTTATCTCTATCTTCTGGCCTCAAGCTGGTCAGGTCAGGTGTTGGCCCTAAGGTTAACCCCCTCGGCTTTTGCTCGCACAAAAATAGCCTGGACACCCTCCACATACAATTCGTCCCTGTTTCCTTCAATCCTCTGTAAACTCGAGTTTTTCTTGAGATGTAGGAGCCCGTCGAGTAACGTAACTGCGTTTGGCACTGGTTGATGTAAAAGGTTGAATTTTCGCATGATAGCTTGGCAAGTCTTCCAGTCACCATCTGTAAGTACAAAGGGCCATTTCGCAGGCGTGATCTCGATCGAACGGATGCGTTTTGGATTATCCAGCTCTACTTCTTTTCCTTGCCCGTATTCCCTCACAAGTTTCTCGTAGCGTTCAATCCACTTGTGGCGATCCCCAGTTCCTTGGCTTCCGATCTCCTCCCTGAGGACATCAATGAAGCTAACCACTTGGTCTAGGAATGCGTTTGCTGGAATTTGGACGGTTTCATCACTATTTGCCTTTTGGACTAATCGCTTCATCTGGTCTTCCACTCCTTGGAGGACGTCGCCTGTTAGCCAATTCTCAGTCATCGTTGCTGGGGTTTGACGTTCAACAGGGATTCCTGCTCAGTCTGATAGGATCTGTGAACAGCAATATCGAGAGCGTTTGAAGAACGAGTTAAGAGTAGGGTATAGAACTGTGATATAGGCGAAATGGTAGTATGCGTAATTTCGATAAGTCAGATCGGTTGGTATAGTACTCGGTGGAATCGTTGTAGTGCTTTGCTTCGCTCCTAATTGTTGCATAGGATTGATATAGCCATGCTCATTTTTATACACACTGGAAGGCTTACGGTGAGTCGTTCCAGCCTGTTTGGTCACTTTTTAACCATAACGCTTCACATCCCGTACGTGTGAAGAGACCATCCGAAACTGACATAGATTCACTGTTACACTCGACTCACTTGTAAGCACCTCGAGACTAGGTTTAGTCCAACAGCTTTCCGTTTCGTCACAGCAGCCTACACCAAAGTCACAGCTTCGGCGCCGGGAGATCGATCATATTAATCTCTTCTAGTCTACTTCACCGGAGTTAAAGAGTCCTATTAGTTTCTAGAGTGGCTAAATAGCGAGGGAACTTCGACAAGTCAATCATCAGATCTGCCATTCCGCAAACACAATGTGAGTATATCGTCCGCAGATTTTTCAAGTACTAAAGGCTATTGATCTACAGCGAAAGAAACCTGACGCAGCAAGAAGTATGAGTATGACCACAGCTGATATGATCTTGAGCAGGTGCGTAGCCGACAAAATTACTTTCATTAATGATACTACTATATTCTGGTCTGAATATCATAATCCATTATTCTACCAGACCTGAGGAGCCCAAAATCTGGGAATCCGAACGGACTGCTTCTCTATCTTCTTCTCCTCCCAGTCGACCTCGCAGCCGCCCTCTCAGCCACAGTCCCAACCGGCCTCACAACCCGTTCCTGCTGCGGTGGCGCCCTGGAGGTGACCTCGGAGGCAGCCATTCTTCTAAGTTTGACAGTTCCTGAAAGAATATACCCTCCTCTTTGGCTCGCATAACAAGAGCTTGCATGTAATTCACCTTCATCGCATTATTAGCAATGCGCATGAACCTTTCCAATCTCGACTCCGACTGTTCCTCTTTCAACCTATTGATTACTTCTCGCGCATGCCAACATGGACGAACCTCCCTTTCCCCTCTGTGTATTATCGACAAACACGTCTGCCATTCTTCCTCGGTGAGTCTATGGGTCCCGCGCCATGTCGCTGGTCTAATGGTAATGAATTTCCTTTCTGTTAGGTCTCGCGACATTACTTCAAACCTTTGATGGAACGTCTGCACAAGATCATCGCAAAGCTTCATCCATTTGATGCGATCCCCTGTCTGCATTACGCCGATCTCTCTCTCCAGGGACGCATGTTTAGTAACCATGAAATCGAGAAAAAAGTCTGCAGTAACTTCTATGTGTTGCTCTGGTACAGTTCGCACTAATGCTAACATTGTTGCTTTTGCCTGGGCGTGGCGCTCGGGAGTATCGCGCGGGAATGGTACAGCCATTGTGTTCGGGGCTTAAGGTTGAACCCTGGTTTCTACTACGTCTTACAGGATACGTGGACAATGATGTCGATAGGGCGACGAATTGGCTGAAGAGTAAGTTCTTATACTGTGCTCTACGCGAAGTGGTGCTACTCGTGGGTCTAGAAAGTCAGACACATGGTAAGTACTCGACGGGATGTTTTTAGTGAGTTACTTTAGTGCTTACTGTTGCTCAGGATCGATGGGGCCAAGGAGCAAGAAATTGTGTTGTGATATACGCAGAATAGGAAGTACTTGTGGTTTGGATCAGTCAGAATAGTTGGTATAGTACTCAGTTGGATTTTTGTAGTAAGTTGCTTTACTGATTACTGTTGCTCAGGATTGATGTAGCTAGACTCATCTTTATACCTTTCTTTCAGCTTTACTTGTGATGGATCTTAACATTGATTCACCAACGAAACAGAGGTTCATTTCACAATCCTACCTCCCGAGTCACATCGGCGAAGTCTGTTATTCACTTCTTGCGCTCGTCAAGCACTCACACGTCTATCACAAGCTTTTGTGCACTCACAAGTCCTTTTCTCCATAAATCAATGATTGTTGCATTTACTTCGAATTCACTCTGTTCATTGCTAATCATATCCAGTCACTCACTATTGCACATGGGACGGATTGCCCAGTACAATTTCAGTCACGACGACAAGGAATTGCCAAAGAGAGAAGGACAACATTGTCCGTGCAGCCTTTGCGACAGTTGTACATGTGAACAACGAACAACTAGACTCACATGAATAGAACAACTAGACTCACATGAATAGCACAAGAAGTGGTAAGAATGTGATGCTAAAATCCCAACCTCTGTATTATTTCTAAAATATCTCCAGGATATCATCCAAAATCCATTAATCCACCGAGAGCCCCATCAGTGGTGAGTCCGCATCTCCGTGCAGCATCTTTTCTAAGTCCTCTTCCTTAGGAAACTCAATCTGATCACTGGTCTCGATAGCCTTTGTGACGATAGCCTGCAAATAAGCGACACACATCGCTCTATCCGCTCTCTCTGCCGTAGGCACCAAGATTCTTAGCACATCTCGATCGATGAGGCATAGTTCCTCCAGCAAGTCATGCGCTCTCAACAATGGAATATCCTCCTCTGCAATATTTTCGATTTCCTTGTCCATTCTCTTTCTACATATTGCCCATTGTTCATCAGTGAGTTCGACTTCCCATTTTGGTTTCGCGATGAGGAATTTGACCTTCTTGCCGTCGTCCAGTTTTATTTCTGTGCCGCCATGAAATTCCTGGACCAATTCGTTGCAATATTTCATTAGGGTTTGTCTATCGCCTGTTTGTAAGTTGGGGATGTCGCCCTTTGAATTTGCATATTTCTCCACGAGTTTAGTTATGAAATCGTTCGCACTGATGGTGTATTCAGATTCTTCAGTCTTTCGTTCTTTAACCAAGATTCTCATGAGTTCCTCGATACGGCTAAGGTGTTCATCGGTGAGAAATGGCATGATCCGTCACTTCAAGCGTCCAAGTTGAAGCTGGTTGCTAATCTGGTTTCGGAGCGTGATTTGGATGGGACCGCAGTCTGGTCTTGTCTGTTGTTGAGACGGTTTGTGTTCGCACTGTTGTTCAGGAGCTATAGGGTAAGAATGAGCGCCCTTTGATATTAATGAGATAGTTGGATAAGACTATAAGTAATAGATGACTGCTTGAGGATGCTTTGGCTAATTTGAATCGAAGTGTACTCATACCTCCCATCCAACACACTTTATATACCTTGTTGCTAAAAGTATTCGGTGAGTGTATCCCACTTCAATTCAAAATACCTTTCGAAGGTCTCGGATCATACCGAAGTAGGTCTTCACCTGTATACGATTACCCCAAAATCAAGCAATGACAATATTCCAGGTCGAGGAGTCTTCACAACTAAAGATGTAAGTGAAGGCAAAGATTGCCATGGTGAACTACTAGAGAGCGAGCAGAAGCTAACAGCATACAGACTCCTAGTTGCAGTCGCTCTCAGTCGTTCTCTACCGGCAGATCCCTGGGTGCCAATCGAGATTAATGAATGGGGGTGATACTGGAGTCCAGGTGAAGTAGTGGTTTTATTCATTCTCGTCCGGATTTTGTCATTGAAACCGTTACTCTTTTGTGAGTTTGTAGTCCATCTGACAGTCCGTAGACGAGGAGCCCGCAGAGGAGACCCAACCTAATATCAAGGCCATGGCATCGTGTTATGCGGCCGTTATTTTTTGCTCTCTTGGAATTTGCTATTTGCTCGAGAGACTTTCACACGTACAGATACGACTCAACAAGATCAAAGAATCTTTAATATCTAGTGCTCTAGACGGTAATTATCGAATTTGAGAAGCTATATTTACAAATAGTATCTACACACGTTGAGATCTAAGCAAGAATAGGTCCATCACTAGAATAGCAAGCAGCGGCTAAGTCCTGGTCTCCAAGTGCTTTAGGAACCCAGATCGCACTTCAGATCGTCTTTCCTTCAGATCGTCTTCCCGTCGTCAAGACTGCATAGGACCACCTTTGATCACAGCCATTCAAAGAGGTTTCTCACATAGTCCCTTGGCTTTATACAGCAAATTGAGGTGGAGTGTCTATGATAACTTTTTCGATGTTCATGAACTCCACGATTAACGCTTCTACGTAGGCGACCATATGCCAGTTGAAAATCTTGGCTTCTCTTCCGATAACTTATTGAACTTTACTCCTAAGTTTCATCGCGGCGTCGCTGTCTTTTTCGAACATTGTCTCGAGGAGTTGGTCTGCTTTCGGAGGTGAGGGTCTTTCGT
The DNA here is from genome assembly GCA_010583015.1 of Tothia fuscella. Classification (NCBI taxonomy): domain Eukaryota; kingdom Fungi; phylum Ascomycota; class Dothideomycetes; order Venturiales; family Cylindrosympodiaceae; genus Tothia; species Tothia fuscella. The sequence goes on along the minus strand of MU007040.1, from coordinate 233,854 downwards.
TATATCTGCCAGCGTGGAGGTCGGCCGTGGCTTCGGGCGTTAGATCCCCATTGAAGCTTTTCCAGAAGCTGGCAACGCAAGGCTGAAAACCCAGTCCATCGAGCTTTTCCGCCTCCCACTCCGGTGGTCCAAGAGTGAAATCTCGATAACCAATCTCAGTAGGGACTCCAACTTCTTCCGGGTTTATGTCCCTCAATTTTTTGCAGCATGCAAACCATCCTACCCTGTTCCCTTCTGCTCTTTGCCCTAGGAAACCCGCTAGATCAGGGTCCTTGTCAGCGACAATTTCGAGAAACCTATCCACTGTGATGTAGTAAAGTGGTTTCCCGTCTTGCTGCTTCATCACCAGATGTTTCAGTTTTTCTTCGTCCCCAGACGAATCATATTTTCCTGCTACGAGGCCTTCTATCGTGGATTGTATACAGGCACGACTATTATCTGTAAAATCGCAGTTCTGCATGGTGAAGCTTTCGTCTCAGCTTGGAGCTCTTGCGGTGGCCCGTTATGGAATTCTCGAATGTTATTTTGGAATCTTTGGATTTGATTCTCGTTCTTCAAGAGAGTTTCAGTCACCGCTTTTTTTCTGTGGTAATGATAGTTGTTTGAGATTATATGAAGAAATAAGGTAATGGATGATAATGTTTCTGGTTTTCCGACTGATGCTTACTTTTCAGAATAACGGCGGATGCTTTCGATTTTATGCTCTCATGGACGGATGTTCGTTAATAATCTCTTCTCATTCATCGTGTATCAGACCGTCAAAGTCACTTGGTAGATGTCCCCATTCACCTTGAAAATGAGCGGGTTCAGCTGTGATTAGTTTCTATCTCGTCACATCACATTTGTGAAATGCTCCGAAGAGCCATTCACAGTAGCCATTCACCTGTATCAAGGTGAAACCGAATTGGATCATTTACAGCTCTGATACTAAAAGTCTTTCTGAGTCCTCTCTCCAAGTAGGGGTATAATGGTGTTGATTTACTACCTATCCCCAGAGGTTAATTCAAAAACCAATACTGCTCACCGAGTTTCCGGAGTGTTTGTAAGCATAAAATTGATTATTAGGTATGGCATTCCGCAACGCTAATAGTACAAGTTTTATATACAAGTGTTCAAGACCATGTCACTACTGAATAGCAGCTGAGCAGGAGTCTAGAGCCGTTTCGCTCATCACCTTAAGGGTTTGGGAAAGATAACAGTGCACACCGCCCAGATCCAGACCCTCATATGTGCCTAGATATCCTGAGTCCGCTACTCAATAGCTCGCTCATCACCATTCAGTCCCACAACCCCGCTGCTTCAAGAGCCTCCTTGAAATTTTTCTTCGTTACCGGGTCTGGCTGCCAATCGTCCTCGATTGGCGGGAGCGAGATCTCGTCCATGATCATCCCCCATGTATCCGTCGCCGCGAAGGCTCTGTCCATCGCTTCGGCATATGCGGCCAGGTACCAATTGAACATATCACTGTCCCGTTCAATCACATGCACTATGTCCTCCCTCAAATGGCTGTTCTTTCTAAACAAAATGTTGAGTAGCCCGTCAGTGATTTCGAACGGTGGAGGAGGCGCTGACGATGGTCCATGATTACGATGTTCGAGTAGTTCATCTGCTTCCACCTTCAGCCGATCAATACAATGCTGACATTCCGCAATGGTGAGTTCTTTCTCGGCCCATGGTGCTCGTGCGGTAGAAAACAACATTTTAACCAACTCTCCGTCCATAATTACCTCGTAACCATGGATGAAGAGAATGTTGAGTTCGGCACACTTCTCCATCCATATCTGCCTATTCCCTTTCCCTCGCTGTCCAATGAATGTTCTCAATTCAGGATCTTCCTCAGCCACCAGATCGAGAAGTCTATCCGCCGGAAAGTAGTAATGCTTTTTTATCTGCCGTGCAAGCCCCTGTATGACTCTGAAGTCAGATACTGCAGTTGGCCGCTCGTATTGGGTTCAATGAGACTACGCACGATTGATTTGACTTTTTCTTTGCGCTCTTCATTGAACTCGTAGGATGCCCTGGTAAACCTGTTTGGTTGGATTTCGGTCGTATAGTTGTCGTGTGGAGTGAATTTCGAAGTTCGTGTCGAATTGCTCGCTTGGTTCACCGAAACATCAAAAGATGGGTTGTGGAAATGATCTTTCTTTGACTGCTATATCTTTTCAGTGGTACCGACTGGGGATCAGATCATATAATGGTAGGAATTGATTGATGGAATTGGTCTTGGTTGTCAGAGAACTGCTTGACCTCTGAAATACAGCAGCGATCTCTCGATTTTATGCTCTCATGAACAGACAGTCGTGAATATCACTCTTTCCACTCATAAGACATCGGTAAAATCAGTTCACACGAAGAATGTTTTGCTCTCCCTGAAAGGGATATCTTATTGGTCTCTGTATTTAACAGTGACCGCTTCCTCGACAACGGTCTCAGGAACGTTGATAAAAAGGCTTCACAGATATTATCCACCTGGAATAAGCCGAAAGTGCTTGTCTAGACTATCTTCGGTCGCAGAAGGTGACATCGAACCTGACAGCGCAGAGAGCCATTCGTGATCTTGGTGAGTGCAGTGAAGTTCGAAGTAATTCATGACTCATATTTTCTTATCTATGGAGTGAATTCCCATCCTGATAATGAAATGTACGTGAAGATCCAGTGCCAACTGCCTTGTCACAGTAGGATCGCCAGTGCAGTCTTATAATCCAATCGTTCTCTCACGTTTGTCTAGCATTGATCAGTCTACCACTCCGGGGACAATTTTGTTGAGTTTGCCGGAAAGGCTTTCCCAAATCGCCTTTTGAATCTTCTGTCCCGATTCATCAGTGATCCACGATGGGATGTAGTCCCTAGATTACGGAGATTTCTGTTAGCAATTTGACCACACACACAGACAGGGTTACACAGCATGATGACATACTCTTTAGGCACACATTCGGAGAGATATTTTCCATGTGTTTCTTCCCCTCCGACAGCTCCATGCAACAAAGTCCTACTTCCCACCTCGGCTGTCCTTCCGACGGCATCGTTTAAAGCATCAATCTGGCCTTTAGTTTCCTCGTCAGCGTTGCGAGTCAAATCTGTTTTGCAAGCGCCTGGATTGACATAGTTGATAACGACGCCAGTAGATGAGACGGGATTGCGCGATGCATATTCTCGTACGGCATATAGCTCTACAAGTTTGGAAAGAGGATATCTAGACAATCATTAGCACCATTCTTGCAAGACATGTGGGAAGTGCTTGATACCTGTTTTTCATATCGGCACGGCTCTCATCGTTCAACCAGTCGAAAACGTCTCCATCTATTTGCTCGAGTGCTCCGGGAACTATAAATCCTGCACCACTACCCACGAAAGACAAATGAGGCAGAACACCAAACTTCTTTCCCGTCTCTTGCAGTTTTGGCATGACGAGTGCACCCAAAAGAATCGTTCCCAGCACATTCACCATCATGGTCTCTTCATTTCCATCTTTCACACTCCAGTGATGTAGAGCCACACCTGCGTTCTCGACGACAGCATCAAGCCGCTCAAGCTCATTGGCTCTCTTGGCAAAAGTTCGAATAGATTCGGATGATCCCATGTCAAGAGGCCATACTTCCGCGATACCATTGACACCAGTCTCGGCCTCGATATTCTTCTTCGCTTCTTCACCGTTGGCTGGAGACCTAACGGCGAGAATAACTTTTGCAGAGTTGAGTGCAACGAAATGTTTTGCGGCTTCGTAGCCTAAACCAACATTTGCTCCTGTGATAATGAAGACGGCATTCTTGCAGGTCTCCTTTGTAGGAACGATGGGAAGCTCTTGCTTTTGGTCGGCTACGAAGTTCTCACCAAAACAATCGAAAGGTGAAGGCATTTTGCTTGATGGTTCTGAGATATGAAGAAAAAGGTGGTAAAGATTGGTAAAACTGGTAAGTTGAATTTGGAAGTCTGTCTATAGAATGGAAGTCTCGATTTATTGCGAAGGGTAGTATTTATACCATCTAGTATGGAAGGACGTAAGCATGAACATCAATCAGGCCAGGGCCTCAGAGGCTAACCCAATTGAGAATGTATGCGTGTCCGACTTCTTGATTGGCTGACTGACTATCGTGGTTGGCGCGGCCTAATAAGCTGCTAACGTCACCCTCAAGTCGGTATATAATTGTCCCCTCACCACCAGAATCAGGGCAAATTTCATCCGATTCTGCTGTAGCACAGCTTCAACTTCACTGCCGCATCACCTGCGCCTCGAAGACGTCGCCAAACCGGACAACGAGATTATCCGTTTTTCCTTCGTCGTACACGAATTGCTGTTGCCTACACGGATCAAAGAGCGCCCACAGAGAGCGCCCATGAACATTCTCCAAGTAAGCTCATGAAAGAAAAGGTTCGTAGAGTGTTTAAGATCACGACTACGAAATCCATGAACCAGCTTTTCCATACCTAAGAGCCCTCGCAATGCTCGCTTGTTCAAACCACAAGTCAAGGAGCCGAATTCATAATTCGAGATGCCATCCGAAGCTTAACGACTTCACTGACGGCAAAGGAGAAGTTGATGATTTGTGATATCTGGTTTGGATTATTCTTACAGCCGAGTATATCTAGATTTGCTATTCCCTAGCAGCAGCCATACCGCAAACCTCAAGGATTTCTGCTTTCGTCTTCTCTATCCCAAGTCTCTCTACAGCCCTCTATCTAATTATTTCTCATTACTACATCTCTGTTGCATCAACTGGAGAACCAACGAGTCATGAGGGCATTCCCGTTCAAACATAGCAGGGTGGTGTAGGAACTGTGGCGAGAGGATAGGAAGCCGGAGTGCGCGAGCCATGATATGAATATCTTGGGCGTACACCACCCAGAGCGCCAGATCCATTGGGTTGCTCTTAGAACCCAGCTCCCTCTTCAGATCAAAATCCTCTGCAGCTTCCCCTAAGATCAAGTCCGCGTCTCGGCCAGCCATACTGGGCCCGTCGATGATGCTCTTGCATTTTGTCCATCCTGCCAGAGGCAGGCAGGTATTCGATTGCGGATCTTTTAGTTTGCGACTTGTAATCAAACCGCAATTCTTTTTGGTGCCTATATGGAGGTCTCGCCCATATTTCAGCCAAAGAGGTTTATTGGTTGTTTGCAAATCTCCGCCGCCCTTAGCCTGCAGCAGTGTTGTGTTCTTGCAAATAAGCTCCAGCAGTGCTCCGGCGGTATATGGGGTGTAATTTTTGCAAGATAGGTCCCATTTTCGAATCTCGTTTTCAAGAATTTTCTTTTCGTGGTCGGTAAATGCAATCTTCATTGCCGGGTAGCCCAACTGAGGTTATTGTTCCTGTGTCCGATTCTTAGATGCGACGTTTGCTGTCTTCGACCTCTCCCGTTCGTTTACGGGGATTATGTCTGTTTCGTTCTGGTCCAGGAATCGATACCTTGGATAGGGAGAGGAAAGCTAAATCCCTCAGACCACCCCGTCGTTGCTTTAAGCGGAATTTCTAAGATTGGTCTTGGGGCTACAGGCGTGGTCAAGTGGTTCTATACCCAAACACACTAAGACTGTGACGGGGAGCAAAGCGTCCCATCACGTGCTGAATCAAGCTCACTCACAAGATAATCACCGTGGAATCAGCGCAAACCAATGTTCGGTATTCACAGAAGCTTCCCCTACTGTAACCACAGCACTTTAACGGAAAACCAAGGAGCTCATACATGATGGGTTTAAGGATGAAATCATCCAGATATTCAGTCACTGTACCTAACCCGCCACCTTTGGCGTGTAGCAAATTTCTTACGAATGGAGCAGAGCGGATTTCGGATTTGATCAGAGTATTTTCTATGCTTCGACATAATTTCGAGGAATGCCTCGCAAAAATCAATTAGTCACATCTCATGCACGCCGGGTATATGACTTGTTGGACACTTAACAGACTCAAAGGCGTATAACCACAAACGACGACTATATTTCAAAGCCGGAAGGACTGGGAATGTTTCTGAATTAGAATAATAGAGTATCTGAAGCCAACTTCTCAGCCGCCAAAGTCGTCGCAAGTCTAGTCCGTCTCAACCCTCTCGCGCCGGAGGATGTGGCTCACAGTATTGGTGGACTCCATTTTCCATTGAACCAAGATACCGAGATACTTTTGGCCGACGCCTGAATTAGTGGTGAAGCTGCTGCATCAACTGATAAACCTGCATGTCCACCTCGTTGCTCTTAGTTCGCGGGAAGTCGCCCTCAATCCAGTCTGGCGCCACGACCGCTAACCCACGCGCGCAACTCATAATAAAGATATCTTCAGCGTAGATTTTCCACTCAGCCGGATCCTCTGGTTTGCCATAAGTACCGATCTTTGCTTGGAACCCAGGATCCTCACGAGCGCATTTGCTCAGTATCTCGTCGGCAGAGAAGTTCTTGTTGCCATCTTTCGCCTCCCTTGCGATGATACTTTCACATATCGACCACCAGTAATAGCTAAGGCAAGTAATTGAGTCAGGCGCGTCAAGATTACGGGATAAATCCGGCCTGCGGTGGGCGACCCATAGATGTATGTCGCGCTGAAATTTTCGCCATTGCGCTGGGTCTCCCGACTTGACGACGATGATGTCTAGCTCTCGTAGCAGAGGAAGTTTGTCCCAAATCATGGTCAAAATGGCTTCTGCAGTTGTTGGTGAAGGTGATTTTAATTTCACCCAATTTTCAAGCTCAAGCTCAAATACTTGTTCTGCATTGCTGAATGTGAGCCTTATCTTGGGGCGGCTGTCTGTCTCTCGTTGAGATGACATGAGATGTGTTCTGGTCTGTTGTTGTTTGGGATGTCAGTTGTCGTTGTGTTACGTCTCTCAAGTATGTCGTCCCGGTTGAAACTCGATAAAGGTCGAAGAGGGGAATGTGAAGAGTTGTGTGTATAATGTGAGGTGATGGTTTTGGTTTTGGGGCTTGACAGTTGGTCTTGCTAACACTATCTATTTTATGCCTGCGAAAAAAAATAGTGAATCGATCGAATACAAGTTACCAGACCATTGTGACAAGTTTGGTCAAGTCACCAAATGGACGGAAATACAATCATGACTTCATGCCTGACCGATCACAAACACTTGTTGTTGAATGATGAATCCAGGACCCCTTTCTTCACTTCTGAGCACATTGAATATTCTTGCGATAACGTCACTTTCTTCACATTTCGTTCCTAGTTGACTTATCGCAAGGCTAGTTGAACTGTGACCGCGACCTCACCACCAAATATCCCAGCTTAAGTTAAACACCTTACTTACCATGGCTTTCACTAATTTTCCAGAAAGTCCCTTTTCATATTTATCAGAGTCTTCGTGATATATTCATTCTGCTAAGATCCGAAATTCTCGAGTTTCATCTTCAATCTGAACCGAGCATTATTTTGGCCATTGCTTGACTGGTTGTTGTTCCTTAATGTGAAATCCTGATTGACAAGAGCAATTCTCAGGCTTTATAATCTTTGCTCTCAAGTATTCCATTGATTCCTACACTTTCCTCGCTTCAAATCTCTTCATCATTTACCACCCTTTTCTAACAACTTCAATGCTGTCTCATCCAAGGTTGCAGTCGACACATCTAAGAATTGTCTCTCTTTATCAAAGCCGGGTTTAGACACCGCAAACTCAACTGCAAGACTAATGATATGAATATCTTACGAGTAGATGATCCAACGACTCGCACTTTTTGGACAAAACCAAGGCCCGATTTCGCGATTCAAGGCCGGGTCATGAAGCTGGAGATTTGACAAGATATCATTCGCATGGTGAAACCTTCCTTGATCGGCTTCCTCTTCGATGAACGCCTTGCATATTTCCCATTGCTCAAGTGTGAGACAAGTACTCAGATAAGGGTCTTTGAGGCGACTATTTGCCGATCTCCTGTTGTGGTCGATGAGCCACAAATGGAGGTCCCGTCCATATTTCAACCAAAGGGCATTGTTCTTCGACTCCAGATCAACGTCACCTTCATCTTGGAGCAAGTCTGTTCCCTGGCAGAGATGTCTGAGAAGGTCTCCTGCGGTCATTGTAGAATCGCCTTCTTTCCATCTGGGTGTATAACGACGGATGATCTCTTCTTCGGCTTTGCTAAAGGCAATCTTCATGTTTGCAGTAGGCTCGGATCGAGAATTTTCCTTTTAGCTCTCTGTTAGGCTGAGGAGATTTGTCGTGATTGTCGCACAGTGTTGATGCTACTTGTAATTTTTCTCCAAGTATGAATTTAGTTGTCGAATCTATAGGCAAAGGCGGTCAAGACTTGTTGTTAGGGTAGTGTATTTTCATAGTTGAGTTGGAGATAAAATGGGCTGGGCACGATACTGCAGCTGTAAGTCTTTTGTATGTGCTCGAGAAGATGTTAGTGAAGTTTTTATTATTGCTCATGCACAGAGCTGGAGTATGCATTCACCCTCCCACAACAATCTTAAATTGAGAGAGCTCGGTCTTCCTAATTGGATTTGTGAATTCACCCTTCAACTCGTGTAAGTTGCCTTCCCAAAAAAAAAATCGTGACGGTGACAAGTCAGCTTGAATGCAAGCACGACTTAAATTCCACTTAGATCAAACCACTTACGGAAGCAGTCCGATGTTGAAAGATTCTTAGGAGTCAAAAATTGGTGTAGTCTCTTTATATCTGCCATCAAGAAAGGGAGACAGACCGCTCATTCAGTGTTCAGAAGCTCTCTCTGCATGGTGTTGCAGAAAATGAGAAACCGTGAACGAGACAGTGATCCAGGAGGTGGTCAACTCTGGAGACTGTTTTGCTTTGTTGATGTGCAACTTAGCTATTTAATCCACCGATGGTGAACTTACTATTGCCGATCAGATCAACACCTGTCTGTCCAATTTTCTCCCATCATTTACTTCCGCTAGCTGAACTCCACTACCCATTGATTTTCGAAACTCATATAAGCTACTCACCTCCCACTATTTGAATTCACCGCCAATTATCTCACCATCTCCCAAAGCTGTTACAACATGACTCAACAACAACCATCCTGGTCCCCAAAAGATCTACTGGGTTTGCATGAACTAGATAGAACTATCATAACTGTATATGCCAATGTATATCAAACGACTCTGAACCCGAACGATGTCAGTATCCTCTCTCTGTAGGCCTACTTGTTGACGCCCGGGAAATAACCGAACGCCTATCAACCAATAATTTATCTTCCTTCGAGGGCGTGCCAATCGAGATCTGGAACCTGGCTAACGATCTCATATGTGCCGGCCATAAAGCACAAATGAATGGGGTTTTCTCGGCGTGGAAATATGCAATTGTGGGAGAACAGAAGCGCCTGAGCAAAGAAAGGAAGCGACTAAAGAGGCAGTCAGAGAAGGCGTCGGAGAAGCCCCAAGAGAAGACCCAAAACAATCCCGGAAAGAAGCCCCAAGACAAGCCCCAAGACAAGCCCCAAGACAAGCCCTCAAATAAGCCACAAGAGAAGGCTCAAGAGAATCCTCAAACTGAGAGTATATTGGGCTCTGTTGAGAATCTTCAAAAAATCAATCAGCAACTACACTACCTGAAGAACGCCGCAGAAGACCCAATACTATGCCGATTCCTATGGCAGCTTAAACAAATTCAGAGCACAAACCTCGAAGAGCTATTGACGGAGCTTGAGAATCTCCACAAACATGCTCAGGACTCGGACCTTCAATCTTTACTTGCAGAGCTGCCTCAGATTTTCAGATAGCAGGTAAAATCGGATTCGTGGAAGGAGGACGATGGGCGTCTGATCCTGCGTCGGGTTGGGTAAAGAAGCATGGTACTCGGGATAAGGTCAAATTACTGTCTTTTCCTATGATATCAATTTTAGCATATGAATCTCTCAATTATCGGCCAATCGTGATCCTGCCTTTAGGATGTGTGAGCTAAGGACTTACAAGCTGAATACTCCATTCCCCTCGTGCCGAATGAGTGAGTAGTCTTTACGAACTTCTGGGCTAGAGAATCAACAATGAGACTTCTAGCATATCCAGAGCTTTCAGTACTGGTCTTCTGATCAATGGCCAGAAGCTGATGACACAATAGCTTTCACAAATCCGACTTCACCCTCAAAAAAGATATGTCCCATTCCTATCTCCCTTTCGAATACTTTAACTAAGGCTATGATGCCTACCACAGATTTCCAGCTCCTGGATTTTGCCAATCCTCTGGCCTGAAACTGGAATGCGACAGGAAAGCTGCAGACAGCGAGTATATCCAGAAAAGTCCTTGTAGAATCAGGAGTTATTCGCTCCAATCGGTGCGTGACTTTGTATACTGCCGCACTAGATCCGGAGTAAATGACGTTAGCGTGAAGGGGAGTAGTGTAAGGCAACAAATCAATGCCACACTAAGTTTACTCATTAGCACAGCAATCAAAATCGGCGAAAGGTAAAAGTCTTCATAAAAAGGACAAGTAGCCATCCCATTTTGAATAATCAAGAGGTACCCTCAATCGCAATCATCTACCAGAAATATCCGCCGACTCAGTATCCAGTCATCCACGCATGAGAATGACCATAAAACATGAGAACGAAAAAAAGGTAGGAGAGCCAGCCGTAAAGAATAAGCCACACATACACACAATCAGACCATAAGGAGGAAACAAGAAAGTGGAACAATGGAAGGAAAACAAGAAAATAAAAACAGCCCCACCAAAATTATGCATACAAGAATAGTCTTTTCATCATGCAGTTGAAACCCTCCCAAAATCAAAAGAAGAAAATAATAAAAATGCTAGGCCGCCGAACAATGCTGCCACATCGATAAAGGAAACAAGAAAGGTGAGTAATCAGAAATAGAGCCCAAAAACGCGAGAAATCCCAGTACTAACTCCTGTCGCCATGCTCGATAAACCGACCTCTCTGTAAAAGGGGTATCAAGACGGAATAACGCTTCAAGTAATCGGGTAGGAGTGGTGAGTTCGTTATTGTTGTGGTTTCGAAGGACTGGTTGGTGGCGCATCGGAGACTTTCGAACTCTCGACGAATGTGACCGTGTAGGCCGCGTGGGTGTGTTCGATATTGTGAGAGATCCCAGTCCTGCGTCTCGATTGGCTTTGTTCTCATTCATGGAAGGTGGCGGTGCGCGACGTTGGGCACTTGAGAAATTCAACCTAATGTCCTGGTCCCACTCACAATCCCCTGACTGACCTGCCTCACAGGGGCAGTAGGTGGACCCATAGAAGTAGGCGGACTAAGCTGCGCATCCCAGTTATCATCACTAAGCGCACTCAGCCACCCGTTCCCAAAGTCACTCCTCAGTGCATCAATACGCTGCCTATACACATCGCTTTCAACATCGAATCTTGGAGTCGCCGATGGCAAAGGTTCCGAACCTGTCCGTAGCATAGGCGGAGACATGGAATCGCGAGTCGGGAGGAGATGTTGTACAGTGGGTATATCGACCGATGTTCGTGCACGGACGGGTGTGCTTTCTACTTCGCTGCCACCGTATGTGCTATCGTCTGTGAGAGCGGCTTTGGCGACTGGAGGAGGCGTTACATCTTCCAGCGTGGGCATTATGGAATCAACAGAGCTGATGCGGCGTTCTGTCGCGAAATCATTTTCCGAAAGCTCAACAACTCTCCGTCGAGTACCCTTGCGACGTCGTTGTGATTGCGAGGCATAATCGCTTGGACGCCGTGGCCTCATCAGATCTTGGCTTCTCCGCCGCTCCTGGAATGGGTCTTGTAATGGCGTAGCATCTGGTCGGGTATCTAAACGGGGGAGGACTGGCATAGGAATAGACACCCTTTCCTCCTCCGGCGGAGGTTTCACCACGAGCACATTTGGTAGTTCGGGTGCTCTATCTACCAGAAGTTTCCGCTCGCTGTAGGATGGTTGCGTGCCATCCAAGAATAGATCTTCAATATATCCTGGTGTGCGGCGAAAAAGATTGAAGATAGTGATGCGGTAATTTGTATAGCCCTTGACAAATGGATTTTTGCAGACGTAAATGTCGGACATGTTAGGAATGCCAGTTAGGCGAGCAATTTCCGTGGGGTCATTGAGCTTGTTTTCCCGCAGATCCAAGCGTTCGAGTGAGAGTAACCGATGAATTCCTGCCAGTGACGATAGACGATTAGCTCTCAAGTTGAGTGCCGTAATGGCTGGGAGGGGATTTCTTCCCAGGGAGTGAAGAGACTCGATCATGTTGTTTGCCAAGTTCAACGACCGTAGAGCTACCAATGAAGATAAAATATCAGGAATCTCAGCTAAGAGATTGGACGATAAATCCAACGACTGCAGTGTATTTGCGAGAGGCGCCAATCCAGCAGCGGAGATCGAGGTCAGTCCGTTCTCAGCGAGACTGAGATGCCCCAGGAATCTCCATTTCATTGGTGGAAGGATGCCAAATGATAGCAAATTGGCCGTGCTACCCCTTGGTGTGTTTGTCCGGCCACTTGAAATCGAGCTTCCCGAAGACCGCCGCAGCTTGGGCGTCCCGCTTCTAGAGTGTCCGCGGGCTGACCCATGTCTAGAGAGAGTCGCCCGTGAAGGTGAAGTGCTTCTCGGTCTGCCTGAGTAACTACCACTATGGATGCCAAGCGGATAGCTTGACAGGCTGCCAGATGCTGGTCGTTCTAGGACAGGCGGCGGAGAATCTGGTGTAGACTGCGGAGATGCGAAATCACCCTGTCTTGGAGCGGGGCTAGGCGTAGCTAGCGGGATAGCAGGAGAGTTGGACTGCTTCGCTGATCTCTTCCGCCTCTTCTCCATGTCATCAAGTACGATATTGATAAGCAAATCTGCTGGGTCATCCACGTTTCCTCTCTTGATAGTCAAACTGCGCAGCTGGTCTGCTAGCCTGTCCCATCCGCAGAACTGCCGAAAGTCCATGTCTGTGATCTCAAGTACGCTCACATTCTTGAACGCAAAAAGTGGTACGGCGGTGTCGAACGGAAACTCTTCGTACCCGGCAATAAGCGGTGCCCTATGATCAGGTGCCAGTCGCAGACATGGGACTTTCGTAAACGCCGAATATAAATAGGTCAGGTCTTCTTTGATCGCCGCCTTTTGCTTTGCGATCTTGGCCTCCGACCTGTCTGCCAGTCCTAAAGTTGTCCATATCGACGACATACTTGACATAACACTTCGTATACTTGAGACAGAATGTATTGAATCGCGATCTGAGCTCCGTAAGTTCTTTCTCTGCGTCTCATTCAAAAACGAGACATAATTTGCAGGTGAAGCATTGGTGTGGATGTTTTCCAGCCGTATATCCATGGGCCCAACAACGATGGAGAGCTCGGAGAAGCGTGATAGTAGGTAGAACAGGTGGTGCGCGGTCATGGTAAGCTTGACAGGTTTAGTATTCCGTGATCCAAAGCTGAGATACGAGGAGAGGGTAGAGAGTGATGATGATGATGATGAGGGCGGGTATGGCGACACCGGGGAGGTGAGCCCACTGGTTGGAGTTGGGGCATTACTGCGGTTATTCTTTGCTTGTATAGCATTTGCGAGCGCTTTTTCGTGTGTGCGAACGAAATTTGCAAGATGCTACGGTTTATCTTGTTAGTAAGGAGTAAAATAGTAGTTATTGAGAGATAGTTGGTGGGGCAAAATAATACCTTGATGAATATTTGGCCATCTTCTCTGTCCATAGCTTAAAGTGGATGCTCTCGCATACATGAATGTCGTGGCAAGATCTGATGCGTAATGTGTGAGGTTATGACTGGCTTGAGTTTGTATGTGATGCAGCGTGGGGCTATAATTCGAGGATGGCGAGAAGGTTTGCGGTGATAGGCTTCCGAGACATTGGTAGACTTCCAGAAAATACCAAACATATACACGCACACTGAGAGAATTTAAGTCAGTAAATTCCCTTGTGACTTTACGATTTTGGTGAGTTGTGTCCCAGAAGAACAGTGAAGAGCAGCGAATGAAGCGGCATGTTTTTTGATACGCCGTTGTTTGTATTGGGCTGTTGTATAGGGCAACTTACGCTCACACACTCTCTTTCTTCTCACAACTGCGAGTGGTAATAACACCAGACAACAGTGTACAAATAATCCCTCACGATATCTCTTACCTGTCCCTTTAGGGAGGTCAGTCAGATCTCTACCACACCACTCGAGATAATCGATTCCGCTTACAGATGCAGGCGCGAGCAGCCCGGCCAATCACCACCCGTCTGCAGTCGAATGTCTGCAGATGCCGAGTAGCTTAAGATCGAACGTTTGGACCCTTCAAACACAAACTGAAATACACTGCAACCGCCAGAAAGGATTGGACGGCAGTAAAAAACAACTGCCAAAGGTAGGTGAAAAGGGTACAAAGAATCAGAGGTGGTGTTGATGGTGTTTCGGCCGACGACGCGGGCAGCGATTGCGGGTGGAAATTAGAGTAGTTCGGCGCGTCTAAATTTACTGTGGAGACCCAACGAAGAACCACAAGGGGACCGCCCAAAAGGTAAACTCGATCAAGCCGTGTGAGCTTCGAAAAAAAATTCTTCCTGCACAAATTTTGCAAAGAGGAATGAGGCCCACCAGCAAGCAGCCGGTGATCGCTGCGACTCTCACCATGAGGGGCAACTCTGTAGTCATATCTGCTTGAACGCCCCACGCGGTCAGGGCTTTGTTTGCAAAGCGATCTGATTGATGTTCTCTACGCATATCCAGGCATCCCAGACCCTTCCAAGAAAACCCTAGATGTCATCACAACCACAACCAATCATACACGTCATTGACCTCTATACAGCCTGTTCATTGCATGGCCTGCTGCTGGTGGAACCCCAGGGCTGGTTCCATTCTACGACACCAATTCCCACGGTATTCAATTTCTTTCCTCCCTACTCATCCTCTCAAAAGCCTCCGACACCGCGGGGATACTCACCGCTTACCATTTGACAATGTCGCCGCTCACGATTTGCGTCTTAATTGGGCCGTGTGACCTCCCAAAGGTGCCGAACCCCAATTCACGAGCAGAATTGACAGGCGAAACGCTTCTTCATGCACGACGAATTGCGCGCTTGGCCATGCATGAAGAAAGCCTTCGTACAGGACGAATTGCGCGCTTGGCCATGCATGAAGAAAGCCTTCGTACAGGACGAATTGCGCGCTTGGCCATGCATGAAGAAAGCCTTCGTACAGCAAAACGGCCCTACTAAGATTTCAATTTGGGACAAAAGGCCGATCTACTACTTCACCTCACTACAGATATAACAATAATGAATATCATCGACACTCCTTGAGATAGTATACCTTGATGGACTGATCTTTTACGCAACCGGCCTTTTCTCCGCGAATTACCATGCTTACAAGATTCACAGCTCGTGTTACTTTCAAGGCGAACGAGAGGTATACCAAAAATCGATCCATCACATCGTACAAGCATCGTGAGCAGTCATATGGTGAACGCGACGGGCCTTCAACCTCAATAGACGAAGTGCACGGACCATTCATGATAGATACTCTGCATGGACCCTTGAAATCCTCTTTCAGGGTTTTAAGGGTAAACGTCTCGAAAATCTTCAAACCTTTATTTTCGCGAGTGCGATACTAACCGTTGGGTGGAAGACACTTTCTTCAGCTCAGTCAAATAAATCTCCTACCCGCCAGGTCGGATACAATCTCACCTCCACATCCAAAGCAGTAATCTTCAGCTCATATGAAGAACGCCCGCAGTTAATATGGGTGTTACCATAATTTTTTTCCTCGCTTGTGTGAGCTCAAAAACGCCCCCCGCCAAAATTTGGGGATCGTGAAAGTATACTCACCATCGCTTATCGCGCCTTTAGCTTCCAGCACTGCATGAACAAGCTGTCTACTATGATTATTGTGACAACTCATTTGGAATGCTTTGCCGCAGCATAACATGTTCTTTGTACGCAACGGTTCAATAAGAAATTTCACCTTTTACAGCCTCGTTCGACTTTTGTTTCGTACAGTCGGAGTAATGACTACCCCAACGTCAATAATACTTCCCTTGTTCTATGATTTCGAATTAAGACGAGGGAACGCTTGTCTAAGGGTCAAATTCACCCCACTTATCTAAACGAGAAGATAATACCCCCCACCAAACCCAAACGCAGAACACGAAAATTGGCAAACCCCCTCCTCCGATGACGGTGCCCTCCGGTAAAGAGCACTCTAGAATTTTATACAAACCTACCCAACAACCATGCCCCCTTCTCCGTCAAGTCCAACACCCCTACACCACTCAAAACATATAATTCTACTATTGCAAGCCAAGTCTACTTCAGTCTAGCGGGGACAACTCCGTTCTCTTGCCATTAAGCTATTGGTCAATCCCTTCTTGCATGCGAGTATCCCTCCTACCAACCTCGTTTACCCTGTGAGTATAGTGGGGGTCAAGGGCTCCGACTACCTAACTTTATTCAAGGACACTGCTTGTAAAAATTTAGGACATGCGCCGGCTGCCCGCAGAAGTGGTAACGTCTTTCTAGTGCTGAAGCTAAGACTCGGTGACATTGCCCCACTTCACGATGTTCGGCGCTTTTTAAACAGTGATGGTGTTGAGTTTTTGAGTTTGTTTCGAAGTGCCAGAGCGGAAGGTTTGATTCCGTCCCGTCGTCTTCCACTCCAAAGGCAACTACACCCATTCCTATTCTCCCACCATATTGCCTTGCGATGATTCTAAAGATCTCTTAGCTATCAATTTGGGTTTGTTGTTGTTGTTGTTGTTGTTGTCACTTCTAGTACTGTGCGTGTTACTACGTGCCTATTACGTGTTTTCTTACTACGTCCCCAAACATGAAGGTGTTTTATCTAGTCCACCGGAAGTGCTTCGCTTCCGTTCAATCACTCCAAATTTCTTACGCGGGCTACTCCCACCCGAACATGCCGAAATAACCCGTCATAGCTTCTTCGTTCCCATGATGGTAATGATATCAGATCTTACAATGATCCAACTCCCCCCCATGAACAATATCCCGATTAAGAATGCACGAAAACGGTTTACCCCACAAATTACCCAATTCGATGTATCTCCATCACGATAGTCAGCCGCATGACTTCATACAAGCGTTTAAACCCCACAGAAACCCTACACAAGCTTCTTAAAGACGTACTCAATTATATATGTTTAGGCTCCGGCATTTTCCGAATGTGTGGCCCATGAACTCCGTTCGATCCCTGATGGACTAGTGGGATACACCCTAGGATCAAGGTTCCCTTCTTAGAGAATGAGGCTAAAAAACTAGACTCTACAGCCTCATTGTCCCAGATATACCTTGTTGGACATCACAACTCTCACAACCATTCTATCTAAATTTCTTTCCTTTCTTAACGGATGTGGGTAAGCAAAGTCGTTCCACTTTATTGGCAGATGACGTCCAGATCACAAATGGTGCATCCTCCAGCATCAGACCTCCGCATTTTCATATGTACCAGAAGGGCCGTTTATATACGCAAAAAGGGCGGTGATAGATAACGAAGTTGACTGGGAGGGGAGTGGTTAGAGTAGTTGAACCTGTAAAAGCGGTGAGAGGTACACGACTACCACCACCGGCATCTGAAAGGGCAGTTGGACGGCGTTGTAGGTGCGGAAACCGAGGACATGAAACAGGGAACAAAGATAAATCGGAAGAAAAAGAGTCCTATACTGAGATACCCATTTGGGAGGAGACTTTTACGATAGTAATTTAATAATAAGGCTGCGTTTTCAACTACTGACTAATTGACGGTGCATCCAAAAACTCCCAATTAGCATATCATTTCCTTTTCAATCAACCTCAATCTTCCCCTCCAATTCCCCATAATGGTCAAAGAAACTTCCGAACAAATGCACCGCGTGTTCTACATCGTGCGTCCCACCTGTCTCCCTAATCGAATGCATACTCAACTGCGCATTCCCCAAATCCAACGTCCGGACCCCAAGTTTCGCACTCAACATAGGACCGATAGTACCACCGCAAGAACTATCGTTCCTCACCACAAACAATTGCAACGGCACCCCGCCCTCAGAAGTCGTCTCCTCTGATTTTGTAGCGGTGGGATATGTAGCCCTCTTAGCTCGTCGGGCGCATTCTTGTAGGAGAACAATACCCGGGGAATTGGTTGCGTATCTGGCATTCGCATTTATTTTGATTACGACACCTTTATTCATTTCTGGTCGGTGTTGTGCTTCATACTTGGCTGGATAATTCGGATGAACACTATGTGCCATATCCGCGCTTATCAAAAAGGATTTAGCGAGGGTTTGCTCATAAGCAGTGTTACTTTCATCCACTTTATCGTAACTATCTTCAGAATCTTCCGCCGAAGCACTGGGATGGAGGACACTCAATCGTCGAATAACGGCAGGAAGAAGATTGGAATTTGCGCCCTGTGCGGTGAGTGAACCGATTTCTTCGTGGTCGAAGAGGGCGATTAGGCGGATTGTGCTGTCGTCTTTTGGGGATGATTTGGAGGACAGAGATTCGATTAAAGATGTTATGCTGCAGTATGTCATCATTAGATTGTCGAGGCGGGCCGAGTAGATGAATTCATTGTTGATGCCACCAAGACAGGAGAGTTGTGTATCGTAGAGGAGGATTTCGAAATCTTGAATTTGTGAGGGGGAGCAGTCTGCTTGTTCGGCGAGGAGTTCCACTAGGTAAGGGTGGTGGCGGTCTGTCACTACCTTTAGTGGTTCGAACGTGGAGCTTTCGTCTTCGAGTTTGGTGTCTTCGGTCTTCTCAACCAAGTCCTTTTCGCTGCTTTTGCCTTGTCGGTTTAGTTCTGCGGCTATGAGACCGAGGATGGGGAACATTTGTAATTCTTTGTTTGGTTCGAATTTGTCTTGTCGCTCCAGGTGGATTGCCAGTGTTGGTATTCTTAGGATGGGCTTATCGACTTTCACGAGGCGTTGTTCGAATTTGCCGTCGCTGGTTTTGACCATGACACGGCCTGCGACACTCAAATCTCTGTCGAACCAGGTATGCCATAGTCCACCGCCATAGGTTTCAACGCCTACTTGAAGAAAGCCATCCGATTGTCGTTTGGATACTGGTTTGAGGCGGAAGCAGGGGGAGTCGGTGTGGGCACCTATCATTGCGAGGGGATTGCCAGCTTTCCATGCTGAACCGATTGCGACGGCGACGAGTGTAGAGCCATTGCGGGTGAGGTAGTATTTCCCTCCTGGTTGGAGGGTGGAGGACCATGGGTCGCGTTCCTGTTGGGATGTTAGGAAGGTGAGAGGGCTAATAGTGAAGGTGTTTACCTTGATTTGTTTGAAACCTGCTTTTTCGAGACGTTGTTTGGCCTGGTGTACGGCGTGGAAAGCTGAAGACACATCAGATGATATTCGTCAACGTGAGTCAGAGAATGACATACGAGTAGGAGAAGCATTAACAAAAGTCAAAAAGTCCTCAGCTGCCTTGACCGAAGCAGTAGTATTTGACGCCATGTTCCTTGTATGCTGAAAGCTGTTTGAGATGGTGTTTGATTGATTTCGGTTGAGCAACTTGAAAGTAGGTGTCTGTATATTTATCAATTGGGAGAGCAGGCGGTACCGGCTTGACATGTGTAGCCCAGGGCGTACCTGCAGGTTTAACGAGATGAGGGGGTGTTGCGTTGATGGAGGAGAGAACGTCCCCGCCTTGTCCGCCTTATTGGAGAGCTCCGGGCGTAACGCCAAGACATCGCCCTCTCAAAGTAGTATCGCAAATAACTAGCAAAAGCAACGAGGCTGAAATGGTATTGTATGTCTCGAGTATTGGGGATGAATGTTTCAATTGAAAAGAAACATCCTTTATTGTGCATCTCCTCATAAAATCTGTCCATGTTCTTGCCATCTCCCGCCGTACTTCTACGTATAGCACAACCGGCGATCAGTTCCAACGCTCGTACCTGTACATCAAACTCACAACCGCCGCAGCACACGTCCAAATAACCTCTTCTTCCCCAGACGTTAATCTAGCGTGGCCGTTGAAAGCGAACCCCGGTTCCGAGTGGTTACGGGCGGCTCACAGCCAATCGACCTCCCTCCACCGCGTCCTCGTCAAAACCAAAACAAAAAAGGGACCTCGAAGCTCTCGACGTGACTTTTGAAAAAATCAACAAGTCCAAAACTACTACTTCTTCAACCTCCCCTTACTTCACCAAGCTCGTGGTCAATTGTATCAACATACACGACGTGAAGATTAACATCCCCCTTCAAATCTCCTAGGGTTGCAACTAGGGTTGTTGCTGTTTCCGAATCCAGTGCTAGCGCCGCGAACTTGCGGCTCTCAAAGGTTAATTGATCCGCCATCACATCTCCCTAAAATCAACGACCGCACATTCCAACCTCCTCACGGACTCTCTCTCATCGATAACAAAAAACATCACGATAAGCCCTATTGCTAAATTGACAGTGCTATGACGAGCTGCACAACAATATAAAGAAATCGCTCTTTGGATCCATCGGAGATTCTTTATTTCGGGGGATAGTACAGTACTGCTGTCAGGGCGATCACCATTGCGACAAAGCCAGGAAAGGAAGGAAGGGGCAATAACAATAATACACCTTGCGCTGCGCGACGTTGGAAGTTCGGATATTGTCACTGAGGGCATAATATCACGGGGAGTGCTATTGCTTTGACTGTGGAGGGCGCCCAACTATTGTTAAGGAATACTTTGGTGTCAGAGCGAGATCTGCGGTCTACAACAACACCACCTCCCCAAAGGCAACAACAACAACAACAACAACAACCAAAACGTCCCGCAACCTCGACAAACAACAACACCCACCTCAAATCTTTACAATGGCCGAATCCTACGCCGAGGCGCATATTGGAAATAACCACGACTCACACCTCGACGTGCGCACTCCAACACTCATTTCCCCGCCCGAATCAAAAACACCACCAACAGAAATGCACAAGCGCCATCGCGATGCAAGTGGCGCACCATCGAGAACGATCGCTTCAGAAGCTATAGATGCAGATGCGCTGAGTAGAGCGCTGGAACAGTTTGATGGGAGGCAGCGAGAGCGGGAACATACTCCTGAAGCGAGTCCGCGGAGGAAGAGGCAGCGGGTAGTTGGTGATAGGTGAGTGCGCATTGCGATTTCTCACTTGCGCTGCAATGAGAGAGTTAGATATGGTATGTTTGAGCGATTTACTGACTTTGCACGATTAGATTTATCCCAAATCGGGCTGGCCAGGATTTGCAGGCTAGCTTTCATTTATTACACGAAGATGGCTCGCCCGCTACACCCTCGAGGTCGAAGCGCACATCACATGTCGAGTTGAACTTCCAGAAGAGTAAGCTGAGAAATGCTTTGTGATGGTAGCATGTACTAATAATTTACAGTCGATGAGGCAAACCACACATACTCCTCTCTACTACGGGCGGAATTGTTCGACGAATCAATACCGCAGTCGATATCACAACACAACTCCTCAAGTCGAGCGCAAACACCTCCTACTACCTCGATGTTTCCAGGTCCTGCCATGACTCCCTCTACCCCTCACAAGAATCTCTTCAATTACTCTAATACTCCGCGACATAATTCTCTATCTACACCGAATCGAACACCTTCAAGTCGGCGGACGAATGTGAACCCGACATCAGAAATCTACAGCTTGTCACCGGTCAAGTACAGCAGTCAGCAGATGCTGCTAAGTCCGCGAAAGACACCGCGCGCGGTGAGCAAGGTACCGTACAAAGTACTAGATGCACCAGACCTAGCGGACGACTTCTACCTGAACTTGGTAGACTGGGGGAGTCAGAATATACTTGGGGTGGGACTGGGATCATGTGTCTACATGTGGAACTCACAATCCGGCCGAGTAACCAAGCTATGCGACCTCACAGACGACACAGTAACCAGCGTGAACTGGATACAACGTGGATCCCACATCGCAATCGGAACACACAAAGGCTACGTCCAAATCTGGGACGCGACATGCCAACGTCGACTACGAACCATGACCGGCCACACCGCCCGAGTAGGCGCCCTCGCCTGGAACGAACACATCCTCACATCCGGCTCACGCGACCGCCTCATCTTCCACCGTGACGTCCGCGAAAAAGAACAATGGCTTCGCAAACTATCAGGACATAAACAAGAAGTCTGCGGTTTGAAATGGAATTCCGATGATGGGCAACTCGCGTCGGGGGGAAATGACAACAAACTCATGGTGTGGGAAAAGTTGAATTCGGAACCGACGTATAAGTGGAGTGAGCATAATGCGGCTGTCAAGGCTATTGCTTGGAGCCCGCATCAGAGGGGCTTATTAGCATCGGGAGGGGGGACCGCGGACCGCACCATCAAATTCTGGAATACGCTCATGTCGCCTCATGGTCCCACCTCCGCCGCCGCAGCAACGGCCCTCTCCAACTCCCCCAACGGTGAAATCCCCAGTCACACCACTCCACCTAACCTCCTCCGCTCGTTGGACACAGGATCCCAAGTCTGCAACCTTGCCTGGTCGAAAAACAGCAATGAACTCGTTTCTACACACGGGTATTCACAGAATCAAATCATTGTTTGGAAGTATCCCTCCATGCAGCAGGTTGTGAGTTTGACGGGGCATACGTATAGGGTGCTTTATCTTGCTATGAGTCCCGATGGGCAGGTTATTGTCACGGGGGCTGGGGATGAGACGTTGAGGTTTTGGAACGCTTTCCGGAAGAAGGAGAGGAGTGGGGGGATTGGGGCTGTGGAGAGTTGGGGGACGATAAGGTAATGCTCGTTTTTGCCTTGTTGTTCTTCTTCCGTCTCTGCCACGTTACCCTGCTGCACATAGCTTTTCCTCGGACTGAGCGGGACAAATTTGGTGATCTCGTTTGATGTGGGATGTTGTTTCTCTTTTTTCCGATTTGTTTTGCATGTTTTTGAGCGTTTCCTTTCTCTCCTGCTTTCTCCTTCAACCAAAATCTTTTTTTCTCAGTTACGAACAATGACATGGGACATATGCATGGGAAAGCGCGGGATCACGGGACACTACGGGCCACAGAATTTTGGGAAATGGCGAAGGCGTTGATATCTGGCGTTGTCGATCTGCTTTAACTGCTGAGATCTTAGAGATTTCCACAAAGCTAATTCAATTTTGTTTACAATTTTGCTCACATTCTTCTTCGTTTGATTTTAGAAAACTACCGATTAGGAGGGTTTTGGAGTATTTTGGTGAGGTAGTCAGGAGTATGGGGAGGAAGAGGAGGAGGAGATTTGTTCTTTGGGATGATGGGAGTGGGGATGAGGGGGCTGGGAATGGGATGGAGGGGATTGGGGATGGGGAGGAGCATTGGGATGAAGAGGATGGATCTGGAGACGAGGACAATGAGGATGGCTTTGGAGATGAGGAGGATGAGGAGAATGAAGGTGAGTTTGGGAGATGAGGAGATGGGAGTGGGGAGGGAGTAATACGGTAGGTGAGAATGGGGATGGGGTAAGGGTAATGGTAGGTATTTCATTCAATTCATTCGTTTTCGTAATATCCTGTGATATCTTCATCGCTTTTTCATGAAAGTACCGTTTCTTTTCGATAGTTTTTGTGTGTACCTCTTTGGGAGTGGAATTTTCCTTGGCGTTGTCTTTATAATGCTTTACTCCTGTGAAGGCTGGCAAAGTCAAGCGTGGCGAGCGGAGTGGAGATTAACAACGTATGGAAGGGTTTTGCTGGCGTGGTGTTGGTAGCTTGGTATATGTTATAGTACTGTGATGGTCGCTGTTGGTTGGGAGGATGGAACGATGAGGCTTGCTTAAGCTTTGGCGTGTATTGGGGTACAAAGGTTCTAGTGATGCAGTGATGGTAGTAAAGAATGTTGTCATTGTGGTACTGATCTTGAGCATTATGGGTTCGTGGTGAAGGTTTACATCGCGGTGAACTGACGGAGTTCATCATTTTTAAATTAATGAATCCTCGATTCCGGACGACCTTTTCTCGACTGGCTATCAAAATGTAGAGTTCGCTTTTCAAGTAGCTTCGCCTATGGACCACAATTCAGAATAGGCTGCTACTATTCAAGAAGTGTTACAAAGCTGGACAGACATTCGAAGGGCGTGGATCCCTCGCTTCATTACTGATTCGCAAAACAGGGTCTCGAGGATAGTTTTATATATTTCCTTAGCGTGGTAGATGGGCTGACTCCCCATACCTTCTCTGGAAGTTTTCTGGACTTACGAGGATACGCTGGCAGATGTTATATCAGGGAGAAGTGACTTCGGGGACTCAAGAGACGGACACTTCTTTAAATATCACATCGACTGTCTGCTTACCTCTAGCAGTCCCAAAAATCGTGCGAGCAAACGATCATGTCCGCATTGCTGGTGCGGAAGCTTGAATATAGAAAGAGGGACTACCATTCTTATGAACACTGATACTTCGAGCTATGCTTTGGGATGGAGGTACATTGTCTAGATATTGGAAGAGCAAAGTGCGATGAAACGGTGATGAAGGTGGTTGTCTCCATTCTTGACGTCACATCGCCGTGTGATGATGGTTTTGTACAACATCATGGGATTGGAAGGTAGAGTCCGGAGCTTTCTCGTAATCCTGTCTTTTCTCATCTTGTCAAATTGGCGATCCTTCTCTTCTAAGTTGTTCAGAGTGCCCAATTTCATTGTTTGATCTCTGCAATAGAGGAGTTCGGCACCTTATGCTGCTAATCCAGATGTAGTCATCGCTATGTTTCAGGAAAGGATCTATGAGAAGGGCTTCCTATAGGACTTCCCCCCCAAGGAAAGCAACCACCTCACATTCCGGGTAAGCCAGATGTGGCTCTTCCGGTAGCTTGTTAGGTGTTGTGGTCATCCCGTTATCGCAAGGCTGTTACTTCTTCGAACGTGGTGCATAGGTGATCTTTAAATACTCCCTCATCGTCTAACTCTTGTGGAGACACGAGAGTGTACTGTGCATACGAATGGTGTACGGATTGTAGTGGGTTCCAGTCCTTCACGCAATCAAGATGATTTTGCAAAATGACACTTGGACCCACTCGAGAAGGTTTTATATGAGGACATCTTGAAGGAAAGTGGATTCATCTCGGACATGGTATGATGCCGTCGATCGCCACGGATTACTAGTAAAGAAGCTCACTGGTTGGTGGTGATGATTGACAGCCTTATTGGAATAACTTTTGACGCTCTACTAATGAATTTTTCCTCAAGAGCACGCTTTCAGGAAACATATGGCTTGGTTAATTCTAGCTCACGGATCTGGCAATTGAATGAACGAAAGTGGTCAGCGCTAGTTCCCTCACTTGTGGTTCGCTGCAATTCGATCGCCATGAACCTATTTCGAAAACCCGTGGCATTTTAAAACTTTCGTAACGGAAAAGCTCCTGCAGGCCAACATTCTAGCTTTCTAGATAGCTGTCGTGTCCAATACTCTTATACGCTAATTGAAAGCTCAGGCACCGTTTGTAAAAATAGGCTTTAGGAAATCTATAAAGGTTATCCATTTAGTCTATTAAGCCCGAATAGTATCGTGTGCTAAAGATTATAGAGGATCACGGAAGTTTTTTTGTATAATACTCATTCTACTATTTAGATCTTCGCGTATCTTTCTCTACGCTTCTTCTTCGCTTCAATTAGTAGAGATAGTACGTTGATACTTTAATTTATCGGAATTGTTCCTCTTACTCCCATTCTGTTACCACTGGAGCAATATAAATTCCCTCTCTCTTCCATATTGAATTTTTTCCTCATTATGGGAAATTCACTTTCAACTTTCACGCACGATATCGCGAGTGTGCTGTTTGTCCCTTTGATTATACCATGTCAGTATCGCTCCGGTATTCTAGCCTCTGTGTCGGATGTGGAGGGAAATCTGTATTTCGCATGTAAACTTTTTGGCTTGGTTTGGTGCAGCCCATGGTGCTACTATGCAGCAGTAAAGAGTGGTGATGATGCTCATTATGGTATGATAACGATGGTGAACGGCTTCACGAGATATCGAGGGGCGAAATTCTCGATTACCCAACGAAATCTCTTCTAGACAACTGAACATCGCAGTAACTTACTCCCACTTCCTCCAAGGTTTGACAAAGCAACTACTTCTTCTGATTTCGTTGGGCGCACGTAGATGCCCGCCCATAGTTGTTAAGCCCTAATGCCGGAGAGCTTGTTGATGCGAAATGGAAAGTTGAGAACAGTTTTTATAGTTGTGATTGTTAATCAACTCAACAAGCAAATTCTGGCTAGGTACTAGGCGGAACTGCGCCATGTGCAACTGTTATTGACGACGAATAGACATTAGATCTTGAGCCCTTGAAGCTGAGTATGAAGCCCTCATCTCCAGAGTGTTTTCCTACCTGGCAACGGCTCCTTTTTTAGTGTAAATATCTACAGGAACCGTTGGGCTAGTAATTTGTTTAGGAATACCGATAAATCTCAAGCATCATATGTGTGGTAGCCTCGATTGTATAGTCCAATACAGAGACATTTTGCCTCTGGCTAAGGCCGCATGATATTTCTATCATGGAGAAAAATATTCTGCAGTGTAGAGTTCTAAATCTGGAACAGTAAGGATTATAGGAATGAAAAGTCTATCATTTCTAGGTGATGATGAGTGTCTGAATCTGGCGATACTAATAGAATTGAACGGTGCCCGGAGGTTTAGAGATAAATTAATACTTGCGTGGGCATCTCCAAAGATATCTTAACAATTTGCATAGAGATTCCAACTAGTACTAAGAACCAAAACACCGCCGAGCTACTTCCCATGCACACGAATTTGCATTCATCTGAACGTGTAACTCTTAGTTTGGAAAACAAGTCTGTTTTTTTCATACAATAAGCGAAGTGATTGAGCTGTAGTCATCTAGATCTTCTTATTGTAGTACAGACACTGACACAATACTTACTCAGTATCCTATCATGCGTAGTTTCTTTCAGCTGCTTTGGGTTGCACGTCTCTTTTTCGAGCGTTCTGTCGAACCCTTTTAACCAATCAATTCATATAAATACTTCCTGCCTTGTAGTCCTTGTTGAGATCTCCATGCACAAACAAGCACGAGTGGACGCGTTCTTAGCTGTGGCTATTGAGGCCAGATGTTAGTCCAGTTACTTGGTAAGCTCAGTTGCTTGTTTGAGCAATCCGTTTCTTTTGAAAGCTGTCTATTCGTGGAAATGGCGCGGTGTGTGAATGGGGATCTATTCCATCTTCACCGTAGAGAGATGGTGAGGAAAGGCATCTGTGGGTGGTCGACTCCCATGATGACGATCAACATCATTTAGAAGAAAGTTGCTTGCAAGACCTGCGTGTTTTTGAGACATGTGAAAACAGTATAGCCTTGACAACGAAGGTCAACAATCTTATTTGCAATTTACCGGCAGTGCTGGCGGCACCAAGCAATCATGAATATTTTTGAAAAGATAGAGAAGCATGTTCTACTTAGGAAGGAAGATGGTTGTCCTTAGATAGGTATGCAGTATAGAAAGATCCCCAAAGTGTGGCAGGAAGCGCGGGTATTTTTAGACCTACGTTGTCTTCCAATGCGTCGTTAAGTTTATCTTTCCATGATATATTGGAATCTGCGAAAAGATTTTCTTAGATTGATCATGCTGATGATGTTCATTGATCTGCAACAAGAGAATCCAAGAGCGCACCGTTGAGAAAACGGGAATAATTGAAGAGACGAGAATGATTGAAGAGACGAGAATAATTGAAGAAACGAGAATGTCGGCCATCAATCAGTCTTGGAAATTGCTCGTGATTGGACAACTGAGCCTCGGATCTTCCATAAAACCTTGACTAGACCTTTCGATGCTGTCCCAACTTCCAATGCTGCTGGAAGGGGATCCAGCCTTTGTTGTACCACCTCTCTGACAAACTGGCCAGAGAAGCGTACTCGCGGTCTAGTTTACCATGTTTGGACCATGGGAGATCTTGGAGTAAGCGATCGCGAGAACCGTGATTCTTCCAAGGACCATGATCCCCTTCAAGTGTCGAGAAGCCTGGTAATTTATTTTCACAAAGCTCGAGAGTAACAATAACTTCGCCATGGGCTCCAAGTGCTCCTAGACCGTATCTGAGGTGCATCAGTTAAGACGCATTGCACAAGAATCCAGGAGGTAATGTATTTGACCAGCTGAGCTATTGATGGGTTGAATTTCCGACTCCGGGCCGATGTCCGCCATTTGACTCTCATCTGGAGTAAGGAGGAGTTCAAGGAATGGTAGCTGAGCAGTTTGTATACTTTCGAAGCGGATCTCTAACCCCTTAGCTTTTTTCAAAAAGACAAATGGCTTGCGTCGTTGTCCTATCTTCAGCCCTGTCTTTGGATCAATAGTGAAGCTGCTCTGCTTTCCTTTATCTTCAGGACTGCAGACACAAATATTAGCGGTAGTGCACAAGATTCAGGTTGAGCAACATGCGTTAAGCCTGCAATGGAGTTACCGTAGGCCCTTCCAACAAGCTCCACGAGCTCTTTTTCTTCCCCTACTAACGGATTCATTGACTTCAACAGGTAAGTGTGGAAGTCATTCTCTTTGTCTGTAGAAAGGCGTTGGGTCACGTATTCGAAGACTCGAGGATAGTATCCTGCTGAACACCAGTCTAGTAAATAAATTTTTCCGTCCTCCAGGAGGAGTATATTCCGTGCTGCAAGATCGCCATGGACAAGAACCAGGTTAACGTTTCTGAAACTGATTTGCGTTTCGCCGGGATCTTGTCTTCGTTGCCACCATTCTTCCATATACTCGAGAGATGTATAGGTCGGTTCACCCCATTCCCAAAGCAATCCGCGAGATGTCCCTCCATTGAGTGGCCCTGGATCTTTGCCTCTGACTTTCCAAAATACACCCGAGAGAATGGCTGAGAGTTTTTGTGCTGTTGTTTCATACTCCACTTCTTCTGGTTCACGACCACAGATCAATTCCATAATAATGTAGCCGACTCCTCGAGCTCTAAAACTTCCATAGATCTTAGGGACAACCATATCCGTGCCTTTCAGAAGATCTCGGGCACACTCTAGATTGCTGTATTCTTCTTGATGAATATCTATCCCAAACTTGATCACAATATTTGCAGACACCTGTACTATCCGAGTGCTACTAAATTTGCCGCCAATTTTTGTAAGCTGCGTATTATCGGATGTGTTGCAGAGAGCTATGGTGTGCTCCTCGGAATAATTTAGCGCATCAAACGTCGAGGAAGCCATTGTGGATCGTCCGAGCAAAGGTATAGTATATGAAAGAAAGCCCATACATTACATACGACTTGCGGTTAAGTTCACTGCTCCCTTCTAGCATTCAAACACGCGTAAAGCATCAAGCAGTTACAACAAGCATAGTTCAGCTGCTTTCACTCAATTGTGAGACGTAAAGTTTGCTTGAGGCAGAAATGGTATGTTAAGAGTTAAGGATGGGGCTTTGGGAAAGGAAAACTTTTGTGGTAAATGAAAGCGCGTTTTCATGGGAACGTCGTATCTCTGAGTACGCTTCCCGTGAATATCCAACGACAATAGGGAGTCGACAACAGCTAAATATACGATATTAATTCACAGCACCGGTATTTCGCGGGAGTCTAGTCTTTCACTCCAACAGTTCATTGAGGCCTGAACAATGGCGGATTCTTGCGGCCGCCAAAGCCAAACCTTTGCCCTCCTTATAATTCTCCTCTCTCGATCACAAACTTCTTTCGACCTCCTCGCCAGTGGTAAATTACTCTATCCTATATGAATATTAATCAGTGGCGAAGCGAAGTAAACTCGGCACAAAACCAACCTCCTGCACCTTCTCAAAGAACTTATTCATCGGGACAAATTCGCGCACCAAGAGAACGCACACCAGAAGAACCAGCAACCATGTTCAAGCTATGTAGGTTTCGCGTAATGGCAAACCTCTGTTCTTACGTATGCTAACTCTTGTGAAGCAGCTCCAAAGGGCTTACAAGCGTTGAGTGTCACCCTCTTCGCCGTTCTATGCATTCTGTACAGTAGGTACTTCAATATCAGAATGGTCGTAGTTTGGTCTAACATAATTATAGTACTTATACTTTGCGGATGCACATCGGACTCAGCAACTCTCCCCGGCATCTACTTTGCTAGCCTCCAATCAGTTAGGGATCCATCATTCCAACTTCGAATCGGGTATTTCGGTAAATTCCTTGTTTGTCGTTCTTGTTTTGCGCATCCGCTAATCCCGTCTAGGAATCTGCACTGCCAATGATCTCTCGAATATCCATATTTGTATCGATACAGCCAGCGCAAAAGCGGACGCAGAGTGGATCGATCATCTTGCGCGGAACTTTTTTCCTCAGCCGACGGCAGGCTCAGTCTCCATCTCGCAGGCTGACCTAATCAACCTTGTCGTCCTGGGCCTCCCTTTGCAAAAGAATATCTTCCTACCTTTCATCATGGGAGCACTCTTCGTGATTCTCATTGGAGTTGGGTTGCTCATCGCAGTGAAGCATTCCGTCCCACACAATGGTTTGCGGCTCCACTGGGCGGCAATCCTTAGTTTCTGCCTCTCCTTGGCCTTAGCTCTCGCATCAGCAGTAGGCATTACGCAAGGCACCGCTGCGATGCAGCTGATCTCTACATCGATTCTTGGCAGTACTGTGAGGGTCATGCAAGGACGCAATCAAATGATGATGCAGTGGACGATCGTGGTTTTGACCCTTGCAATCATTGTCATAGAGCTACTACCAGTCAAAAAGCCTGGGAAGCACGGTAGTGATGAGGAGATTCAAGCTCAAGCCCCGAGATCTGATCATGCCCGTAGATCTCGTCATGGTCGAAGCTCGCATCATGGTCGAAGCTCGCATCATGCTCGAAGCTCTCATCATACTCGACGATCAACCCATGCACCAGGATCTGGGTCAGCTAGAGCACCAGCTGTGGAAGCTGCCGCGGCGGAACCCACTTGAGGGAGTGCACTGCGGATCTGGTTGTTTGTTGGAATTCATTGCATTTTATCGCAAATCGCGTGTATGTTTCAGGGTGGATGGGCGAGTTTGTCAGTTTGATCACAATTGGTGTGGGGCTCAAAGGCAGAGAGTTTATATTTTCAGACTGTTAGAAGTATTTTTCACGCTGGATATTGATCTACAAATTCTTGAACGATAGCACAGATTAATTGCTCTTATTTGTCAGTGGCTGACCAATTGGTGAGATCGAACGCTCTGTTTTTCCCATATATGGACCAACCAAATGCATGTTCACTTCTGTCTGAAAAGTATCTGGAAGTGCTTGTGTACAGCACATTCGAGCTGGATGATTATCAGCATGGCAGGAAGTGAAGACATCTTTGTCTCGAAAATAGAAATCGCAATATAAACATCTTAGGAGCGATGAGCCCAGGTTACAATGCTCCACACGAGAAGATTCATCATGTTCATGAGGTCTTCCCGATGCATTATAGCATGAACTTCGCCTAGCAAAAAGCTCATATCGTCACTTACGGGCTCTCCTGCAGGATAGTCCGTTTGGAACGACTACCAGGCAAGCTGTTAAAATGCCCAACCCCACGACTAAACATGTACGGGGCCTGCCCTAGAAGATGAAAGTGTTCACCAACAAACAACGGTGGTAATCAACACAACCTGATAACAATAAGCTCCATGAAGTCTCGCATGCAGACAGGACCTGTTTCTTGGTCACCACATTGCGCTCGCCCAAAAAACAGCAAGAAATTGCAAGATTTTGTTTCAGAAATGATACAATAAACGACAGCCTCCATGCGAAGATCCACCGTCTTTGAAGTCCTAGTTCTTCCATCATCTTCATATCTTTCAATTCTCGATTGTCAATTCCATTTATATATGTTGAAGCTCCGTCAAAGACGCAACACATCCCGGATACACGCGCAGCTGGCGGGCGGCAGTCTTAACCCCGGAGCAAGCGCTAAGAGAATGGAGTCCCAATGTTATGCCTTTTTCGATAAACTGATACATAAAAGCGGCTGCGACCTTGAGATCTCACAGAAAGTAATGACACCAATGATCCAAGATCCGCTCATGGTCTGATCGGTGGACATTTGAAATGTATTTGTTAGTCGAAAGCTGAATGAAATAAGCAAGACAAAAATGCGGCAAGCGGATTCGATACGAGACTCCCCCATTGTCTTTTCTACAAGCTGAACGATCAGAACAGATCTCATCATCATTGGTCGATGCAGAAAGCTTCACCACACGTCATCGAGTGAACCTTTTCACCTACTAAACGCCGCGATAACTATCACCATCCTGACTTAGTTGGATTCGTTTGGACCAGCGTAAGACTGCGAACCTTGTAAACCTAATCTTGTGTTGTGATGAGTAGGGATGAGGATAGCCGCACAAGAAGCATATTGAGCTTTTCATATCCGTTATTCAATTTATCATGCCACGCTGTCGGCTGCAGCTATTGCAGCATGTTTCTGTGTGCATTTACTCTGTTGGAGATAATACCCTTATATTTGCCCTAAAGTGGTTCTTTTCGATATTGGTTGAATGCGTTCTACGTCTTCCCAATAGTCGGTATCCCTTTGGTCCTCAGGACTAGATGAATGCTGCAGATAAGTTGAAATGAACATGTTACACATTTCGATTCTCTAGACCCAGGCACTGCGCACATACAGCTCGTAAGGCTGAGTTGTAAGAACAGTACAGATCAGTCAATAGAGACTGAGAGTCAAGCTCTTGTTTCACGACACTTTGACGAATCCGGTTGTAGCTATTGTCGATTTTACAATGACAATAAGCATCAACACAGAGTAGATTCAACTTGAAAATCTGTTCATCCCGTGGGCCAAACTTGACATCACCACATAGTGATGGAAGCCATCATTGCATTACTTTTTGATTTCCTCTAAGGTATTGCGCCTCTCACTCTAGCAGCTTTGATCTTCAACAACGAAAGGCTCATACATGGAAGCATTATAAATTTAACTCCTGGACGATGAAGACTCCGTCCATCCTCCACCTGCCAAATAGTTTCTTGGGTTGACTTTTTAAAGAATCTACAGACTCGTTTCATGATGATAAATATCGTCATCATATTAAAACTTGGGACTGTCCTCCAGAAGCTGTAAAACAAGAGCTTCAGATAGACTACCCTCTGGCGCGGCGT
The DNA here is from genome assembly GCA_010583015.1 of Tothia fuscella. Classification (NCBI taxonomy): domain Eukaryota; kingdom Fungi; phylum Ascomycota; class Dothideomycetes; order Venturiales; family Cylindrosympodiaceae; genus Tothia; species Tothia fuscella. The sequence continues at coordinate 200,963 of MU007040.1, read as the reverse complement.
AAAGCGTATTGTCGTACGCGAAAGAAAGAGAGATTTCGTATATGATACACCAAAGAAGCGCACGGCTCCATATGTTGGTTGATGCTATCGGGGCCTGTGAACGTGAGGAGTTGCTGAAAGTGCCCCCTTTTAAGTGGACTGAATCGTCAGTAGATCCCCGAAACGGGCAAATAACGCAAGGTGGGTGAGTAGCTCGTATCAGTGAAATCCAAGCAAAAATGGATTTAGGACAGTTTCGACTGACTGCGACAAATGGAGCCATAATGCATAAAAGCTAGACCGCGACAATGACTCCAAAAAGCAATTTCCCAGAATTACGCGGAGAAGAGAGAGCATGGTGGGGCCGAAACTTCTCTGCAAGCCAAATAAATGTCAGGTGAGGTAGGAGCCGTGCATTTACACGTATTTGGATATTGCTCGTTCTACTCCATTCCATCTCTTCTCACGCAATGTACACCCGAAGATGATGACTAGCATCGTGTTACCGTGAAGCACAGGTTCTTTCGGTCTCCGTATTCCTCACTGAGGCAGAATGAAGATCACCATTGAAGCGCAATGAAGACACTCGTTTTGGAGTCAAGCTAGGTCTATAGTATACCGCTCCGACAATATCAAAAGGGCAATTTGGTATGAGTGGATTGACTTTTAAGAACGATACTTTTTATCGTAAGAGAAACTGGGAGAGAAACGCCCCAATCGTGGAATAATCATGTGTGAGCAAACTATGTGTGCAATTGAAATCTTCGCAGGGAAGAAACTCTTATATACAGTACAAAAACCACGATAAGGTAGTCGAAGTATAGATAAGAGATTGGAGGATTCCACGCACCGAACACCGGAGCAGTTCGAGAATGGGATACTCAAGAACAGGTCAGCAAGTATGAAAGCTCGTCCTTTGGAAAACTTTGAATAATTACGAGCAAAAGCGATACACGATAGCTACATATGGCGCAGCTTGGGCGTCTCTCTGAAGCAGGCAGCCTTTTGAAAAGAGTACGAAGCCTTTAGCTGGAATGTTGGAAGTAGCAAATGCAACATTCAAAACTGTGAGAGCGCTACACGCAATCTATTTACGCTCTTCCCTAGCGCTCTGCCGAGGATAAGGATGAACGTCATCCCCTCCAATCTAATGGAAGAACACATCTCGTAGTTACTTCTTGATCTTCGCACTATCATAAACACCACCATTAACACCGAGCCAAAAAGTCACGAATGGTACGCCGAATGATAACGCAAGATGAGCTGCTTGCAACCACTGTTTGGCTCTCGCCCACAACTTGAGCATCAGAACCTTCTCCCAAAAACACGACACACGAGCACAGATCCATTCGCAGACGAACTGAATGTCTGGCGTGCATAAGCCAGAAGATATGTTCCAGGTTAAGCTTATATAGTCTCTGTGGTAACATCTATCAGGAGCCTTTCAGCGGCAGATAGTGCGCTTGAACAACTTACTAGTACAAGCTTGAGATGATCTGCTAGAGAACTGTCCTGCTATGGCACATCCCCAAAAGTAAAAAGCAAATACCCAGCCATTATTCTTTGCCTTCGCGTCCCCAAATCTCAATTCCGTCAATCTCAGAGGAGCATAAAACACATCCCCTGAGGCAGAACTTGAGATAACATGCAAGCCTCCATTAAAGCATTCCAGCCAAATGTGGGCTTTCCCCACAGCTTCGTTTCAACGCTCTTAGCTTCAAGGCAGGAAAAATTGAATGCTTCTACACCGTAGTGTTCTTAACTACCCAGAGAATATATACCTGTCTCCCGATACAGTTCTGAACAGCTCATCACATAGGAGAACTAAAACCATCCTAAGGCGATGATGATAAACATGGCAGAAGTGACGAAGGCGATGAAGGTGATGAAAATGATGAACATCTCCACGCCCTCCTAAAGGAGAATTGCACCATCACCAGCATCTCACAATGCGGTTAAAGACCTATTAAATCATAGAACTCTAACGAAGAATACTCAAGAGCAAGATGACCCAACACAATACCCTTCGACGGTACCACCGCAAAAGTGTCAAACGGGCCGAGAAGGCAGGGCTATCCATGGCAGCGACACTAAGTGTCGAAAGTTTTCCAGTGAAGAAGAAAAAAATGGTTGAAGATACTGAGTGTATCTATAGGAAACGGGACTGCATTTAACAATCGCTCCGAAATCGGAGGATTTGTGTATGATTACGTAACGATAGACGGGGACTGGAAAAGAAAGCCAAGAGCAGAAGATGTGGAAGGGACAAGGCTGGAACATATGATATCTATCTTACATACTTTGTAGTACTTGCCCTGGAATGTGGTCTTCTTATGGGAATAGACTAATGCCATCTGTTACATACATACAACTATTGTTCTTCTTCTGCGCCACCGGTAATGGGAGCAGGCTGACCCTGATCGCCCTGACCCTCCAACCTGTCATCCTCGCCCAAGCCAGATGTTTTAGGTTGTTCTGAGTCCTTGCCATCGGCAGCGGCTTCAGATACAAGTGTAGCAGCATCATCTTCCGCATCCATACGCATGAGATAAGTTTCCCAAATCTCAATAAGCTACAGTACAAAAAATTAGCATAATCCCACCGGATCAAAAGCAACCAAGACCGGAAGGGAAGAAACTCACCTCCTTCTGCGCCTCCACCGCCCCCTCCAAATACGTCTCCACCCCACTCTTAAACTCCTCAACCTTCTCCCTCTCAAACCTCTCCAACTCCCCCCTCAACACCTTCCCCATATCCTCAAACAGCAACCTCTGCTGATGAGCCCTCTTCTCCGCGTCCGCCACCTCCGCCCCCAATTGATTAAGTCTATCAGTCTGACTCCTCCCACCCCTTAGTAATTTATCCTGCATCTGTTTCCTCTTTGCGAGATCAGACTCCGCAGCATGCCAAGTATGATACGAACGTTGCCGCATGGTGAATGCGGTTTTACATGACGATATCAGGCGGATGTATTCGTCTATTACGATACCGAGGGTTAACATATCTTGCATTGCTTGTCGGTCGTAGAGCTCTTTTATGCGGAGTTGGAGGTCGGATAATCCATCGAGAGGTCCAGATAACAGCGGTGATAATTCCACAGCAGCGAGTGAATGCAACGATGCCGAAAAATCTCCACATGCTTCCGCAAGAGATTTCCTCTGCAAAACAACCGTATCCGTTGCTTTCTGAAGTGCTTTGAGTTGATTCTCCAAAGCATCAAGATAAATCTTCCTATCATGAAACCAATCGTCGTGTTCTACGAATTTACCGCCGCTGCTTCCTCCTATACCGATGGAACTGAACATGCCCTTGCTTTCACCCAAGAGTGGTTCCTTCCGCTCTTTGTGCTTGATATCTACATTGAAGGATTCGCTTTCGAGGAAGAGTTTCAAGTCGCCGTCGTGTTGGAGGGTGGGGTGCGCGGCTGTTTTGTTGAGCATACGCTCCAGGGCTTGACGACGGGACTCGACGAAGTCGGCGTTGAAGCGGCCGACGGCTTGTTTTTCTGGTGGTGGAGGGACGATTATTCCGGGGTTGTTGGTGTGGAGTTGGTTGAAGAGCCAGAGGAAGTCGCGGAAGCGGCGGGATACTACAAATTCTGTGTTTCGGTAGGCTTTTGATGTTGTCTAGTGTGGTGTGGTATTAGTTGCTGTTATCCCAACTGTTTGAGACGGGTATGCGTACTTTGGTGTAGACGCTGTACTCAGTATGCGCACTAGTCAAATCGCCAACTTTATGCGGATCTCCGACTTGAATCTGGAAACTTGGTTTTGCAGCCTCAACTACACTGACACTTGGTTGCGTCTGCCTCCCCGTGTGTGCACCCGCACCCTCACTCTGCGGCGGCTGCACCGGAGGAGGTACCCTCGGGCGTATAGGCGCATCCTCATCATCATTGTCTTCACCTAAATGCGCAGATTCCATGGCGCTGGTGAGGGAGCCTTGCGACGCTGATGGTGTGGTTTGCGATTGGGCTGCATGTTCAATTGGTGGGTCCGGTAATGAGGCTTCTTCTGCTTGAGAGGTGCCTAGGGGCCCTAGAGGTCCTAGAGTATCGTCTGCGGCTTCTAGAGATGTTGATTGTGGGACGAAGCGTTTCGGCGCTCTTTTTCCTTTGGTACGGGTTGATGACGTTGGTGCTGGTGTTGTGGGAGTCGGAGCTATGGACTGTTGTTTCGGGGAAGATGCGGAGGTTGTATCTTCTATATCCTACAAATCAATGTGACAATTCAGTCGAGTATTCAAAAACAATCCTACCTGTATTCCTACCCTCCCCCTCCTCACCACCCGCAGCTTTAGGCACACTCTGCCCATCACCTCCCCTCGCAGGCTCATCTACAGCAGTAGAATATTAGCGAGGGTCCCCTCCAATCACAACTACTCTGAAAGATCAATTAAACATACCGTCCCAAGGCGAACTACCCTCGTTTCCAAGATCCATACTCATAGGATCGATATTGAAATGAGAACGTACGGTTTCGTTGCTGCGGATGCTTGGTGCTCGCGCAACTGAGGTCGCAGGAGCTTGTCGTACATTCCCCGCTAACCGTTTTAGAAATGCGCTTGCTGCGTCTATTTGCGGTGATCCTTGGACGACATCTGAGTTGGCTTTGGCATCATTCTTATTCTTGCCGCTGTGCAGGCCCCAGTGAGAATGCATTGGTGCAAATAATCGTGTGGAAGGTGTTGTTGGAGTTGTTCAGGTGAAGTAAAGCTTGAAAGTCTGGTAATGACGGGAGGAGTGTTGTTGCTGTTTGGGGAAAGCTCCGCTGCCTGCTCCTACGAATGTCGTTTTTGCTCCGAAGCTTCAGAAAAGACTGGAGAGATATTCTCGGGTTCTGGAGTCCCCCCCTCTTTTTTTTTGGCAGTCTCACGCAGGATGCAAGCTTCACTTTTTGTCACTTCTCTTAAGAAGCAGTACCTCAATACTTCCTAGCACTCGTCTATCATTTCTTCATTTCATTTCTGCATATTTCAATTTCAGGCTTCGGGTGGACCACAATTGTAGATTGGCTATCGTCGATTCTTCTTCAGGTAGTAAGCTAACTTTACTCCCTCTTTCCAGGTGAAACTTGGAGGTGTCCAGGAATCTCTAGGCTTGGAAATCTATTTAGAGCTTTAAGTGGATTTTCCATTTTAGTCAGCTTCTAGCTGCTGATCAAGTCAAGGGTCTGTAAGGTTGCGAGTAGAGAACAAGGCTCGCAACAACTCTTACATTGCTCCCCTAGTTCAAAGCACGACGAAGATTATCGGAGTTTCAAACAGCAGGAGGGGGTTACAACTTCTAAGGATTAATGACCATATATAGATCCCAGTAACGTGATCGCGCGGCTAAGAAGCGGGCACACATCGCAAGGAATGCGAGAGGACAAACTAACGGTCCAGGCTCTTGATTCCACTTTTTCTTTCGTGCATTTTTCTTTTTTAGTCATATATTTTCATCCGCTACATTCACCCCTGGGAAATGAGTACGTTCACAGCTGAATCTTTTTCCATACTCACTGCGTTCTACTCGCCTATTTGTTCGTGCGACTCACAACTGTGAATGCTCCGATGTACGCTGCTTCGTCAATGCGAACTTTCGGCTTTCTCCGACATTCCCTTTGGCAAATGGGCAATCCCGGCACAGCTTTGTGATTCACATACACGACCTTTCGCCAATATTTGAGTTAGCAAAGTCGCGCTTCTCACAATCTTCTCCATAAAAGTTTCAATTTCCTTGCTTCCACCATTTTGGCAGAATATTACCCAGCATTTGGTATAGTAGGACTAAGTCCGACACTGTGGTATCGCTGATATGATTTAATTCCGCTTCTACATTCAAAGAGAAAAAAAAAAGGAAATTTCAAACACTCCCTCAACTATACCTCAACAACCACCACCAAATGTCCCGCACAATCTACCACCACTACCACCCTTGCCAACATCATCTCTCAGTTGAGGCTGATCCACAAACTCGAACGCCAAACACCACCTCCAAGACATTAAGACTACCTCCAGGTAGCGAGTCCAAACCATACTACTGCGATACTTGTTTCAACAATTACATCATCTCAGCGAAGAATTGGCTCCAAAAGCCGCATCCGACCAAAAATGACTATTTGGCGTTTTATGAAGTGATGGCGAAGATTACAAGGCGTAGACTCAGTGGAGGGATGGTGCCTAATTTTGACAATGTCGAAGGATGAACGTTCGATTTGGGAGAGGTGGTTGGACTTGGGAGGATTTTGTATGGGAGGGGCGTGTGTTGAGGGAGGTTATGGAAAAGAGGAAGGCAGATGGTGGGGTGCTTTCCGAGGAGGGGAGGGAAACTGATCTGTGAAGGTATTGGTGAAGAAGAGGTAGAAGTGACAGCTCAAGTAGAGTGAGTAGGGGTCTGCTAGGGCTGTACTCACAGTACTTTCGCCAGCGGAACCAGTGAAGCGCACGCGTAAGGGAGTGCGAAGTCTAGAAGTCACTCCAAAAAGTCCTCTTCGACATGCACGGTCACAATACACGAACGGCTCTGGCAGATTCCTCAATTTATTTTGGCAGATTCCTCAATTTATGGCGCCAGAATCCCTCGCTCACTCTGATCCATTAAGAATCATGAAGATGGTATGTCTACTGCATTGTATCTCGCTCATACCATCGACTTGTCATGCTGGAGACTTCAACTGCTTGTGCTTTGCGAACTCTTCTTTAGAGCCGTTTGACCAGCCTTCTTTCAACGCAAACTTTTTCCTCCTCCTCAACTTATTCACCGCATCTGCTGAAGGCACTTTCGTACACCTCGCTGACTACTTTCTTTCCTTTCTTTCCAAGGTGTGTTCATCATACTCCTCAGGTTTTTTTGAAAACCCGTCGGGGTCCAGGATCTTGGAGTGCATCAAATCGATTCATAGTATCAAAGCTGAGGAAGTATTCCTACTTACTCTACTAATTGATATATCAGACTATACTAGGAGCTTCAAAGTATACTTTATTTAGTATTAACAGCACTAGTATTATTATTATATGTCAGGATTCCACCGTCAGCTTATCCGGCTTTCGAAAAACCTGAGGGGTACGTAGTATCTTCACTGCTCATTAAACATCTTTTTCGAATCACATTCACTGTTAATTTTCCCCACGTAAGCACACGCACTATACGTAATTCATTCCATTGTGCTCCTCTTAACGATTCATCCATTTATTCTGGAATCGTGATTGCTCACCGTCCCAAATTCCTTCACTCAACTACGTAGTCTATTTTTCAAGTTTCTCTTCACGGTGTGGAATACTATTTGCAATCGGACTCGATTCACACCAATTTAGCTGCTAAGGTATAAAAAGACCTATTGCCAGAGGCCAAATCGTCCATTCTTCAGTCAACTCTTTCTCCTATAACTTCGAACAATCCATATACTACAAATTCAAATCACATACATACCTTATATCACGATCAACACAAGCGATCCCCTTTCCGTAATTTCCCTAAAAAAATTCTGTTCCACTACAATCACCATGTGCCAATGGGACATGCAAAACTTCAGCTTCTGCAACTGTTGGCGCGATGCAGAAACCCTAACCAAATGCGAACAACACCTCAACTGCGAATTCCTCGAACGCAAACACGGCGAAGAATATACAAAAAACTACCCGGTGATCAAAGACGAGAACAAAATTGGCAAACCCTCTTTTTGCAAACCCTGCTACCGAAAAATTGTCCAAGATGCCATGGCATTGAAACCGAATCATGTCATCATAGGAACAGCAGGCCAGGGCCCTTTCCACGAATATTGGCAGAAGATCGAGCAGCAAAAGTCTTGGAATGCTCCTGAATGGGGGCTTGAAGCGGAGGAGGTGGAGTGGTTGGACGTGGAAATCAAGGGCGATGGGAAGGCATAGGTAGATGGGGATTGGAGCTTCGACAATACTCATGGGAACTGTGTTTTTAAAGAAATGGGGAGACCACTGTGGATCTAGGTGTCAGGGTGATGATAACTCTGTACTATTTAGGATGGTCATACTTGCTGGATTAAAGTGCTGGACATTGAATGCTGGAGTGACACCAATTCTTTAATCATAACAAAAAAAGTTTGCTTTATATCTTTTTCTTACTCTTCTTCGTCCTCTTGTCTTTCTTTTCTCAAATATTTAATCTCACTTACCCCCTGTCTCTCCAAACCTACCTCTTCCTTTCCCAAACATGTGCCACAAAACCGTAACCCACCACGCCCTCTGCACCCACCCACCAACAGAATCCATCCACTACGACAACTGCCCCGATTCTGCCTACTACCAATCCCACTGGGGTGATGCTCAACTAACAGAACAAGCGCAACACATTCGCCTCCCATACGCCTGTGAACCATGTGCCCAAGAATTCTTCTACATGCAGAATGACGCTAACGCTGACGCTATGCGAAGAGTGCATATGAGGAGAGGTGGGAGAGAGCCACCACAGATTGTGGGGCATGATTTTCAGAGCGAGAGGGATGGGATTGTGCCGATGACGCGGTGGAGAAGAGAGGAAAGGTTGAGGTATGGATATCCGGAGGAATATGCTAGGGCGTATTTGGAGGGGAGTGATAGTGATGATGATGATGATGATGATTATTGAATAAAACATTGTGTGAGAGTATATGAATGACTCTGAAGACTTTTATGAGTGTCGTCTTTTCTTGCTACCATTCATATTCTCTAAATGAGGCCTGCTCTTGTGATTCACTTCCTTCCTTCCACGTCCAAAGCTTTCATAGGACAGTCGTCCATTCACATTGGTAAGTCATGCAGTCACTTTGAGCATATTCAGTGATGAGCTTGCTCGCTACTCACGCATTGAGAAATGAGACAGATTCACCACATATACATTCCACTGATATAAAGTCATGCTCGCACCACGAATGGTACACACCGTAAGCTCTCCAGAATACTTCAGTCTATTCACTTTCTTATACTACTCTGTTTAATAACCATTGCATCTCGAGGCCGAGTCTCGATTTACTCTCCACCAAAACATGTGCAGATACCGAGATAAAAAATACCGCTGCGGAGACATACCACCCCCGCCTGTCATAGATCATACAGGCTGCGATGCAATTCCTCTCCACACAGCACTCTTCGATAGCGCTGATCAGGGCATCCGTGAGATGATGGAAGAAAACAAGATCGAAGAGGACGTCCCAGGATTATGTAGCGAGTGTACCGGCTGGGCTTATGGTGTTACCCAAGAGAATCAAGGAGCTTCTTTAAGTAATCCCTATCAGCTGGATCCGGTGACTGCGGAAAGACGAGAAATTAATAAGCTTGGGCCTATGAGTCAGTGGGATGTTGATTGGCATATGGCTGGGGATGATGGAGTAGTCGAAGTCGAGGTTGAGGATGATGAGTACGATGAAGACGAGGACGAGGATGAGTACGAGGAGCAAGAAGAAGGGTCGGAAGAAGATGCATATCAAGAGGAAAGTGGAGAAACGAGTGGGGACGATGTTCAAAGCGAGGGAGGAGCACAGGCAGGACATAAAGAAAAAGCGAGGAGTTATGAATGAATGCATGGCACACTGCCAAGTTGACCATGCAATGAAATTTGAACAAACAGTCCTTTTAAAACATTGCCCTTTCAAGGACTGTGATTGTTGGTTGTGCGCTTTCAAGGATGGTGCGAAGCCTTAGTGAATGTTGGTTGTGCGCTTTCAAGGATGGTGCGAAAGCCTTAGTGAATGTTACTCACATGATATCCATCATCTACTGGGAACTGTAATCTCTCCTTGCCGTCACAGTAACAAGTATTTAAAACGTGTATTATCTGTGACTGCAAACCACACTCTTCACAGGTACAAGAAAATGTACCTTCACAGCAAGACAAACATGGTGCATATAAGAAGCCGCTGGCCTCGATGTCCTCACGCTCCATAGCTTAGTAACATCCAAGCAATAGCGCTATACTCACCGGTCCAAATTAGCCTAAGACATCAAAGACCCCAACTAAGAAGACCTGCATTCCATCACAATAACCACATCTCAGCTTACCACTGAGGTACCGTCCTTCCCATACCAACACTATGTATTGACCTAGAACTAACGCCCAAATTTGGCAGCCCACTGTTATCCACAATAAGTAATGTATCGCAACCATTACATAAGATATTTCCAATGCGGCTGCATCAATGGCCCCTATGTAATGTGGGACGACTGTCCCTCACGTCTCCTCTTCGAGGTCAACTTCAACCAGCCATTTACTAGAGACGCCCTCGAGGCGGCAAGAAAACTAGAAGTAAGGGACGAGAGATGTAAAGAGCATTACCAGCAGGATATACGTATGCGCACACACGAGAAAATTGAGAAGCATGACCAGGCTGGTGGGATCCAGCATCCAGAAGATCCTGCAATAGCGGCGCAGATTGAGTATAGTAAAATACCGCCATTGAATTTGGAGGATTATAAAAGACGCCTGGGGATTAAAGATAACAAGGAAGAAAAAAAAGAGGAAAAGAGTGATAGGACGAGTAAGAAGAGTAGCCCGGCAGCTCCAAGCAGTGGTAGCAGTCACGGAAATCAAAGTGCTAGTAGTAAATGGAAGGGGAAGGAGAGTAAGAAGAGTAGCCCAGCAGCTCAAAGCAGTAGCGGCGATAAAGGAAAAGGGAAGGGGAGGAAGAAATAGTCTTCAACACTCACGGAAGTGGGGTGGATGAACTGATGGAACTTGAAAAACTATATCTATTAGCGTATTATTACCAACAACACTAATAAAAAAAAATCGTTTATTTAACAAAAGTCTCCTGTATTATTCATCTATGCACCTAACGTTGGAGTGTAAACGTAAACTAGCGCTATGACCCACAATCAAACCCTGCGCTCCTTCCCAGCTGTGCCAGGTATCTTTAGAGCCCCGATCATATTTACAATCCCTCAATTTGTGCTTTCAAAATCCGGTGAGATGGCCGAGCGGTTAAGGTATAATTTGCATTCCGTTCCATTCCATCTGACCCGATTACTAATTGATTATGCCAGGCGATAGACTCAAGATGATCAATCTTGGTTGTTTACACAACTGTTTTCTATTATCGAAAGATGCGTGGGTTCGGTAAGATTGCACTTTAATTTAGTTTGACATAAACATTATACTAATAAATATGCAGAGTCCCACTCTCATCAATTATTTTTCGTTCCCTTCTTTTCGCTCCCTATTTTTCTGGTGGGGTTTACGCGTGCACGAGTTTACGGGCGTCACGGGCTTTTCACTGTTCTGGTTTTTGCAACACTGAAAACACGTCACTTGGAACAAATCAAAGAAACATAGGCACCAACTTAGATTTAACGTCAATGCAATTTAGGGAGCATAATTTGAGAAGTGGGGTAAAATGGTATTTTCGGCTAGCAGAATCGTATACTCCGTGCGTGGAAAGTTTTGTTGGTCGGATTACCACGAGATCGATTCTCAGGGCGCAAATCCCCAAGCAAAAGATATCTCTGACTGAGAGTCTAACGCACTCTACGGGCCTCTTGACTTGGTCGGAGGGGGTTCCGAGCACAGCGGCGTACCGTCGGTGCGGGATCAACCCCACTGTCCGAGCAACACCGCTTGAGGGTGTCAAGTAGGACTTTTGGTTACTCTTTTACCAGGTGTCCTCAGCCGAAGCCTCGACCTGGAGGGTCACGGTTGTTGCAACCCAGCCAGGGGCATAGCCCCCCGCACTGGATCTACAACTACCCACCCAGGACCCTATGGCGAAAGCTTGTCATCGCCGCGGGCCGCCCGCCGCGCAGGTCCGATTGTCTCCAAAGTTTTGGTAAAGGATGGGTTTCTTCGATGTCGCAATCTGCCCTCGCGTCTTAGCGTAACTGCGGATTATCGAGGGCTGGTTCGTAGAGGGTCTTGCGCTTCCAAATCTCCATTATAGCATTGCCTTCGTTTCTTCCATCTCTCCTTCTGAACTGCCTTCCATTTATCTCCTTGAGTACCGCTCATCTCTATTCTCCTGGAGTGCCTTCTCACTTCCTTTCTATAGTGCCGGCCATCTTTCTTCCTGGCTCGGGGAGTGCTTCCGATCGTTTCCTTCAGAGTACCTTCCATCTTTCCACACGAAGCCCAGTTCAGACTTGGGCCGCCGTTCTACAGACAAGAGGCTTTGCTGTGTCTCCGCATCCGTCGTGTGCGTCAAAGTCATTGTTGGAGATAGACGCTAGTAGCATGCGTTTTGCGTAGTTTTGTGTTGTAATTCGAAAGTAGGGATAGGTGTCTGTGCATGGTCAAGCAATTTTCGGACGCTGCGACCCGTGAAAGCATGTCTTAATGGCGTTTGTTGGTTGAGGACGCTTAGGATTGACCGTGAGAGTAACGCAAATTGAAATAAGACTGCATTTGACCAGTGGCGGAGCACCGTTTGAGATGTATGCTTGGGACGCGTAAATTGGCTGCTCAACGCGAATGTTGCTGTTGGAAAATGATCGAATATATGATGACAAGAGCTTGATGCCTCGAATGATTTAAAGGGTGTTGTTTCGAGAGAGGCTCTTAGGTTGAATCGTTGGCGCTCGACTTTTGTCGCCTTAGCAGCTGTTGTTCCTCGATTCTGTCCATCAACAAGTCGGGCAGTCTCTGTAGGCTGTTGTAATTTGCGAGAAGTATCGCGCTCGTCTCAAGATATTGTGTTCGGAATTCATCCCAGAGGATTTTGTCGTGAGGATAGTCGGATCCTGGTCGTGGGTAGAAAGGGTCATTTCTGAAGAACGCAGCGACGGCCTGCTCGACGCCTGCCTCATCCATAGTCATGGTGTTGCAGCAGTCGAAGTCCAGCATCCAAATGGAATGTTCCCCAAGAGTCGTCAACGAGAATGTATTCGCCTGTTTAGTAGTGTTGTAAGATGTAGATGAGGATGGACTCGATGTAGGTGATGGTGATTGAGGTGAATTTGAAGCGGGTGCACTGGATGGCGATAGATTCTCACATCGAGGAGACGCGATAACGAATTCGACGTCATTGGCGTCGATGTTGGCGCTCCAATGCATTGTGGCCAGGGCTTCTCCCATGGTTCTCGCATATGCGCGAGTATCCAGACCACCTATCTCCTCCATCTGATCAATGTGGAGAGGATAATTTCGTAGACTGAAACGTGGGTTTGGTCTGGTCGTCGCCTGCCAAGATAAATTCTTGCGATGCAGTCTTCATCGTCTCGGTTGGCGCTGATGAAATCGGGGAGAAATTAAGAAGTGCCTTGGTATTGCACAGTGACCTTGGAACAGAACTTATCAATGAAGAGCTGGCGGACTGGTTGTGACAGTGGTTGTATTCGCTCCGTAATGAGAATGTCACAAGGTGAGTGCGTCTTGGGGAATCTTTGCAGTCGCCTGTTCCACCAGTCCTTGTCTTCGGAAGGGATAAGGCTATGACAATGAGGAATCTGTATATGTGGCGTAGGCTGAGAAGAGCTGCTGTGTTCCTCATAGTCGCTCGGCGAAAGTTGGTGAATGCTGGCAAGGCTAGCAAGGGCTCGAAGATGGAAGTCGTAGTCTTTTCGTACAGAGCGACCCGGGCCGCCATCGCCTCTTTTCATAGCGCAGGAATTTCCTACGCGATCGACGGCCCATACAGAACCGCAAAAACCTCGACCGATGCGGCGAAAATTTGGTTTGGTGGTGTCCATCTTGTTGTATGATGGAAAACAAGAAAATGTATGTTGTTTGTGTTGAATTTGTTGTGTTGTAAATTGTTCGAATGTTTTAATAGAGAGTGAAATGAGTGGAAGGAACGATGACAGTTATATAGGAAATTGAGTAATAAGCAAATAAACATAAGCGTTACCTGTCAGTGGAAATGTGGTTTAAACTTCTCACGATACCAGATTGTGGATAGCTTTGGTTGTTAATCTCTGACTTCACATCATTATTCTCTCTTGAGATGGCCAATGCATCAAATACTCAATAATATGCAGTAAATGATGCGGTGTTGTTGCGGGATGAAGTTGGTGGTCGTGTTGGCCCCCGTTCGTGAATCGGCCTAATTCATGGATGGAGGGTCGTTTTCTTCGATAATTATGCAAATACACACGAAAATGGCCTCCACTCATCAGCGGAGGCTACCTTAGCGGAGACCAGGGTTTGAGATTACCGTGTATATCTAGTACATCAACCCTTTGTTGTGAACAACGGTAAAGGGTGATTAGAGTAAGACGAGTCGGTTTATAGAGATAGACGTGGACCAATAAACGCTTATAAGATTTACTAACCGTTATCGAAAATTTATTACCGTAGTAAATCTAATTCACCGTTAATTTACCGTTGATTTACTAGTAGTTCACCGCTTACTAACCGTTAGAAGACCGTAAACTTATCTTATAGGAGGCGTAAAAAATACTTACTCTCGTTATTTCTCTATAACAAGATTTTTCAACTTTTACTTTTACTTTCACTTTACTTTAAGGTCTAAATTTTTATTCTTATTTACGTTTACTCTACGAGTCGGACTTATAGGCTTACAGCTTATAATTATAGACTTACGGGCTTATTACGTGGATATACTATAGTAGTTTTTTCTAGTCGCGACTTCCTAATTTTTTGACTATATATCTAAGGCCTAGATTAATACGGTTTCCGTAAAAACTATTTGTTTACTATATATTTACCGTTAACTAGGCTTTACTACTTATATGTACTAAAACTATTAAGAGAGTATTACGTAAATACAAAAGTAAGCGTAGATATTCCGAAATCTAGATCCAATAGCTATTATACTATATCCTCAAAACCTAGTTTCCGCTAAGGTAGTTTCATAAGTCGACAAAAATAGCCCTCTATCTATAAATAAGGTGTTAAATATAGGTCGCCGATTATGAATTTAGCCTCTACTTATAAGTAGTAATTACTATTCCTAAGTCTAAAACCCTTTTTAAATTCTATAGGCGATATATTTTAGGTGTCTTAGAAGTATAAAACCTAATAGGAGTATTTAGAATTAGATATAAAGTTCTTGAAGTTATATAATACAGGCAGAGGGCGTGCATAGGCTCGTAATTAACGGGCAAAATAGGTTCCCACTCATGAGTGAAAGGCAATTTCGTCGACTTATGAAAATGGCCTCCACTCATGGATGGGGGGGTCATTTTCGTCAACTATCGACGAATTTGACCCTCCATCCATAAATTAGGCCGATTCACGAATGGGGGGCAACAGTCGTATCCTGATTAAGGGGAAGTTGGGACCTGCTAAACCGCGAGCTAGTCTGGGCGATATTCTCCGCATCTCAAGCTGTGTCAAAACAAGAGCGAAAACCTCAGCACATAATATATTGGTTTATGATATGACACACATGTATATCAATAGTTCGAGAGATCGATCACAAATCTTCGATATATCCACATCGAATCTAAGATCATGACGCTCGCAACCGCGCTTAAGCCAAACTGATAGTTTCTTACCGAGGCTGATCATAACTGGAGCTCTACATGGAAATATGTACTTGCAGGACTAATTGATAGCTGACATTACTCTCCCCTACTTGTAAACTTATAGAATACGTTCACTTGAATTCACTTCAGATCTCATAATGTCAGAACCAGATCTAGAAACCCCATACGGGCGCATAAAATACTTTTGGGATTTCGTAGGCGCAAGTCGGAGTGAAGTACATTTCCCAATACATTGGATTATTTCCCACATACTAAACCTCTAAACATAGTTCTTCGACGCCACAGTAAAAGACCATCTAAAACTCATCTCCGCCTCCAAAGACCCTTCAGACCCCAACCGCGGCTACTCAACCTTCTCCCTAACAGTCCACCGCTCCCTCTGCAATCAAGGCGGCAACCTCCACGGCGGAGCCGTAGCCCTCATCTTCGATATATGCACATCCGTCACCATCGCAGGTATAGCTAGAGAAGGATTCTGGGATACGGGTCATGTGAGTCGGACACTTAATTGCACGTATTTGAGGCCGGCGCCCGAGGGCACGGTTGTGCTTGTGGAGAGTGAGATTGTGCATTTGGGGAAGAGTTTGGCGCAGTTGACGGGGAAGATTAGAAAGGAGGATGATGGGAAGGTTTGTTATACTTGTGAGCATGGGAAGGCGAAGGTGGATTTTGTGCCGGTTTGGCGGAAGGAGTTGAAGTTGTAGATGTCTTACGATTGTGTTTGGGCATAGACTAGACGACATTGCGACTGTGGACGGCGTTCAGTGGTATAAACGAAATATTTCGGATGGAATGTTTGCCCTTGATCATCTTAGATGCATATGTAGGCGTTTCTTTCTCCATTAGGAAAAGAGTAAGCACATATTTTCTCCTTTAAGCTCAACAACTTCCACATGGGGTGTCTGTTCATGCTCAACTTGACTTCGCAATAAGACACTGAAGGATTTTAATCGTGAGCCTCTCGCTTTCGTACTATGCTAACCACCAAACCCAATCAGCAAGTGGATCCTTCCATAGCATAGGGCACGCGACATGCTCAGGCCAAGCTTGCAGCTTATTTACCTGTGTGAAAAGGCGAATATAATCGCGTATAGCCACTGCTGGGACGGCTCCCAAACTGAGTAGAATCAAGCTAGGAAAGAAAAGAAGTGCCTAGCCAGCGAAGAAAAAGAGAATAGGAAGTCCTAACAGATATATGAGTAAATGATCACATCCAGAAATAACAATCGTAGCGCTTCCCCCACCAGTCAGACCACTGAAGAATAAAGCTCCGATCATGAAAATGCCCTCCAGCCTCCCAGCAGAATTATCTCGGTTAGCCCACCATGTCTTTACTGGAGTGACAAGGCGGAACTTTCGGGTTACCATCAGAATGATCAGAGATATTGCGAGATCTTTGCAAGCAACAGCGCACTCCCATCTCCCAGAACTCTCCTTGGCGGCGATATCACCTCGACTCCCAAAAAAGCCTACCCAATAATCTAGGTAAGTGTTGGCTCGTCTCACTCGAGGTCTGAAGTATCCCATCCCAAGGACTTGGACACCTAAGATAAGAAATGAGACCAGAACACCTCCAACGGCTAATTCGAAGATGCGCTGGTCGACAATGGTGATGGCGTGTTCGGCGTGCTGCTTCCGACGAATGTAGAGATAGATACTGCAACTACATTGCGTTAGGAAGACGATCCAAAAAAGGCATGGTCCAATCCTTTCCCGAGATATCCTTTTGAGTATCGTGGATAAAGTGACTGGTGTGGCATTTTCGTTTTGTTCCTCTGGAGTAGAATAACCCGCGGCGGTGTTATTTGCGCCCAGCAGACAATTAAGCGGGTTGCTAATTGCGACAGTATAACTTGGAAACCCATGCCAGACACCGACAAACAGAAGATAATTAATCAAGACCGAGAGCACAGCAATCGCATGTTGGATAATAATGCTGTAGGGAGTGATGATATAGAGAAGAGGTAGACAGCCATAGATGAATGAGTCTTTGCGCGTGTGAAGAAGATGCATAAATGCACAAACTGTGGTAAAATGAACGACAATAAGTTGGACCAGGAGCTCAGTTTTCGTCCTTCGCTCGTTCTGGGGGCAAAGGATAACATAAGGGTCTTCCAGCTTCCATTCCTGGAGGAAAGGATGCTGTAGATGGCTCATGTTTAATTTGACTTGTGTAATCAGGGGATAGAGACAGTGGTGCGAAAGAGTGTGAGATCACGGCTCTTTCATGTTAAAAAGCCCATGTCGGCGCAGCAGGTCTAGGCGATGTGGCTGTGTACAGGTACTTATTTTCCGCCAATGCTTTTCTGCTGTCCGTACTGCGATGGCATCATGCATTTGGAAAGTGGTGCAGATTTGGTTGTTTGCAAAGATTTGGAGACATCGTTCCTCCAATGTTTCGAAGTGGTGTGGTCGGTTGTCGTTGATACAGAGCTAACCTAATTTGGATCTAAACGCTAGGCTCAAACTGGCGATCGCCAAGCTATGGTTGGCACGACGTCCCCATTCTCCACCAGCTCTCCTTTGGCCCTTGGAGAACGAGATTTTATTATTTGATTAATTGATAGTGCTTAATGAGAGCACAAGAACAAGCGTTCACTCCACCGCTGCGGCAAATTCGCGCTCACTACGATGCCGAGACGGTAACTGTCTACCAAGCATATTCTGAAAGCATCGCTCATGCTGCTGTAACGGCACAAAAGTTGAATGCATCACCCCTGTTCAAAGATACGCGGACAACATGGGTAAAACCTTCGTGGTGTTGGATGATGTATCGGTCTGGGTACTCGTTCAAGGATGAGGGACAGGCACGTATTTTAGCGATTAGAATGAAACATGAACATTTTGTTGAGTTATTAAGAAACGGGCGGTTGGCCCATGAGAAGACGAAAACAAAACCTGAACATCAAGAGACAAAAGGGGGTGATGGCGGTGATGCTGTTGTAACAGTTCAGTGGGATCCTGAACGTGATTTCGAACTCAACAGAATGGAGTATAGGAGTATTCAGATTGGGATTCCGAAGGGACTGAGTAAGCGTTGGTGCGAAGAATGGATTGTGGGGATTCAAGATGTTACTGAAAGAGCTAGGGAGTTGAAGAAAGTGGTTGATGAGGGTGGGAACGTTGGTGTGGAGCAGTTGACTGAGAGGGGTTTGGTGCCAGTGGAAAGGGTGTATGACTTGCCGGAAGAGTTAGAGGAGTTGCTGGGGATGCTGGGACCCTAGACGCTCTGTCCCTGGATATAGCCAACAAATCTTCTGATATTCCAACAACCGAAGACTTTACCCAGCGCAAGAGCTCTTCACACGACAAATAATGACCACACTCACCACAACAACACCGATGTTTCGTCCCGTGACGACTGTGGCCAGTATGCACGATGCCGTGACCAAGTTCTGTGTGCTTAATGGCTCCGATTCTTCGCTCTTGCATATATCGCAGTTCACATTTGCATTTTTCATGCTTACTACAATTGTCAGACCACCGGAATTCGAACGCAATCATGCCTCGAAAAAATCCTTTGCCAACTTTACCTTGCTAACCAACAAATGCACTCTCTTATGGCTCCCCCAACCCAACGTGAGAGGATAAAATGTGCACTCCAGCACCTCAGTACGTTAGACGCTCTTCGTCTCCTGCTGCAGGATCTGATCCGTGCGGCATGTCTTCAAATTAGGCCATGCGTTCTCTGTCTCGTGCCATGAGCTCTGGCATGTGCGGTATGGGCTCTCAAATCAACCGACCTGGCTATTCTCCTCGCCGCAAACCAGAAAGTAGATCCCAGAGCTCTCGCAAGACCAACAAAAACCGCACTGGCAGCAATCTGCAAAATCAGGAAATAGAATCGGCTCGAGCGGTAAATCCGCTTCTCGACTAACAGTATCAAATGCAAAGAAGCCGCCAGCAACCGGAAACAACGAACTCCTCTTCGGCTAACACATTGCACAACTAGAAGTCGCCATTGAGGGAGATTGACGATTTTGATAGGTTGAGGAGGATGACGCCGGAGAGAGTGGAGAGGATTTGGGAAAGAAGGGCGCAGGGGTTGGAGGAGTTTCGTGAGGATATGAATGATGAGGTCTTAGGGTCAACGGATGCCAAGGTTGTTGGCTTATGAGGACGAGTCCTATTTTATAGATGATTATCGCATTGATTATGGATATGAGGATAGGTACGATGATGCTGGTTATAAAGATGGTTAGGGCTCTGAGTATGAGTATGGTTATCCTGATCACTGGGATTCTAGATATGGTAGTCATAGGTATGGCACTTCCAGTTATTGTGGGCATGGGTATTATGGTGACGGCCATGTTATGGCCGCTCTGGGTACGATGGTGGCTATGACTCTGATTCTGAGGTAGATTAGTTCTTTGGAAAATGCTATGGTGGAATCTTTGGTCAAACTTCAACAAGGAACCGGAGCTGGTAAGTCCATTCTCTAGCATTATCACATCTCGATAGAGTCTTATTTTCTTTTCGAGGTGTCCCACCTTGGTGCGACTTCTGCTTTTGCATGTTTGAAAAGAAGACGGCTTGTCTATGGTAGTGGAGAGAACTAATGTCACGAGGAAGTAATGGTCCTCAGTGATGGACTTCTCTTAATCAACCCCCCAAGGGTCTGTCAATCCTTCTTAAGCCTTCCCATCAACACTAACATCAGAATCGTAATCATCACCCAAAACCACAGGCCTCACACCCTTGGCAACCCTCTCCAACCCCCGAAATTTCTTCCCAATCAACTTCTTCCTCTGCGCAGCATTCCACCTCCTCCTCAACCCCATCTCCCCCCTCTGCTGCACATCAAACTCCTCCCTCTCAGCCACAGCCCTCATAGTCGCCATCGCCTTCCCAAATCTATTATTCAACTCCGCAATCTCAGCACTGTAATTATCCTCTTTCACCAATTTCTCAGTCTGATGATAAATGAAAGCGCGGTCGTAAGTTTTGCTCTGGAGGAGTTGAAGGCGCTCTTTGATTTTCTTGGTGGTGAAGCGGGTGGGGGGTTTGTTGGCTGAGCTGAGGGTGTAGTTCAAGAGGGAGGATATTGTGGAGAGGGAGTGTGGGGTGAAGAACCAGAGGACGCAAAGGTGTTTATCTGCTTCGAGGGACCAGCCTGAGGCGTGGGCGGCGCTGGCTTCTTCCTTGTCGATGACTTCGAAGTCGTCTTCATCGTTGCCGCCAGTGGTGTTTGCTGTATCGTTCTTCTTGCTGCTACTACCTCCAAAGAGATATTTCAGCATTGTGATAATTGTTCTGGCAGAAATCCTACGTGTATTTCTTATGGATCTCCCTCTCTGTCTCGCAAGCGGTATTTGTGGTTCTGGGAAAACGCTTGGTTGTAGCAATGGAGCTGGATAATGTAAATGGATGTAATCGTTATCTTCTTCGTATGATTTGTACGCGTGATGTTTGAGTTCTGGTGGTGGTGATGGTGTCATGATAAGCTTTTATAATGATGCATGGGTGGGTAAGTTATGGAGACAAAGATGCGGGTGTTTGCGCTGGGTATTTACTTTGAGTCTAGTTTGGGAAGGTGCTGGCATAGTCGCGTGGTTGGGTTGCCGTTTGTAGCCTTTTGTGCTAGGCTGGCACGTGATGTTTACATTCCCATTTCAAATATGTATATATATTCAATTCAGCTTTTTCAGTCGCCTAAGCGACTATGTAAGCTATTCAATAATATAACAGTAATTTCAAACAGTAGAAAATCCAGTGCTAATAAAGAAACAGTATACGAAGGATGTTAGTGGAATTAGAGCTACTTGCTTGAAAATAGGACTGGTGAAAAAGGGGAGATGAATACGACGAGAGAAAATGCGACGAGAGAAAAGGAAGCAAAAAACACGACTTTGATGTACCACTAAATGCAAAACTGAGAATTCAACACTGCTGCGATAATTTGATTCATTGCTTGTGACGGTGCGGATCCTCATCGAGGAACCTATTCAAGTATGAGCTGGGTATGCATTACTCCTTCTGTTAGTCATGAGCCCAGCATTCTTGCTACTCGAATACTTCAGGGTCCCAATGAAAGATTATGGTTTACGCTGGGCCAGGATGTTCTAATTTTCCAGATGGGGAAAGGCAACATGTGTATCAGTTTAATTTTAGCCGTGCAATAATACTGCAACTTCATACCAATAATGAATTCAAACTACAGTCGCATTACTCCCTTCGAACACTCCGCAGTACTGAAGTTGCGTTAGCTTCTATCCTTTGCAATGGATTTTGCCCCACCGCCAATGCTCCTGATCCTCTCCATCTCCTTGAACAGTTTCTCAGCGCTCTCTTCCATTTTCTTTACTTTCTCTTCATTCTCTGCCGTATCCGTCCGTTCACTGATAGGCTTGTCCAGCTCGATACCACCAGTAATACCGGCATACTTATTGCACCATCCAAGCACAGTCTTCCATCTATGTAAAATATTCTCTGCCCTAGCTTCCCCGTGCCCTTCGCCATCGTAGTCGACGAGTCGGCATGGTATGCCCTATTCTGGATCAGTTGACTTCTACACTGTTTATCAAGGTGTGAGATCATACCTTCATTCGACAAATACTATAAGCTGCATAACTCTCACCCGGAAGACAAATCGTGTCCCTGGAATTGTGCATTATGAGCATCGGTTGTGTCCAATTTGACGTGTGGTGCAAAGGAGAGTATCTGTCCCCTGTCTAAAGGTCAGCTTATCCAGTCGGTCGCATACTGAAAGTTTCTCACAATTGGCCGCCATTGAGGTTGGATCCGAGATGTCTCTTCCCGTATTTTCGGCTAAGCCTGTGAGACAAGTTCCGGCAAACATCCCACTTGAACTAATGATACCGCACTGAGAAATAAGTGCGCAGAACTTCTTTGCAAGAGGTTGACCTGATTAAAAAGGTGTCAGTTCAGCAATTGCAGAACCTCAAGAAGATCTCAACTCACCAGCAGTCCACAACACCATATACCCACCATAGCTAGCTCCAGTGAGTATAGCCTTACTTACATCCACGAATCCAAAATTCTTTTCCACATGCTCAAAACATTTAACAAGATCTTGATAGGGTCTCCCACCCCATTCCCCAATCGATGCTCTTTCAAATTTCTCGCCGAAACCGGTACTTCCACTTATATTTGGCATAATGACTATATAGCCTTGTTCAGCAAAGATAGCAGCATCACGGCCATAATCCCAGTCAGCCAAAAAGCAGGCATGCGGTCCGCCATGGATAATGAAGACGACAGGATATTTCTGTCCAGGGCGGAAGAAAGATGGCTTGGCTGTGAAGCTTTGGCATGTGTAGTCGCCAGAACCCTGAAAGGTAAACTGGGAGAATTGTGAGGGTTTGAAGTGTAATCTGGACTCATTTGATGTGACACTGTAGAACACTTTGTCGGTGTTTTCGTGGGGAAACACTGTGTGGTAAGTGGCACTGTCTACGAAGGAGGAGGTTGTAACAAGTAGACCAGGTTTCTTTTGCTTGTCCGTGTGTGGTACAGGTGCCATGCTAAGAACAGAGCCTTTAACATTCACTTTGAAAGCCTTAGTTGCATCGTACGTATCTCTCTCGGGTGACCAGACCAAAGGAACGCGAAACAGACAACATGTACCGCGAAAAGGCGAAGAAACAAAGATCTCACTTCCATCGTGCGAAAATTCGATCATCTTAGGTACCAAATGATCCACTGGCTTTGTAGGGTGGTCCATCTCCATGATTTGTATCCTTCGTGGCCTCAGATCTGGTATCTTTAGATCCTTTTCGGAAGGCTTGAGATTGACAATGAAAATGCCACCGAAATCAAAGTATCTCTCCTTGCAGGGCTTCTTTTGAAAAACAACCTTCCACCCATCTACAGAGACTCCATATGGTATCGCCGTTCCAGACATATCCTTGATCTGAGATGAGAGTGGAATCACGTTTGAAGGCCCAGTGCCACCCTCTCCTAAGCAACAGAGATAGATCTCGTCTAACCCTAGTGGTTTGATCCGCGGGTTTTGCGCCGCGAATACTATGCCGTTGGCCGTCTGTCTTGGTATCTCGGGATTTCGCAGACCAGTATCCATAAGCACATTGATGGGTTCGTCGCTGCTTAACTTGTACCTTCCTGTGGAGTTATCACGCTCGATGATCGTGTAGAAGATACTATGGTTTCTCTTACTACCCCAGACGGTCTCATCGTGCGGATAGAGGTTTTCTATCTCGCGAGCACTCGTAACTGGATAGTTTTCATTGTTTGAGGTTCCTTTATTTTGAAGCCTTCCCTGTTTGTCAGGCTCTGCTCGGAAGACAAATCGCACGTTTCCATCATCTAAGTCTCTCAACGAGGAGTCCAATACGCGTACGGGATCCTTGACTAATGTTCCTATCTTGTATGGCCTGTATGAGGTAAGTATGATAGCATTGCAATTTTCACTATCATATTTCGCAAACAATCCAATACTTACAACCGATCAATCGTGTCAAAGTCACAGACCCAAACTTCCTTCGGTGTTCTATTTACAGGATCATGCCCCATCAGTAAGATATGATTTTTCCCAAACCATTGTGCTTTGTGCCAACTGCCTATGGTCCATTGGATCGCATGTGTCTGCTTCGTGATCAAATCGTAGACCATGTAGCTAGTAGTAGCTCCGCCTGTTTTGTAGTCGTTGGTGGTAAGCTCATAAAGCACCAATGTACCATCATGATTTGGCAATGCGACGGAATGTCTGGGAATCGTAATCGAGATCTAGCAAGGTTAGCTGGTGAATATACGTTGGATGAACACATACCTCAGGGGTAAAGTGTGCTTCTTGTCTGCCATCGAGGCGAGAAATGTCTTTTGCCAGCTCCTCAAGTGGCTTTTCCATAGCCGATATGCCTAAATGTATTTTACGGAGAAAGAAATGTTTTTTAAGAGGTACGCTGATTCAATAAAAAAAATTAAATGATGAACAAGCACGTCAGTCGTGACATGTTTCTGTACAGAGTGAATGCTGGCCGCCATGCAGTCACAAAAACACCACCAAGATCAAATTTGTGCGACTCCATCAAATCGGTTTAACTCAGGATCATCAGCTATTATTCGAAATCTACCTCCTTTCGGGGCTGTACACAAAATGAATATGGTTAGAGTAGAAGGGTGTGCTCACAGATATGATTGTCGAGAAGTAAACTTCTACGCCGCCGATCTCTTTCTTGCATACCAGTTCCAAGGTTTGAAAGGACTTGGTTGAAACCGCTCGCTACTAGTGCAAGCTCAATTTTCATTATAAGCCTACTCTTCATGTAAACTAGTATTCTTCTTCTCTGGCCTCCCCTCGGCTTTCTCTGGTAGCCACAGGATCAAAATCGCATATCCCACTGCCAGAGCAGTAAGTACAGCCCAACCCAACTGGCCCCACAGTATTTTTTCTCGCACGCCATAAGCATAAATGCTACTCGCAGCAGCAGGAGTAATCGCCCTGACTGCACTGTTCAGCGTGAGGGCCATACCATTCAGTGTCCCAAGACATTGATGAGACGGCGAGATGTCATTCAGTGCAAGTTGTACGCCCGCTGTGAGAAGCGTTAGCATAGTGAATGAGAGGCACAAGGGGTACGGGGTGGGAAGAGTAAACTTACTAAACGCCATAGCCACTCCACTGCCAACTGCTTGATTGAGTGGCGCTAGACCCCAAAATGCACCATTCCAACCCAATCTTAGGAAGACATTATAGACGGGATTCAAAGCAAACATAACCGGCCATGCTCTTGTACACCATCTCAGAACGCCGCCAGTACCTATTCTTCTTTGCAACCAGGGAAACACAAGAAGCAACCACAATGCTTGTGACACGCCCGCGATGCTAAGAAACAAGGACATGTACTTTGGTGAAAATGAAAAGCCTCCGCGCGGTATGGACGTGAACCAAAATACTGGGCACATGGCAGTATAAGCAAAGCCGAGGAGACCGCTGTAGCCAAATATGGCGAGAGTGATGGGTACGCCTGGGGATTTCAGAATTTCCATTGTAGTCATTGGGGTGGGCTTTTTCGTTGTGGAGCCTACAGATTCAACCTTCAGCGTCTAGGAGAGATGTCAGCTAAAGAGCCATGAGAATTAATATCTTGATCTCAGTTGGAACGTCCGAAGAGATTATTACTGAGGTCTGATGTCTTTTGTAAAGAGCATCCCCAGTAATTCGGAAGAGTTCACAAAACAAAACACGAAGGAAGGGGTGAATCAGGATTTTACAACCCCGATGAAGAATTATTAGATAGGAAGATGCGGAGCTTACTTCCTTCACAAACACAGCCACCACGATTGCTCCAACGGCAGCAATACCACCAGATATCATCGTAGGCAGTAAGTAAGGGAACTCCGTGAAAAGCTTGTTTCCGGCGAAGAGACTCGGGTATTGCTCCACAGGTTTAGCCAACCCACCAATCAAAGGTCCTAAAAATATACCGATATTTCCTGCAAATCCAAAGAAGCTAAACGCGCGTGCTTGAGTCTTTTTCGTGCTATTCTCCGAGAACATTGCTCGCACGCAACTTTGCTCACATCAGTTTTTCAAACTCATCAAAAAGATTTGGGAAGCGGTGGACTAACACTACGGATCCAGAGAAAAGACCACCCAAACTCCTGAATAAAACCATTTGCCAAATATTTTGACTGGTGCCGAAGAGTGTGACTGCGAGAGCTACACCCACTAACGAAATGACAAGGACAGGTTTCCTGCCATATTTATCTGCTAGTCGGCCCCAGTATATCATGGTGCACATTTGGACAATGGAAAAAATTGATTCCTGTGCCAATCAGTTCCTACGGTCCATAAAAGAAAAAAATTACACGAGTAGGCTCGACAGAAGATAGGCCAGCAAATACCAACTGCGTTTATAGGAGAGACTAGTAGAAAACATGGAAGGGAATAGGAATCAGACGTACAATCAACCCAGTATAGAACCCCACATCCACTTCCGGCACATCCATATGCTGCACCATACTTGGTACAAAGGGAAAGATAGAGAAGAAAGCAATTGGATCAATCATTCTCGCTATACACAAGATGAAAATTTGACCCATAGGCAGGGGTGTGTCATCGTCTTCTTCATCTTCTTCTGACTCTGGAGCATGACCATTCCCGTTTGGTACCTTACGATTCCCATTTTCGAGAACAGATGTGTCATTTTCGGGATCAATGGGGGTTGACGAATTGCTTGCGAGAAGCGGTGTTATTTCATCTGCCGCTCCGGAATGTTTGGGTGCCATGTTGTATAGAGAAGGATAGAGCTGGATTTTATAGCTTTGCAAAGGGCTGCATCTGTATGTCCTCCAAGATCTCAATTGGGAAGAGTGTAGACATTAGTATTTATTAATGAATCTTGGAAAGGAGCAGTATGAGGCGTGGTAGGCCACTAGGCGACCGGGAGTGCCAGGCAATAGGGCGGACTTTACTAGCTCGAGAATTATGGGGGCTAGGCTCATTTGGGATAAGATTGCACTTCCCACAACGACGGCTGGCCCGGTCACCTCGAGCCTGATCTCAAACTTCACCAACGCTGAATCACCAACCTTACGCAAGGCACCTGTTTTATCTGGCTGAGAACTTGCAATCCATTTCAAACCTCGCTGGTATCATGAAGTACGCTTATTGTCGAATATCTTTCTCCGATTTCTTAATGCTTGGCAGGTGACTTAGCTTTCGCATCTCTGGCAACACATTATTCTATTAATACTCTCAGGGCAGAAGTGAGTTACGCCATGCAAGAAGCCTTAAGGTCCTCTATCAAATTCACGATACTACAGAATTTCTTTACTATTGGAAAGGGGGGAGAATATTTATCCTAGTTCTACGAAACTTGACGGAATTGAAGCATCATGACAGAGGTTCATATCGTTAGCAAGAGCCGCTCTCTATGCGCCGAGTGCACGCTCCTGTTGGCGACCGCCGTACAAGCCGACATGCAGTTGGAGCGTTCTATGCACCATCCTGATCTGGCATCTCTAATTCAAGCTCACGATGCCCACTGTTATGTTTGTACGCAACTCGTCGAAAGCTATGGTCATATTGAGGACCACGACGCTGTTCACACTACATATAATTTATAGAGTCCTTGCCTCAAAGTATTATCCTTATTCATTGTTTTGGCGATGAACAATTCCCGCACTTGATGAAGATGAGACTGCGTATGACGATCCATGCGGGGATAGCGGAGGAGTCCGCCGACTCAACAGGTCATCCTTTAGTTCTTGAGCAGGCAAAGTCTTGGGTTGATAGTTGTATGGAGCAGCATGACCTGTGTGATCGAGCACGAGATGGCTCTTGGTATCCTGCCCGATTAATCGATGTGGTTAGCGGACGACTTGTTTCAACAGCTGACCACACTCCAAGCGGACCATATATAGCTCTATCGTACTGCTGGGGAGAGAATCCGTCATTCCTTACGCTCACTGCCGCCAACTTGACCCAGTGGACTGTCGCGATTCCTGCGACAGACTTGCCCTTAGTAAGTATGCACCACCATGTGGCTTCTTGCCCTGTGTAAACTTTCTCTTATTCCTCTTTGTATTTCGGAAATCGAATGATTGGAGATTCTTGATGTTACAGATTCACAAAAAGCTTTTGAAATCTTGGCATCGTCCTTGCAGCCCCTGAATCGCCAGAGTTTCAACGAGGTTACTACTTCTACAATCATAATCACTAGCTAATTGAAAGTGAAGGGATTTAAACAGGCGATGGAAGTTGCTAGCAGGTTGAATGTACGATATCTTTGGATTGGTAAGTACAGCGTTTCATTCTTCAATCGACTGATCTCCGCTTTGATGCTACTCGAATCATGATATGAGCTTATCAAATAGAAGACGCCCTATGTATTGTCCAATCTGGCTCTGGTTCAGTAGAAGACTGGCACTGCCAGAGTGCACAAATGCGCCATGTCTACTCCAACTGTTTATTCACCATAGCCGTATCCCATGCCAACAAGCCGGAGGAAGGGCTCTTCTGCTCGAGAGACGGCTCCCTTTATAAGCCGTTGCGGTTGAAGATCGTCACCACCGACACTCTCACTCCAAGATATTGGCAATTAGAGTGTTTTGGAAAGTTTGATGAGGAGCTAGATCGCGCGCCGCTCACTCGACGAGGATGGGTCTTGCAAGAACGTCTGCTATCTCCCCGCATCCTGACCTTCGGCTGCAAAGCTATCTATTGGGATTGTGCGGCCGAGGAAGGGAAGACGGAAACTGGCTCAGATTCAGCGATCAGGCATCCTTTCGGGATTTCCAGATCATCTCTTCATACATTGATCGAGGTCTATACTAGTAGGAACCTGACTAGTCCAATGGATAGACTCGTGGCTTTTTCTGCTATTGCCGAGACCAAAGCCCCTTCTAGACCAAATAATAGATATTTCGCGGGACATTTTAGAGAGGAGCTTCCTAAGAGCTTGCTATGGTATGCATCGACCCATTTGGAAAAGCCCGCTATATATGTAGCACCATCATGGTCTTGGGCAGCAGCAGCAGGATATCACCAATTCATCGATGGACCTTTCACCACGTCAAAGCACGATGCCAAAGTCGTTCATGTGCATGTGGATCTAATGGATGAAGTAAACCAATATGGCCAAGTCAGTGGTGGCTTTATTAGAATCGAAGGATGTATAGCTCGAGTTGCATTTGTAAAGAAAAGCGTTGAGAATCATTTGTGGTTTTATTTCGACTACAAACACTGCCATGAGAGATCCTGGGATAGCTACTTATTTTTGTTGATTGCGACTACTGAAGATGGTGTGCGTGACTTGATACTTGACAAGACTACATCTGGAAAGGAAGACCATTTCCAGAGAGTAGGGTTTGCCAAGTTCTGGCCAGAAAAGTCGGAGGAATGGCTTGAACAGCTCGAGCGGCGACTTGTTACTATTGTCTGAGAGTCTACCAATATGTTAGCCGGGGAGTCCATTTTCGGAAGTCTCATATACATATATCGAACAGGGGCATAATAAAAAACGGATGACTATATTAACAACTTCTACTACTTTCTAACATATATCTTGATAGAGTAGGTCAGTATATTCAATTATTTCAACACAGTGAATTAATTTCAAAAACGCTAGGATTCTAGAATTTGTTCTGCTCTTCAAAAATACCTAAAAAAGTAGTGTATACTACAGACCACGAACAAGTAGATAAACGGGATGTCAATACTAAACATCTCAATTGACCACACTCTCCTATAGCGCTCAGCCGTACCAGACGGTTTGTTCAGTCTTTAACAACACTAACATAAGAACAGCTCCTGCATTAATGACAGCGGCAAGAACTATATTAGCCCCCGAACCGAAAATTCCACTAAAACTTGAGTGGAGATTTTAGCTGCCTTTTTTCCTCTAGTAGACTACACATGGGATATAATTTAGCTTGTGTATTATTCTACCTCCTCCCTCGACTCTCTTCCCTTTTGAATCTGACCCACGAACCAAGATAATTCCCATCCTCATCTAAAAGAGATTAAATTACCCATTTATTCTAGCACACCCATATCTCTTCTACTCCAATTCCCTGTCAATACATAAAAAGCTAGACGCGAAAACGATCCTTCAAAGCGCTTCCTCTTCTTCTATAAGACCAACCGTCCCGGCTCTACCTCTAACACACTCTTCACCCTCTCCAAAAACACCTTCCCCCTCTTCTCCTCTCCCTTCCCAACTTCAAGACTGAATACATTTTCCGCGCTCGCAACACCTTTCGCTCCCACCCTTCTCGTAATTGGTACGCTCTTCTTCTTCCCACCAAGCAACTCATCGAAGATATCTCCACTACTGCTTTTCTTGCTCTTTGGCGCCACACTCAGAGAATTGCTAGTGGGAAGGGCTACAATAGATGGGGAATACGATCCATCCCTGGTAGCTTTCTTGTTAACCTTATCTAGTCCGAGTATAGAGTTAAAGAGATCATTCTGCGTTGGCGTCGTCTTCCCCAGCGGTAAATCTTCGTTCGCGAGAGCAATAGCCCGAGCAATAAACGTAGAAAGCGGTAACGTAATCCCAAGACTCTCCTGCATCCTCTTCTGCACTTGCAATACCGCCGTCAGCGACACAGGCACAGCCAATTTCACTGGAACATCTACTTCTTCTTTCTCTACTGGCTTCTCCTGCTTCGACTTGGTATCCGTTTTCGGTGGTGCGGGTTTCACATTCGAAAGGTCCAGGTGTGTTAATTTTGATATGCGCGAAGATGCTTCCGCGGGATAGGATGAGGGTATCGCGTCAATATAGGCCAGGACATCTCCTTTTAGTAAGCGGCCGTTGGGGCCGGTGGGTGTTATTTCGGAGGGGTTTATGTTGTGTGTGTGTACTAGCATTGCTACGGAGGGGTAGAGGGGGTATTTCTGCTTTTGTGGTTTATCACTACTCGATGATGGCTTCTTTTCTGCCTTTTTCGAGGAGGATTCCAATGATTTTGGTGGTGGTGGAGAAGAAGAGGATTCGGATGAATCTTTCGGTGGTGGTGAGGATTTGGATTCTGATTCTGATTTTTCTTCCTTCTTGGGTGATTCTTCGGTGGGTATTTCGAGGGTGGAAAGGTCGTCTTCTGGGTCTGCTAGTACGGCTATTCTTGTGCCTACTGCTACTGCTTTGCTACCGTCGCCGGACTATAAAGCATGTTAGAACTTCCCGGTTGTTTGCCAGACTGATAGGGTGTAACTGTACCATAATCTTAGCCATCTTCCCATCATCTTGTGCTTCTACGTCCATTTGCGCCTTGTCCGTCTCTACTTCTAGTAGTACATCACCTGCGGAAAATGAATCGCCTGTCCAGTTGTTAATTACTGTACAGAGTCTTGACGCCGTATAGAAGCCATATAGGACGTACCCTCTTTGACCTTCCACCCACTAATATTCCCCTCCGTCATCGTAGGACTTAAAGCTGGCATCGTAAAATTATGGGCTCCATTCGCTGCGGCCACTGTCCTGAAATCTACAAAGCATCAATTAGCCATCTGTTGCAGCCACTTTCTTCATTTCTCCTCGTTGTTTCTGCTCGGAGCTCCCACCGGACTTTGCGGGGAGAAGAAAAGCTTACTTCGTGTTTGCGAAGCGGAGGAATTGCGCAATTGGCGTGCACAAGCTCTGGCCGTGGATTTGCATGTCGATGCTATTGAAGCCATATTGCTCGACTGCAAGAAAATAATGTTGTTGGAGTCGTGGTGGAGGAAGGAGGTGCAGGCGGAGGTGCGGTGGTGAGAAGTTGGGATGGGCGTTGGGATTGAAGCTCGAGCTTTGATGCGGAACTTTTTTTGGTGGAGACTCGCGAGAAGAACTACAGCACGACATCATCGTCATATTATAGTAAGTATTGACAGTGGTAATTGAGGATATCAGATGATAACAATCGATACAGATTCTCATAATGGCAGCGTTTTCCAGAGGGAATGCCGTGTGCTTCTCTCAAAGCTATACTTTACGAATACCACCTCCCCGAGTATCAAATCGACAATTCATACTCCCACTGCAACAATTAGTCCAATTCGCATCAACGGCCTCGAGATCACAGCAAAAATCAGAACCATCTAAACAGCCACCAAACCAAAACAAACCACCAAACCTCACCACAGCCTCCAAACCCCCCTCAATCTCAACACCGCTACCACCCCCCAAACAAACCTACACATCCCCCCAAAGCCCACCACGCAAACCCACCCTACCCTCTGCACCCCCCTCCCTCGCAGGCGCAACCCACATAACCTCCACCGTCCGCAACAAACGCCTCATTGGCCTCCCCCCATCATCCCTCTCCCCAAACACAATACACACCCTCCTCACCGTACCCGAGCGCATATACCAAGCCCCTCCAAAACTACTAAACACACACATCCTCTCCTCCTACACACTCTCTTCTTTCTTCTTCCTATACGGTGCATCACAATTTCATCTTGTGATGGCGCCGCCCGCGGGACTACATTGGAGTATCCCGTATATGTATACTGGTGGACTCGTCGCGCTCATGGGTGTGAGCTGTTACGTCTTCATGAGGAGTACCCACCTCGTACGCTCCCTAACCCTAATCCCCAACCACACATCCCGATCCTGCACCCTCCAAATCGAACTTTCCAAATGGGCACCCTGGCGTCGTCACACCATCACAACACCACTAGGAAACGCGCATTTCACACACAGTGTCCTGGATTCCGTACTCAGTGCACCGGAAACAGGAGCGAAAACCCCGTTGAGGGATGTGAATCTTTTTATTAGACCGTGGGTTTGGATGGGGAGGGGGATTTTGGGCTGGTTTAGGGGGACTAGGGGGATGTTTCTTAGGGAGTATATGGTGGGGCTTGTGGTGGAGGGCGAGGGGAGGGTGAGGAGGAGGAAGTATGAGGTTGATGTTAGGGGGATGGCGCTGGGGGGGCCGGAGGGTATGTATTTTCTATGTTTCTTTATTGAGAGCAGTTTTTGTGATTGGGATTGTTTTGCTGATTATCGATATAGGTCTTGATAGGTTGATACGGACAGAGAGGCAGGCCCCTGTGTTTGCGAATTGGGTTGGCAAGTAGCACTTCAAGATGTTTCTGTTCCTATGGACACGTTCTGGAAGCTATTCATTGTAAGATATGTAAAAACAACCATACGTCAACATCCATGAACCACCACCACTTAAACGTCATCAGCCTTCCCTTCCAAACCTCTCGACCGCCCCTCTAACCACGCCGCAAAAGCAACAAAGAATTGAACTTCACTTTTTCCTCTGCAATATTTTAGCAGTCGCTCATGTCTCTCCTTCTCACCCGTCCCAGTAGCACCTAGCATCTTCGCCAAATCCACAGGACATAGGTAGGGAGGTTGTCGTGCGTCTTCTGCGAGGGAGGCGGTACTTTGCATTATACACGCGTAGTATATGCAATGGTCTAAACCGAGGCAGTGGCCTAGTTCGTGGGAGGATGTTTTGCATATGCGACTCAACCACAGATTGGTGAGGGCAGTGGAAGAAGGCGGGTCAAAAGAGAGGGAGGTGTGGGCGTTGATTGCCAGGCGCATAGGTGAGGAGTCGTCTTGTTGTTGTTGTTGTTGTTGTTGTGTCGTCGGATGAGGAGCTTTCCCTTTGACCCTTCCTTCTACCGTCAACTTCGATTTCTTCTCACCAGAATCAAAGCCAGCCAGAACCCCCTCAACATACCTCTCACAATGACTCCCCGGCCAAGCATGCGCCCTCTCCACATCCTGCGCCTCATCCAATCGCGGGTTATACCTCGCCATACTAACAACAGCAACCCTACTCCCCCCATACGTCCTCCCATAGCAAAAATCATCGTCGTCGTCTTCGTACATATCCTGTTCTACTAGTAGTAAGAGGGAATATGCGTCTTTTGGTAAGTTGTCTATACATGCGTCGAGGATGTCGTTTAGGTTGAGTTGTCTTTGGGAGAGCCCATCCGGACATGCTCGCGTGCGAATAGCCGTAGTGGTGTTTTTGCGCTTAAGCGCTATATTCTTGGGTTGTTGAGAGGCTTTTGGGTTTAGGCCCCAGGGTCCGAATGCAAATGGGGAGGGGAGGGGTTTCACTGGCATGCCGTGGTAGAATGCAGCCAGATACTCTATTACATCCTGCGTACTCGGTTTTTCCACCTTCACCTGGACATCCACCTCCCTCTCGACACCAACAGCATCACCCCAAAATCTCACACTCTCCAACCCCCCCATCTCCGGCGGTCCACACACATAAATACTCCTCCTCTCCTCAGTAACTTCATTTCTTTCTTTCTCCCTTTTCCAAGAAAGATAGCTTTGGGGTGGGGCTTTGGGGTCATTGGCCAAATCATCGTCCGGGAGGATTAGTGGACCGGGGAATGTCGATGATAAGTTTTCTTCGGTTTCTTCATCGGTGGGTGTCCAGGTTTTGGTGCGGCCGGAGGATTTGGTTGCTGCGACGCGCTTTTGGGGGGGTGGGCGGGTGTAGTTGCATAAGGAGGCGTGGGGGGAGGGGGTGAGGAGGATGGTTCGGTGGGAGCATGGAGAAGAAGATGATGAAGAAGACATGCGAATGAGCAGTAGAATTGAACAAAAAGGGAGGTAAAACTCGAAAGGGTGAAAGCCACTAGATAACATTAATACTTCATATCCCAAGAATGACTGAATGGTGCTGCGCCGCTGCTGCCTGGAACACTGCACACATCCTTTTTTACTAGTTTTATATTTCCGCCTTCGCGGACTCTGCTGAGAAAAGCTTCACTTAGAGCTTGCGTAAGAAGAATCAATGAGATGATATCGAGATGCTTTAAAGAAATTAGGCTCGCGTATAAAACCACCTGGAAGATAGAGTGATTGCAATGCGGACCCCACGACCATCTTACAGGTTGCAGAAATGCTGAAGAAGTGATTCAATGAGCAAAGAGGATAGTATCTGTCTGTCAGTCATTCCGCTTAGATACCAGAGAAATCCTATTTCGAAATGACTTGTCCGAGCAAAGTGGTTGTTGAGTCGTCTGCTTCCAGATATTTTCCGGAATAATTGCTTTTGTAATGACAACTACTCAAGCCTCGAAAGGTGTTTACGACTGTGTCGTCTCAGGCGATCCGAAGTGTCCTCTCATTGTCAAAAGAAGTTTGATGAGTTTATCCTGTGGAGTTTCCGAGTGGGTGACGTCCAGAACCAAAGTATGGAAAATCAGGCTGGAGATTACAACAAGATGAATACAACCTTCTTGCGTGTGGTGATTGGCGAACAGCCTAATTCGACCTGTGACCGCGAAAGTCGAAAATCCTTCTTCTTCTCGATGGTCAGCTTATTCAAGACGAGAAAGCTTACGCACCAGACCACACCTGCCCGATACAGGAGGTGGGTAGGCAAATAATTGGACCCTTTTCATCCCAAGCTCAATGGCGTTAGTGACGTGGAAAGATTTCGCTTGGCTTTTATCTTTGCTTCTGATTGGACATGAGCGAAATTCGGATGCCAAGAACGTCTTCGTATCGATAATCATGAGGCGCAACACGGAATGAGTGGGTCGATTCAGAGGGATCCAATCGATTTTCTCTGGCAACATGGATTTGGTACCAGGGACCGTGACAAATACCAGGACTTGCCCTCGAATACTGTCACCGAGCTATTTGCGGTCCCAAGTTGAGAAGCATACACCCGGCTCGCGAGCAATTTGATGACCCCGAATGTCAAGCAGAAGCGGGGCATCTGGCTTCGCTAGTGTGCGGCTCTCTACCAAGTCCCAAGCTCCACATTGGCTAAGGCATCATGCACGTACGCCGAAGGGGAGGGACGTTCAAGAACGAGGCTCAGCTCTTGTTCGCCGCCGATTTTCCAGCAAAAGAACCCCCCATCGTCTTTCCGCCCTGTCCTGCTTCTGACCGCAGCAGCTCTCCAAAACATCTTTCCACCAGACAAGGCTCGCATCCAAGTCGTTCTGTTTCGCGCCCGCTCAATCTTCACAAGGAAAACCTGAGCGCACGTTTCACACTTTTATTCGCAAGGATTCCCCATATAGCACGGTTCACCGGGACCCTGTCCTCTTTTTGGAGGCTCGTTGGGGGAGGCTCCTCACTACGCCCTGCTCAAACTTTCAGGGCGCTGTTGCCAGCTATTTCTCTCAATCTCTGGGGCGAAGCTCTTTATAGCTTCAAATTACCTTCTGCCTGCGCGACTTGCGCTCTAATGCTCCGACACCCAAGGGCAGAGCGAAGTGCCGTGTCGACCGCAACTCTGTCAGATCGGCGGAGAGCTTAAGCTCCCGTCCTCTGCGGCTCTGTGTCGCACCCGCCCAAGCGCTCGACGACCAGGTATGTAATCTTTCATAAGGTCTCCGTATGATTCTTACGCAAAATAATTCGCTGCACGATGCGACGATTGTTCAGATCATTGCGCACTAATCCTCACTGTTTGATTCACATCGCACGTTGTTTCCTTGCTTGTTTCTTGCATCGTGCCTGTCTCCGTACCCCTCAGCCTGCTTGCGCCGTTTGAAACTTTTCGTCTGTCCCTCGTTTTAGAACGATCTGCGGGAACTCATAGACCCTGTGCTCAACTTCAATATTCAATCTATCTCCATCTTGTAATGTCGTGGTCAGGGCTCGTTGTTGGGCTTTGTGGGTCCTAATGTGTGGATTCCTGCGCGATTGTGCTCATACTGCCCCTGCACTTCCACGTTTCTTCGCCTCTTCCATGCTGGTATCTGAATAGAACTCGTAAGACAGCATGGCTAATAATAATCCTAGGCTTGAAATTCTATCCAGCATACCAGACTTGGACGTCTGGACCCTGGTGCTCCACGCCGCACCACTAGACCCCTATAGCACTTGCTATAGACGGACCCCAAGCCAAGAGCTACACCGTAACAGCACTGTTTAGTATTGCTAGTACGGGGTTTGCCTCGTACGACGGCATGTCCAGCCACCAGGTGAATTACTACTACTCTGATGAAGATCCGTTAGAGCCGCAACACGAGAGACTTGTAGCTGTGGAAGTACGCGCAACACCGGAACCTTCCCCTGACACTGTGAAAGCAAAACCAGTCAGTCCTGCTTTAGCACGTACGAGGAAAAACGCTAAAAGGCTGAAGAATCAACCGAGTCCGGGCGATACGTTTCTCCTGCACTACCTCGCCCCTAACCACCCAGATATAGCAAAGAAAGCAGCGACGACGTCGATTGTGGTCGAGTCGGATGAGGAATCAGGTGATTGTGATTCGGACTCCGACATGGAAGATATTGACACTATGATAGCAAGGCAGATGGAAGAGAAAGAGCTACTCAGACTAGAAGAAGAAGTAAGGCGAAAAGAAGAGGAGAAGGCCCGTGTAGAGCGCGAAAAACGTGAAGCTGAAGAGCGCAAGCAACTTGAAGAATTTGAACGATTAGAAAAGGAACAGGAGGAGAAGGCACGTGAAGCGCGGGAGCAGGAAGAAAGGCTTCGGGAAGAAAAGGATCGCGAAATCGCCGTCCAAATGGCAGCGGCTGCATTGGGGAATATGCCTAGCCCTACACCAACTCGAAAGGACAGCTCCGAGCACTCTGATCATACCGCTCCATATTCCAATGGCTTTTCACCAGAAATACGGCCAGAACAAGCGTCTCCCCAAGGTTTAGGACTTGACAACCATTTATTCAAAGTGCCCATTTATGATCGCAAGTCACAGAAATCGATCAAGCCAGAAGAGGCAGCACCGTCACCACATGAAATCAGAAGGACATCCTACGTCAATGGACATCCCATGGAGTCGTTGGTCACATCGCCTCTGGGTCCTCACATGAAGCATACGGCAGATTCGCCTCTTGACAAGCTTCCTGCCATGCAGAGCCCCTGCTCTCCAGATGGGCCAGCCTCACCAGCAAACCAGAAGCTGCCAAGTTTCTCTCAAATCGACCAGATTGCTACCCAGGCCAGTGAGAACATACGGCGTTTCTCTGTGAGTGCGCCATCACCGACCACGTCATTTCCACACGGCCCTGTCCGCTCGCCTTATGCCTGTCATCCTTCCCCGAGCATTCTCAGTGAGACATCCCCACGGTCTGCGCTCTCGCCGCAGTCTGTCATCACTGGGCAATTCCTGTTTAGGCGACCTTCGCAAGCTTCCGACATCGCACCGGCTTTGCATTCTGCTTCGACAACCGATAGTAGCTATGCTAGTGGGGATGCATATAGCCCAAGTACAAATCCTACTCCACAGAGCGATACACACCGTATGAGTATTGACGGAGCTGTCAATGGGACGCCAATTCTACCACCACCGATTCCAAGCATGACACCTCTCCCTATTCATACGGTCCCCGCTCATGGATCCGGTGGCTTTCAATGCGACTTCACCGGCTGCACCGCAGCACCATTTCAGACACAGTATTTACTCAAGTAAGTTTTAGAAGGACAAAAGAATTCCCTCACTAACTCAATCAAGCTCACACGCGAATGTACACTCCCAAATTCGACCACATTACTGTCCTGTCCCTGGATGTCCCCGCTCAGAAGGCGGCAAAGGCTTCAAACGCAAGAACGAAATGATACGCCATGGACTGGTGCATGATTCACCAGGCTATGTGTGTCCATTCTGTCCTGATCGCGAACACAAGTACCCACGTCCGGACAATCTACAGAGACATGTGCGCGTACATCACATGGATAAGAACAAGGACGATCCTTTACTGAGGGATGTCCTCGCTCAAAGACCTGAAACCAGTGGAGGTGCGAAGGGTAGGAGACGACGGTTGGGGAGTTGACACTTCCTTCTGTTTACTTATTTCCCTCTTTCCACACCCACAGGTAGCGGACCACAACAGCTTCGTCTTTTTCTCTTAATTCTTTTACGGTGGAAATCCTCTTTTCTAGTTGGTGTGTCACACCAGGTTTTCTTTTCCATTTTCACATTTCAGGGTACCCAAGTGCTGGATTGACCCATTGATGGACTAAAGAGGCGTTTATGAATGGGCAGGCTGGGGGCATTGGGCATGGTTGGCAATGGGATGGGAGCACTGGGATTGGAAAACTCTCGCTTTGATACCCCCTTTTTCTTTTATTGATAGTATTTCACTTCTCTCCGCTTGAATGCGCTTCCCTTTGACTTTTATTTTATGAGGGTATGGAGATGAGCATGGGAGAAAATTTGCTAGTTGTTGTGGTTACAAACATCACTCGTAGGGGACGGTGCCTAGTTTCGTTATGTCGATTTGATCGGTAGCAACTGCATTCACCGATCGCATTCAATCTACGTACCACCCACCTGGGATCTGGGGAATTGTACATCACGCTCGGGGACACGAGGGAAGTAAAAGCATGACTGCTTCACACTTGTTCTTTTCACTCCTCTGATATTCAAGACTTTCTTATTCCATGTTTGTGTCTCCTCACAACCACCACGCTAGTACTATTTTCAGTACTACCCCGAAGATTGAACACTATATGGCCGAGGGTTAAACATAGTAAAACGCGGCATTACAAAATATCCCGCCTTGATGTGCTATTACCTAAAACATTAAGGACTCCGACCTACGCATTTTCATCGATACAGCCACCCCTTCCCCTGCGGCGCAAACCGCTGCGCCCCCATCTTATCAACCTCCTCCTTGGTACTAAACCAAAAATCCAAAACATCCTTCCTCTTCTGGCACTTCTCCATAGCCTCACGACTCTCATACCGCGTAAACAACCGAATCTCCTTCTCATCATCGAAACTAGAAAACGCCATCCACGTATACACACCATTGTGTTCTTTCTCCTCGGTAGCCTCAATCGATTTACACAAGTCTGCTATTTTTGTTTTGACCTTGTCACGTGCGGTACTGGAGAAACAGATTATGCGTACATCTTGCATGATGCCGCATTCGCGCTTGTCGGCTGGTTTGTCGAGATAACCGGATATGAATGAGTAGTGGCTTAGGTCGAGGCCTGTTGGCATTGTTGGGGGGATCTTTTGCAGGAATTCGGCCATTTTGGTGGATTTGAAGTGGGTTTCGTAGAGGTCCTTGAAGATCAATCAGTCCGTGATAGTTCTTGATCGGCTGAAGGTATTAACAGCATACCTCGCGCTTGCTGTATACTTCGAAAGCTAGCATTGATGGGGTGCCGGAGTGGTTGTCCGCATAGTCGAGAGGAATGCCAAAGTAGTATGTGAGGGTGTTAGGCTCTTTGGCTTCGACGTATGGCGCGAGTTCATCGTACGCTGCTTGCCACTTTTTGATGATGGTCAGCAAGGCTTTGCTGAAAATAAAGACGTAGTCCTTACAATGCCATATCCCCCAGGAACAAAATTGCAATTTGCGAATAAGTAAAACAAGCCTGCCATCTTGGAGAAAGATTTTGCAGAATTCGACTTGAAGAAAGGCGGAATTGTAGTCCGTTACAATAAGAACTATTGAATCTCGTCCTCTGCTTCTCTCCACATCCTACAGACTTTCTTAAGTATCCCTCGCGCAAGCGCGGCATATCTGGTCCAACGAGACGGGATCGTCACAACACCGAGTTGCCAATGGACTGCTCAGCCCCCCAGCAGTGCCTTCGCAATTCAAATGGTTCCTGTGACCATAACCTCTGCGATTGAAAACCACTTCCGATAGTTGTTTGATACGTTTGTGGGGGTTGTATAGTTTGGCCTACATTCGGTAGCCTCGTCCTACCCGAGTTAGGACTAGCGCTCCCGCGAATGGTAGTGCTTTTCCAGGTTCGGGGTTTCTTATCCGAACTTCACCACCAACCTCATTCTTCTGGTCGATGATGTGCGACAATTGTGAAAGGCCATCGAGTAATGGCGGTGCTGGATGGCTTGAAATCTGTGCAATTTGTCTTCACCTTGAAAATGATCATCTTGCAGGTAGCGTAAAATTCAAGTTTCGCAGCTGTTCTTGCTCGACAGAAGTGAGCCGTTTTGCAAGCTGGGGAGCAGTCTTTCCCTTGGGTAAGGCGTCAGTACATTCAACCATTGCACTCTGTCCTGGTGTTCCGAGAAATTCCATTTTCGTCATCGCTTGAGAAAACACTCGATCCCAAGTCGATTTATCAGTTGCGAACTGAGACATCCAAGGCCCAACATCCTCTTGCCTCCCAAGGTTCATGTCGGATTCGAATGTGAATGGGGCGGTCCCTAGTAATGTCTGCACGTAATATGTGGCATCCCATACGTCCGGTGTTGTGTCCTGGGACGCCCCTCTCCTTTGCACATTCACGTCAAATTGTCTGCTGACGGTATGGGCTCCCATCAAAGCTGCGAGTTCTTGAGTTGTGAATCCTCTTGCACGAAATGCCGCCACAGAGTCAGCTGCTAATGCAAAATGCGGTGGCATTTGTCCTTCTGGTGCAGCACGGTTGGCATCTTTTCGTCCAATGTAAGTCTTGATTACTGGTCCGCCAGGGCACGATACTACTGCATGCGCTATCATATGTTTAGTCAGCATTTGAACATCGGATCAGGCCCAAGACGTACATCCTGCGAATGCCAGCATATCTGCATTCGTGACACGATATTTTTGAGCCAAAGCCTTCAACTTATCAAGAGTTCCCGCCATAGGTCCATGTCCTGGTCTTGCCATCTCCTCTTTAGTTGTTAAGGATCCATCACATCCTCCCTGTGGAAAACAGTCGTGGAAGATTGCCCGAATGGCCGCATGTGCGTCCTTCGTACAAGCATTCGCTGCTACAAACATCACATCCAATTCTTTAGAGATTTGAAACCACTCTTGCGGGCATTGGCTGTTTGGTCCTTTCCCTCCCCCAGGCTTAGGAGCTGGGGTGGGCGAGGCTTTAACAACAGTGACTGTGGTCCGCCGAGTGAGTGTTGTAGGTGGCGCACGAATTGTTGTCGTCCTTCCTACACCAGGCTTGCCTTTTATCGTTGTCGTCCTAGCACTATCGTCCTGTCCACCTTCATCCTCTTCTCCATCATCTTGTGGAAGTCGACGCTGTAAAGGTGCGGGGTCTTGCAACAGGCTGAAAACAGAAACACAGATGACATTAAACAATACTAAAGCTTGAAGAAAGAGCATCTCAAGTGACACAACCAAAAGAGTGTAGTGAACATCCAAGTTCGGGGCATCACAAATACAAAGAAGCAGTGATTAGGGATGCAGCTAGTAACGGAGAAAACACTTCGGGTTTCTATGCGCGGTCGAGACAACAGCAACATCTCAGCTGACGCTACTGCCACAAAATCCTTTCAATATACAGTCAATATAAAATCCGAGCTCCTTCCCCAAAGGACTACCAATGACCTGGACAGAACTTATAGCAATGCACAGTTAATTTAGTATGATGGGCGATGCCGAAGTTCTCAGATCTCAACCCCACTTATTTGTGAATGATAGTAATATCAGTATGTACTATCAAGGAAAGTGCCGATAAGATTCCGCGGAATATTGTTATTATCGCAAGGTTTGACCTAGACATACTTATTATGACAGATAAATTAGAGTTTGCTGGCGCACACACCATTGCTTAATCTGCCAGCTGTTTGGAGATACCGAGGATCTTCAATGACATCTCGGTACGCTCGAAGGTAATCTGGTGCTATGCCACCTCAGGAAAGCGTTTCTAGAAAGACGCACAAGAGGTGTTCTGAGGGCGTACTTCGTTAAGGTCACGCTTTTTGAGCTTGAAATATAAATGGTTTGCGCTGAAAATATGCTGCGAGGACGTCCGGCTTCGTATTCTCAAATTAGATTCCACATCCTTCAAGATTTCGAAGATCATACTCGCTTGTCGGAGCACTGACATTTTCCAGGACAGCGGATGTAGAATTCGCTGACATGAAGAGTATTTATATTCTGAGGAGTTTCAGCCTCCCTGCCTGATTTTGCATAAACTCAGTTTTCATGCCCTCTGCCAACTTATCCAGTTTCTCCGCCGTTTGTGTGCCTGGTATGTCCAGCTCGTCTTGTGTCCAGCCATCCAACCCATGCACAAGTAATGAGATGACTGACGATTTGAAGAGAGGCTCATTCCTCGTTATGAGGATAGTGATCCCTAATAAAAGAGACACAAGCAAAGTCTCGAGAAGCGGTATAATCAGCCACGGCCATCGAACGTAGACATATGTCTCTTTGAAGAATGCTTTCCCTTTCCAGAGAGTCGCATTGGCATTGTCCCCGGGGTCTTTACTGCGCAGCTGATTCGTGAGCGCATCTGCAACATCACGAGTGATGTTGGCTATATCCGACGTATAGAAATAGGAGCCAATATTGAGGGCCTCATCAGGGGTTACTGTCCTGTAACCTGGCTTATAACCGACCTGAGAAGTATTCAGAAGGTTTACCAGGTTTGCAAATACGCCAGGAATAGCGGCTCGAGAGATGTTGTAGACCCTTCCGGAGCTTTTGCTTTTGAAGGAATGATATGTGGCGCCCATTATATTTGGTTTGCCCGGTTCCCCCGCTTCAGATATTGAATCCTCCATTTCAAGGCTTTGATGAGTGTAGTTACCGTATCGATGATTCCGGAGCGTACCGCCACCCTGTCATATGACCGCTCACACCAATAGAATGTGCTGTAGAAAACGTCTGTAGGTGGTGGGGTCTTATAAACGGACACGTACTTATTGCTTGGAATATCGCCCTTCACCTTTACAGATACCAACGAACCCATCCTGTTTGAATCAACACCTACAGCTGGTACAGATCTGAAAACCATATTACGATATCCCATGGAAGACGATCCAGAGTTTTCCAAGCTGTAGTCCAAAACCACGTCTCCATCATCGCCATTGATCCGACCTGGGATAGTGTAATTGCAGCGGAGTAACGACGTCGCAGTGCCTGTACAATTATGTGTCACTGATGATGTGACATTTTGGAAGTCGCTACAAATCGCCAGGGTATTGAAATTTGACCAAACGCATTCCAAAGCTGGATCTGGGCATTTAAAAGTTGGAGGAGAAACAGTGCCTGCTATTCCATTGACAATTGAAGCTTGCAGATTCATCGAGTCTCGATTTTGAGTAATCACATAAGCTATTCGCAGTTAAGTCAAAGGCTGTTAAAAGGAGTGTGATATGCAGCATACCACGGTATCGATCTTCCACAAATGCCTTTGAGTAATAGGCATCAGCCTTGCCAATTTCCGCGGATACATTGGTCAAAGGTGACTGTCTAATCGGGAATTCCAGTATTTGTTGTGCGCTAGGCTCAATGGCCAGCGCTAAAATGGTAATGATTGCAAACAGCCATGTCATTACTGCTCGTGCACGCATCAGAAGTAGCAGCATGAAAGCACCCCAAGGACCGCGACTCGCGTCGTCAAACAGTTGCAGGTGAACTAAGCTTCGCGGGCGGCGGAAATGACGCCACTTCAGCTGACTGACACATGAAGTTACGGCAACCATCATTGCAGTCTTACCAATAGTCGTGAACACCGCAATCAGAGAGTTAGGCTGGATGGGTAATGTCCAAGACTCTAATGGTTTGTTGTTGGCTTTGAATAAGACGGTCATGATTAGACACATACTGATGATGCTTAACAGAGATGCTCCAATTTCCCACCACCACCACCACGAGAAGGCTTTGGTTGGTTGGGGCACGTGATTCGCAGTAGATGTAGTTTGAGTAGTGCCCGATGCTGGTAATCCTACATTTGGATCCAGGAATTGACCAGTCGATCCTGGTGCAACTGTCGGCGGCTGATTGTTAGGCGAATCGGAGTACACGAGCGGAGAGTTTGGCTGGTATGGCGGGCTTGCTAATGGCAAACTTGTTGGTGCAGGAGCGGGCGTAGATTGCAATGCCTCGAGTGGGCTAACATCTGGTTGGCTAGTGGCTGAGTCAGCGACTAGTGGTGGAGAGATTTGTGTTTGAATAGTGATCGGAGGTAAGGGGGTTTGATTCATGTTTATGGTAACAGGGAAGTGCGAGTCCGTTCCAATCGAACCAAGGCGGGAATACGGATATTATAGAGAAGAAATGTTGTTCAGCCTTCCTGCTGACTGGGCGGAGTAAATAGCGCCAACACTTCGCGCTGACCCTGGCGGGGGGCCTGACCCTCTAACCAATCACCTTCGATACATTGAATGCTGAGGGTTGAAGTCTGTACTACAGTTGATGAGCTGAAGGAGTTCGCTTGAGCTACATTTACTCACTGCCTATTGATTGTAGTCCATCGAGCTAACCAAACCATATGCTG
The DNA here is from genome assembly GCA_010583015.1 of Tothia fuscella. NCBI lineage: Eukaryota > Fungi > Ascomycota > Dothideomycetes > Venturiales > Cylindrosympodiaceae > Tothia > Tothia fuscella. Next base: position 156,080 of record MU007040.1, on the reverse strand, counting down.
TATTCCGCCTGTTTTTGAGATTTTAGTGACCGTCTTTCAGAACCAACGATTTGTAGAGGCCGTTCAAACTTGCTGTGACAGATGTAGAAGTTGTCGAGCCAGTACATGTAATTCAAGCAGAATGTACAGATATAAATAGACAGTCATTTTTCTTTTGACCAGACTGATATCTTTGCTAGCTGCTAGACTTTTGCCCAAAATTACGAAACCCTGAGAGTACCTAGATGTTATGCTGTGATCGAAGAGCTTCGGCGTGAACAGAAAGTCTTTCATGGTCAACAAAACCTTTGAAGTAGTCGTGCCTACTCTGACTTTTGAAACCGCAGCGCCTATTGATAGAACCGTCGCTGGATAACACGCATCCTTCTGAAGTGACTGGATTTGTTTTTCGGCCCAAGCTGTTGAAGAAAGGCTTTGCTGGGCGGTTGTATCACAGTAATACGATATCAAGATTCTGTATGTTGCTGCAATGATGTGTTAGCTTGATTCTGATAATGTTTGTCGTGTGTTTTGAAGGAGCGAGTTGAGCGTATTAATGAAGTTAAACGCTAAACCTGAAGAGGAGGAAAAGTGGGCCCCTTTCTGAGAAAATCTTGATGCGAGTTTGGCTGCTTAGAGAATCAATGAACTTTGTCACGAAGACAAAATGTCAGATACAAGAGACTTTGTGATCTCTCCGATACGAGAAAACCCGTACAGCATCAATGCAAGGCTAGCACTTGCGCGTCACTATTCTTCGCTTGGATATCCAGATCTTGCCGCTGGGGAAGCATATATGGCTTTACTACTCATAGATGAAATCCGCGAAGACTTTGGAGAATATCATGATGAGGTCATGGGAGCTGCGGCTGTAGATTTAGGAGTAGAAATTTCATCTAAGGAGAAAATCGTTGGTTGGGCTACAGGACAGATCGAAAGGGACACGTAGGTGGGCACACTCTGTGTGTCTTTGGTACTCAAGCAGAATTGCACGCTTAACTAACTCAGTCAGATACTCCATACTCGCCGTAAATTTATTGTTATGCGACAACTTGCGCAGTGCACATGAATTTATAATTAACCGTTACAATCATAACCATCCAGATGATCGTCTTGAAGATCTGGAAAGCCGGGTAAAACAATCACTGAGGGAGTATTATCAAAGCCGTGCCATCGAGTATCCTGGAGATCTTCTGGTGCAAGATTACCCGGACCGTGGTTACGTTCGTCGGGAGTTATACCCCTGGAACAATCACGAGCCAGATCGATTTCTGGATAAATCAATTGTCCACCTGAATGATCAGCTGCGAACGGTCGCACCCGATCTTGAGGTCAAGATAATTGAACTGCCTGATTTGGCCATCAAGTAGGTTACGATGGTTAACTTTGCCTGCTTGACGTGGTTGACCTTTCTGTAGCTCTGCGACGATGATCAAGCAGCTGGGTTTATTTGCAAAGCGAGATATTCAACCTGGAGAGTCTATCTTGCATGAAAAGTCTCTGTTAACAGCCACTCGGCGATTAAATGACGCTTTCTGCGATGCATGTAGTGCAGCCCTGCCTACTCTACAAGAACTTGCTGCATCAGGTGCTGTGGATACTGTAAAGTCATGTCCGGAATGCGAAGAGACAGTTTTTTGCAGTCAAGACTGCCTAGACCTTGCGCAGGAGTCTTACCATCCTGCAGTTTGTGGCGCAGATGTCTCGTCAATCTCAAAAGATGCTCCTGCAGAAGACATGGCCGATGCACTCTACTCTCTACTTCTTTTGCGCGCCCTTGCCATGGCTGCGCATCAAGAGGTGAATCCACTTGATTTGCTAGAAGTGAAGTTCATCTGGGGCGATTACACCAACAACCGCATTGACACCGAAACGTTGAGCTCCAGAGACCCGTTTCATGCTTTCCCGCGCACTCTGCCTTTCAGCTTCCACTCCAACGTCCTTCTTCCTATTCACATACTAGAAAAGATGGATATCAATATCTTTACGACATCACACCTCTACGCCCCGTGGGTTACAAATACCTTATATGCGAAGTTCCGTGGTACAGCATCTGCAAGACAAGGACTCGATGGAAAGCCCGAAGTCAGTGCCGTGCATCCATTATGGTGTCTGGCAAATCACAGCTGTGATCCGAATGTGTCATGGGAAAAGGAAGGCAGTATCAAATTTTGGGCACGAAAAGAAAGGGTGAAATGGAAAGGCAAGGAACAGCGAGCAGACCCGGGTATTAAGAAGGGAGATGAGCTTCTTAGTCATTATTGCGATATTGACTTGTCCGTAAAAGAACGAAGAGAGTGGGCGTTTGGAGCACTTGGAGGCGACTGCCAGTGTGAGAGATGTCTTTGGGAGGCAACCAAAGTTGATCAATACTGCACTTTCTGAAGGAGTATAAAGGAACGTCAATTGCTTTGAAGAAAAAAGGGTGAAGTGAAAAATTGGAATTGCCACAGTTCGCCTATTGGTGCCGTCCGACCTTCTCAGCTTATCCACTCTTTTCTCTGCTACTGCTGCTGAAATTTCGGTACAATACGTGCCAATTTTATCAAACAATGGGACCCAGATTTACTCTCGATACTCTTTGGCTGTTTCATGCTATCAGGTGCGGCTGAAGGTCAGCCCAGATGCAGCCAAGTGGTTCCGCCAAGGGCACGGGTACCCTTTTATGCTTTTTGAGAGAATGAAATTTGTTGAGTTGTTATACAATACACTTCCCATTCAGAGCAAAGTCAAGTTGAACCAATCCGTGGTGGACATCTTACAAGATGCACTCGGTGTCAGCGTGATTCTAGCAGACGGGTCGGTCGAACAGGGTGACATTGTTGTTGCCAGTGACGGCGTTCATAGCTATACAAGAGAGCTCATGTACAAACATGCCAATAATCAAAATTCTGCGAAAAAGTTGGCGACTAGTAAGTGCCACTAAAAAGACTACATTACATGGTAAACAGATCCATCTAATTTCCCTAGCACTTCAATCCAGATACAAATGTCTCTTCGGCATCTCGTCCCTTCCGTCGGGGCAGACGGCAGGAGACATGGTCGAAACTCACTACAAGAATATGTGTATTCAGCTCCTCTGTCAAGCTGAGCACGTTTTCTGGTTTTTGTTCGTCAAGCTTGAGACTCCCACCACTGTCAAGGTGAACTACACTGAAGAAGAGGCTCTAGCGTTTGCAAAACAGTACATGGATACTCCTGTCACCTCAAGTACCAGCTTTCGTGACCTTTGGCAAAAGGGGTACAGATTTACTCTGGCAAACCTAGAGGAGGGCGTGCAGAAGCAGTGGCATAGTGGCAGAATAGTTCTGCTGGGGGATGCAGCCCATAAAGTAAGTCCTCAAGCTGTCAAGCTCTCTTCCTTTTGGTCACTTAAATTATTTAGATGACTCCAAACCTTGCTTTTGGTTTCAACAACGCTCTTGAATCTGCTGCCTCCTTGACAAATCATCTCCACAAACTTCTAGAGTCTTCATCGATACCCACGGAGAATTCCATATCTGCAGTATTCAAAGCTTACCAAACACAGCGGTTTTCTCGCGCTAAGTTCAGTCACGATCTGACCGCTTTTTACACCAGTTTTGCTGCCTGGGAGAATTCGCTCATGAAATGGGCTTCGATCATTACGCCCAAGATACTTCCTGAGACGTTTCCAGTGGACCAGCTTGCGAAGTTGGTCAAAGGAGCGGTAAAATTAGAGTTCTTGGAAGTTCCGGAACGTGAACTTGGAACTGTAGCTTTCGACGATGAAGTTGAAACAAAATATGCAAGTTCAATGGCGATTGCCTGGATCGGAGGTTTACTTGCTGTCTTAGTGACTGGCGTTCTCTGGTCTGGAATTGGCTCATCGTAGAGCTTACGTTATCGTTGATCAACGTCGCAGGGAACGATCGTGGTCAAAATCAGTCACACGTGATTGACAGAAGATTAGTAATTGCCGTTCACTCTGCCATCTTACTGAGTTTTACACTAGAAGCTTACATTCAGGCAGCTGCTATATGGTGCACTCTCTCCTTGTTCGTGGAAGATAGGAGGCTAATGGCATTACTTCCTACTGGTAAGCAAAGCCGCAATGGGTGAACATCAAATGCCCGTGGCTTCGACAGTTTCTGCCACTCTGCGTAAAACCGCCGTGTCTTCATGTATAAAAGGAGACAACTTCGGCAGTGAGGGATCGGAATATCGCACTCGCATTTGACGTTCAGCTTGCCAGTTATAGACTTCGACAATGGACACTTGTTAGCTCGAAGGCTCGCCTGCGATTCCCAAAAAGAGCTCCCGTGATCCTCCGGTTCCGCTCTCGCTCACGACATAACTATCAGGAAAGCTGAAAAACGGGAATTTGAGCCTCTCTCTTGAAGTTGGTGGTCTTAATCGCCTGGTAGACAAATTTCTCGAACGAGTAGCCCATAGCATTGCCCTCAGCCACTCCTGAATGCGATCGTCTGGACCAATTTGTCCTACCAGAAAAAGTACAAGCACCATCGTCTTCTGCTCTGAGCCCTAAACAAATTCAAAATCTAAACATTGATCATCCTGAGCTTTGTGGTGCCTTCAGATAGCTCTTCCCGCCCCGCGCATCGACCAAATTCGGTTTTCGCAAGATTGGGTCCGAATATCTCTGTCGCATATGCTGTTCTGCTTGCCAGTCGGCTTCCAATACTCTTTTCTTCCCATCAGAAGACTGTCGTGCATGAATAGTAGCGGAATCCAGGCTCAGCTTGTTTCTCCCAGTCTCCCTAATTTGACTTGACTGTACTGAATCTGACTGCACTTCAGCATCTCCAGTCACCAGGTCTTCTAATTGCTCTAAGTCCGAACTGTGAGTCCTCCTCGTCCGTAAAACCCCATGTTGCCACTGCATAATGTGGGCGTCTCTGTCAATCTGATCTACCATCAGGAGTTGGAACGGCAAACTGTTCGAGTCCATTTTTTCAGGCTCGTCTCCAGGACCTTTCTGGACCCTTCGCAATTGGTCGATATCTCTCCCATATCCCTCTAGTTGAACGGCTTCCACTTGATGTCCCGCATCCTGACAATTCTGGTATAATATCTGTGTCTCTTTTCTTGCACGGATGTAGTTTTCGACCATTGTGGCTCTTTCCTGCAAGTACGCTGTGACGAAATCGACCTCGACTGGTACAATTGGCTGTCCCTGTCTCCGTGCACTATCGCGCTTCTCTTTTACTTCCATAAACTCATCTTCCAAGTCATCAAGGCGGCTCCTACAGATCGCAATATCACCTGCACGGTCATAGTATTCATGGACCATAGTACACAAGGACTTGGCCTTGCTTTTAGGATTTGAGCTTCGAGTGCTAATACTATCAGTCTCGCAGTATGTCGTCCTATTCAGGTCTAGTGAGCTCTGAATCGCAAACATCTCTTCTTCCTTTTTGCCCATATGGTGCTCAAGAGAACCCAACTCTGTCTCTAATTTCCTGACCAATGACTCTTGGAGGTCTAGTTCTTGCTCCAATTCAACCACTCGATCATACAAACTGCTGACTTTAGAGCTTGATTCTAGGTTGCTTTTGATGGAACACAGCTGACTTTGCACTTCAACAAGGTCTTTTAGTGCACACAAAAGCGCATTTCGGGAAGTTTTGAGTACTTGTCGCTCAATATGAACATGTTCCCGGGTCGTGAGAACTTTTTGACGAGTAGATTTCAGTCGGTGATGCTTTTGAGATAGGTATTTACAACGTCCGCATGGAGTTATTGACGGGGGTTTCACATCAGTACCAGAGTCTTTACGCTCTTTCCCAGTGATGCTATTGAAAAAAGCTCCACTTTGTAGTCGAGATGCAATGCTGTATTGTTCTACCTCCGGTAGCCGATTACGGAGGTGCATTTCGTGGTCGCTGGCTTTCCCACAAGGCCGATGTTGACCAAAGGGATTGCCATCGTTTCGGACCTCACAAAATCCATCCGAATTCAATGAATTAATCCACGGCATATCAGATGGCTCCTCAAAACTTGATTCCTCTTCGCGAAAGGAGAGAGGACGAGGACTATAAATTAATCAGAAAGAGGACAAATCTGATTCTCAGCCTCGAGGCTTACAATGCGATCGGTCTTGAAGACGTCGAGATCACCTCCGATCTCACCCTGCTGTGCCCTAAGCCGCGCGACATAGTGTGCATCCAGGATCAAAGACAAGACAACTCGCGTGAAATTTGCATCTGCCATGCTAGCTAAGTCTGTAAGTATGAGATGGCGAGATCAGCCTAATATGGGCAGTTCACCTACCTGTCTTTAGCGTATGCACGCTGCGGCTACACCCGGCACTATAGGAGTTACACAAGACGGAAAGAATAATCTAAGTTGTAACATGGACCACAGAAAAAGTGAGGCGGAAGATTGAACAAAGCTGGAGCGAATCAAATTCCAGCTTGCTGCACGTGTCACCGTATCCTAGCCGTACAAGGCGAAGGCCAGTGTGCTTGTGGATGTCACTCCGTGTCGCTTACGGATGCATGCATTTTATGCCCCAATGACTTGCGGGTACATAGAGAGCAGAGCCTCAATTGGCAATATTCCTTGCGACAGCATTGCTTCGTGTTGTGGTTGTTGGTTGACACGTTATAAATACACGTCCTACCCGTGATTGAGACAATGCCCTACGGTGTGCAAATATGTACCACATTGGATTGGCACGATGTCCTCTTCGTCCAGCTTATGGATTTGGGACCAGGCGCGAGGGCAGCATTATTACTGCTCATACCAGGAAGGATTCTATGTTTATGAAAACGGAATAAAAATACCTATGCCACCACAGAATTCAAACCAACAACATGCGCTGCTGACACATCCGCAGCCACCATACTCGCAGCCATCATATTCGCAGCCGACATATTCACAACCGGCGTACTCGCAGCCAACGTATACACAGTCAACGAACTCACAGTCAACGTATGCATAAAGCGACTCCTACTGTTTGCTCCAAACAATTAGTCAAGAACTAAAGATCAGTGACATCAGCTTTCCTCAGAGTAGCAACACCCAATGGACAGCACAGTCTTGGCCTCAAATCGTCGCCTCGAGACCTCGTCTAGACTCCGTTGTCAGCCAGCCATACTTAAACTCAGGATACCAGTCTCAATCTGGGCCTCAATGTAAGACAGAGCTCCTGTATTTCTTTGGCTTCTCTTTGGGCTCAAGGATCGATGAGGCTGGAACATATGTATGACCGTCTGACTTTATCCAGCGCCGCCTCAACAGGGGTCTCTACAATCCTTAGGAGCATTGCAAAGCCAATGGCACAAGCAAGAAGTCGAATTAGGGCCAGAAGCCGCTATCACCGATCCCGATCTTTACAAAAGGCAGATTGTAGCCACTGCGAAGCTCAACAATAATTTCCAGCCACAGCAGACTCTCGACCCGGGTTAGTACTCAGGATCTCGGTGGAAAACATACCTAACAAGCTAGCTTTTGTGACACAACAATCACCTAAACCTTTCTTCGTGTTTGGAAAAGTATTATCTCCATATCTTTGACAAAGTATGAAGCTAACAACACGAAGGTATTTAAATGCCTATGGCCTGAGCATGTTGGCAATGCCCAAGACAAATTGTCGATATTTACCGGAACCTTTGATGAAACCTTCGTGGCCAAAGTCAGATGGTTCGTGGTCATAAAGGAAGGGAGGGGATCATGCACTTGTTTGTAAGTCAACACCATATCGCGCCGCGACTTTGAGCTGATCCAACCAGGCCTATCCAAACATATCGAGGACAAGGCGTGGCCAAGCCCGGTGTCAAAAAGAGTGACCATGCCATCATCTATTCCGGTAAGGCCGCACCCGAACCTAAACCGAAAGAAGAACCTAGGAGACGGGAATATGGCATGCGAGATCCAATCCGCGTCACACCTACCTCACCACTAAACAAAATGGATCTCATGTCACGTCTCAACTACGACAAGGTCTACACTGTCGAACACTACGTCAAAGTCTGTGACTTCGGAGATGTCCATAGAAGCTGCCACAATCTGTTGGACAGCAATTTCTTTGAGTGCTGGAAATATTCGAAAAAACGAACTGCCAGGTCCGAGGAGGAGGAGGAGGAAGAAGAAGAAACTCAGGACGAGTGACAGCAGAGAGGAGAGATTAGGGATGTTGAACACGAGAGAGAACTGCAATACTGCCTGGCAATTCTGCGTTAACGATGTTATGCCTTTTCTTACTTTCCCAGTCAATTGTTTTTCAATACGCGTACTGGATACCAGTACATACACTATCCTTATCTTCTAATCAGTATATATTTCATACGGTAGGGAGAAGGGATAATAGTCACTTCATGAGTGTTTGGTATAAGCTGCTCATAAGATGAGTTATTCGGGGCTGTTATGATACCACTGCTGGAAACAGCAGTAATTTCAACGAAATTCTGATGAAAGCCTACCTAGTGAAAGAAAGAAGGTCTCATGGAGACGGAGTTACTTCGGTAGGAAGATTTTCTGGTTGAATATGGCCACGGGATAATGCGAGACAAAATAGCAGGTGCTCTAATAGAGATTAAAATTAGTGGCTCAAATGGCTTAGTTAAACAAGAAATGCTATCGCAGTGCTCATTGAATGAGAACTGATGGCAAAAACCGAACTACGTCTTAACCCGCTTATAGACCGGAGTCGATTTGGTTCACAACATTTCCCCGTGCCTGCCATGCCGCATAATCAACTGTTGTTTGCTTAATATCCGCTGGAAGGTCATAATCGATCTTCTCCGGTGACTCGAGGAGATTGATGTAAAGACCAGCAGACACGTGCCACGCGATATGACTGGTTATTGTTAGAATAAATTATCAGAAGAAGCACAAAATGCTTACCAATGCATTGGCCAAACACCAGGGTTGTCAAGGTTGAATTGAAGGACGATATAGGTCCTTACACCTCCAACGTTACCCTTCAACATCTGGACATCACGAATCAAGGTGTTGTCAGGGTTGGTAATTTTACCATCCCATTCGCCAGTACCGACGGCTAAGACATTGACATCATGGCCTATTCTTCATTAGTAACCTGTACATTTGATACAGAGAGAACTTTAACATACCGTGAAGATGCATGGGGTGATGAGTAACGTGGTTGTTCCTAAAGATCATGCGAACTGCCTTCTTTGAACTATCGAGCTTATAGACGTTCCATTCTTTTTCAAAAGTGGTATTGCCTTCAATGACATTTTCGAGGAGATTGACATTCATATTCGCCCGGAACGAAGAGCCGTTCACGTGCATGACATTGTGGGTGCCGTTGTTGACGGCGCCAACATCGAACGTCATCAGATTGAAATCCTCATCGAGAGGGACAGGGCACAATGATTGAGTCCGGGAGATATCTTCACCTTCGCACTTCTTCTTTTCAGCATCGGTGAGACTGCTGGTGGTTTGCGGTAGCGAGTTCGTGTCAGCTCCATCATAGTAAATAGCTGCAACAGCTTGAGTGGAAACACCAGAGCTGAATGAACATCCATTACCACCGGCAAAGGTGCCCATCTCCGAACGCATCCAGAAAGCATCGCCTGCTTTTCCGACGGCTTCGACCACGACATCAGTTCGCTGACCAACACCAAGAGTGATAACGCTCGTGTTGTATGGTCGGACAGGGATAAAGTCGTTGGCGAAGACGGTAAAGTTGTGGCCGTCAATTGTATATTTCATCGTCGCATCCGCGGCTGTGTTGATGAGGCGAAGACGGTATTTCTTGCCGGATGTAAACTTGAATTTGGAAACGCCGGCGTTAGGAGTGCAGGCTAGAATGTGAATGTCAGCTGAAGAACGAAGTGGGCAGATGGAATCATCCCGGTCGGGCTCTTTCCGTGTTGATACAGCTACATACCTGCGGTTGTGTTCTCGCAAGGGAAGTTCATCTTTCCGTTGATCAAAGCATTGGTTGATAGAGCAGTAGTGCCATTATATTGGCCAGCTAACAAGGTGAAGTAGTCCTTGTGATACCTATCAAGATGATTAGCATGAATCCAGACCATGGACCATGGAATAAAGCAATGCTTACCAGTCACTCAACATTACTGGGCCAATATCCTCATCGTAGCAGGCGGTAGCTGGTCCGTGGATGACGATCGGTCCAGAAGCACCACCTGCGTATTGAGCAGAGTAGTGAGAATGATACCACGATGTACCGTAGTGATCCGCACGGAACTTGTAGGTGACAGTCTTGCCTGGTGCGATAGGTCCTTGCATGACAGATGGCACACCATCGTAGAATGGAGTCTCTTGCTGGAGGAAGCCGTGCCAATGGATGGCAGTGGGCTCACCTTGATCGCTGGCATCGCCTGGGAGATTGTTGGTAACGGTAACCTCGATCCAGTCACCCCAATTGGCTTCAATCAGTGGTCCGGGAAATTGATTGTTGACAAGGATGACGTTTCTTGTCACACCGTCGGGGGCTTTAACGCCGTATGCTACACTGAAATCGTAGTGTCTAACGACTCCGGTATCAGGCAATTTGCCGCAAGCAATGTTGGTGTTGTTTACGCATGTTGGGGAAAGTGTAGGAAATCCACTTGAGGCACTCGACGAGGATGAGGACCTAGTCGAAGATAGCTGAGGGGAACTTGTGACGGATGCGCGAGAAGAGCTAGAGTTGAAGTTGCGGGAAGAGCTGAGATTGGAGCCAGAACCAATGCTCGAGCTGCTCGATCCCCCAACAGAGCTGCTTGAGCTTCTGGCAGAAACGGTGGGATTCCCGATGATGCTGCTGGAGCCTCCAATGGCACTGCGCGAACTCTCGGCAGAAATTCTTGAACTCCTGACCGGGCCACCCGACGACCCACCGGCACTGTTAGATGAACGTGAACCTGAAGCCGTCACACTCGAAGTTGGACGAAAAGTAGGGGACCCAGATCGCGAGGTTGAACTGGCCGAATTATGGCCTCCAGCATATGGTGGCAGACGAGGGCAGTCGATCAAACCCCATTGAGAGTCACCGTTCGTATCTTTCTGAGGCAGAGCAGGCTTCAGGTCAGTGCCGTGAAGGCACCATGCAGGACCATTGTAGGCTCCGGCGTTATCACCACCTAATGGCCTAGGACGTCCAGATGGAAGATCAGGGACAACAGTTTGGCCTGATGTTGGGCGTCCAGGCCAAGTGATTGGCTCTGGAATGTAGTTGTTGGGGTTGTAGTACGGACCATTGGGGTTGAGGTTCTCAGGAGAGAAGGTTGGGAAGACAACGCCAGGATATGTGAAATCCGAAGGAGGTGAATATTGCTGAGACAAAGTGTTTGTGCTAATTGACGCGCCTGCTACAGCTGCAACAGGAGTTGATGCGCTTGCCACTGCGGCATTAACAGTGGAAGCTTTCCATCCTGAAGATACGGTAACGGTCGTGTAAACAGTCGTTGTGGTAGGTTGGCAGGAAGGGTAACCAGGGAACGTCGTTGTCAAAAGCGACGCAGAAACCAAAGGAGCGGATATAGCAACTACGAAATGAGAGGTTGCTACCATGATGAAGAAAAGGCGCTGTTAGATAACGCAAAATGAGTGACTAGGTGAACAAGATAATTTGAAGTGCGAAGAAAAGAGGCAGTTAGTGGAGTATAACTGACTTCATAGGGGTTAATTCAGAGATGACTAGTCGGCGGAGGAGGGGGGATGAGCATCCTTCAGCCGCCAGCCAGCGTAGTGACAAGCACTTGGCCATGGTGGATAAGATCCAAACATAGAACTACATAATAATTGGAACTCTGAGCTTAGTTGTTGCCGCGCTGCCGGTGCCGACCAAGCATTTCGGAGTACGAGCGAAGTTGGCTCGTAACAAGAAGCCGGCTGGAAACCTGACGCTTGGTGTGGAGCATTCCAAGACACTATTCCCCTTAAACTTATCTCCACATTTGGCAAGCTGTCAGCAACGATGCTTGGTATACAAAAAATTGATAATAGACAGCGGCTTTCTCCATTGATGATCCTGTGAATATCCTGAAGTATATTCAGCACGTCCGGTTGACGCGATAAGATTAAATATCCAATGAGGCGGATAATATTATGAACGGGGATACATCATACGAAGTAGACTGGCACGGATTTTCAGGCTAGTCGAAATGTGCATAAGCAAATATATCTTCTCTTGAAATTCAAAGCCAACTAAACAACTTTGGACGGAGAAGGTCGCGTGAGCGTGTGCAAGTATTGTAGCGGTTGACGTCGTCTCGCGAAGGTGCGCGCAGCACTGCGCAGGAGGTGGAAGAAAAAACGGCATTAGCCGCCGTGGCGTCACGACCTAATTCGGACATATAAAAAAGGGGGAAATTACAAGAATAGACGCACACGCCGCATATACCCAGACATCTAATCATATCAGATTCGGTCAGTGATTCAGCTCCCAGCTAAAAGAAATCATCGCCTTGGCCCCCGGATTGGCATCTTCAGTAGGCGACTGGGCAACAGATTGTCAAGACTCGAGCGCTTTCCAGGAGGAGTTTAGGGGTTGGCTTGGTATTGCGGATGAAAGAATTCGATTCCCATCGACTGAACAAAGAATCTTCCTGAAGTTCTGAACTTGAATCAAGACTCTAGCGGCTTCTAGTAATTTCAATCGTTGAGAGTACGATAGGGTTCGAGGTTGCGTTTTGACACACTTCTAGAACACAGTGTACACAAAGTTCTAAGTGTTATATGTGTTTTACCACACGTGGGGGTGTATTTAGGGACTGTGGGGGCTCTTACTTTAGGGGGGACTACCTAGAAACTGGGGTTTTAGGCTAGTATTAGCCCAGTTTCGGGGAACCCTTAGAATTTAACACATACAGAACACTTATAACACGGTGTTTTATGTGTTTTAATGAAAAACACTATACAAATTAAAAAACACAGTGTACACAGCCATTTTGGGTAAATGACACGGTGTTTTAAGAACCCTAGAGTACGAACAACTTGGTAGGAAACTGATACTTAGAACGGCTTGATTCATTCAAGAGTTTTCATGGATGCTGGCTCAATATCAACCCACCATCTTACAAGCTAAAACTACTTTCGTATCCACATTGTTTAACTACTTAAATACAACCTCAACCACCGAATGTTTTCCCTCTCACAAAGGCAGAATCGCGATCCACTTTGCACCCATTGTCCCATCCTAGGACAAGCGACAGCTCGAATGTTCTGTCAAAAGCATTGAATTAGATGTTGAAATGGAAGTCCAAAGATATCGTTCATCATTATCCATAAAAGAATTTACACATATAATTTGTTGTAGACGGCTTTCACACAATAATCACCATCACCGGCCCTCAAGATTCAACACAATCAACATCATCATCAGCACACACCAGTAATAATCATTGTCAACTCCACAATACTACCTATCGTCTCTGCTCCCCAGATACCGAGTGAGAGACACTTCCAGCACTGAAACCTCTAACGAAAAAAAAAACGCAATCTCGCAGACCTATATATTATTGCGAAAATCCAAACAAGTCTCTGCAAACTCTAACCCACAAACAAAGTTACATATCCGCATTTAGAGAATATGCGCTTGTGCGTAAGGAGACAGTAAGACCACAAGGAAGATGCCTTATATACTCGGCGGGCAGAGGACAGAGGACAGAGGGCAACGGGCGGAAATCTGGTACCGTAGTGAAAATGAATGTGATCCGGCCTACCTTTAATCATCACCTACGTAACCATCCCTACCCATCCTTCCTTGCCTAAGAATACCACCATGGCGCAGAGTACTCTTAGAAACACAAGTAGGGCAAGCGGGTATCTAATATCCTCACTCCAAGCTTGCACGAAAACAACTAGTTCCACAACAATCAGAAGCCCATATCACCAAAGACATCAAACGGAACCAATCTCTGTCATCGTTTACCTATCCTTTTCAACCACAACGATATCAGCATGAAAACGACAGAAGCAAATGAACGAACAATCAACAATCAATCAATAATCAACTCATCGTCTGTTTCATATCTCAGTCCCCTCTACTCCTTTCTACCTCTCTAATCTCCATCATCTTTTTCCTTCCCTGAGTGAATGATCCAAGAACCAAACTCATAAACAAAGCAGAGTCGAGAATAGCCAATCCCGCTCAGTACGCGCAAAAAAATGACAAACAAAAAATCCAATTCTGTGATAATATCAATAGCGATATGATAAAATTTCTCCATGCGCTTTCCATACAAAAACTGAGTTCATCGTCCAGCGCTTCTAACCAATGTCTTCTTGAGAAAAAGGGGCAGAAGGGGGCACCGTGACGTCCTCGTGGTATGAATAAGCCCCCTGAGACATCCAAATGGTTGGTTGGCCTTGTCTCCCTGTATTCTTTCTTCTTCTTCGTCCTCCGAACTCTCCAATGCCCCGTCTAAGCTCTGTGGTGGTAATATAACGATGTTGGCGATGCGTATCGTGCATACACCATCCCGGTCACACAGTTAGGCCGATCGGATCCAATCCAATCCAATCCAATGCTGTCCATAAAACAAAACCACCACCCATCCCATCCCATCCAATGCTTCCGCGGAATACCCAACCCCAACCCCAACCAAAAGAAAAGATAAGATATGATTCATAAAATCCCATGTGTCGTATCCAGATCCCTCCACTTCATCGTCACCGCCCCCTCCCTTCCTCCTCCCCATTCACCTCCCCATGCGGACCAATCCCCAGACTAGGACTCGGAACTCCCCTAACAGTACCACTAACCCCTCTCCACCTCTTCTTCCACAACTTATCAAACCCAAATCTACTACTCATCCTACCCTTCCCAATACCACCACCACCGCCACCACTACTACTAGTATGACTAACATCAGTGGTACTGCTCGCGAATTTCGCCGGTGCAATAGGCATACTATCCGATGCGCCATCGCTATGCCCCGGTGGTAGTGGTGGTGCTACAGCATGTCCATTCATTTGGGCGTAGGGTGTCCCATTTCTATTTCCATTGCCAGAGCACGTATTCGCTGGGGAAGTCCTTGGACGGGCGGGATCTTTATCTCTATCGTGTTTTGAAGAGGAGCGCTCGTGGGATTTGGTTCTGTTGGCGAGGCGTTTAGTAGGGGAGAGGGAGCGTAGGCGTGGTACGGAAGTACATCCTTTTGATTCTTTGCGCTTCTTATCAAGGGGGATAGATGCAGGACTAATTTGCCCTTGTTTCTGTTTGATAAGGTACGCTGTTAGGGCGGAATCACTTCCATCTCGGGTGGGTTGACCGGCTACGTCAGCTGATAAACTCGTTGATAATGGTTCCGTTCCTGGTAAGTCGACTCGACTCCCGGAGAGTGGACTTGGTATTTCAGAGGAAGGATTTCGTGCTCCATCGAGGATATGGGGTGGAGAAGCTGTGTCCACACCATCACTTAGTGTTTTTTGTTTCTCCTTCTCCTGTTCAATCTTTTGTTCCCACACGCCTTTGTTTACCAAAATTTCGTCCACGGAGAATTGCATCGCAGGTAATATATGTGCAACAGCTTCGAACAATGGCCGCGCAAAGATGTTTGCGAAACCTATCTGTGATTCGCCCATCTTGATCATGTTGTCGAGAACGGGAGGGCCGCCGAAGAGCTGTGTGGGAATGTTGAGTTCAATCTCCATGTTGCCTTGGTTAGAGAACTCGTCTGTTAATATGCTGGCCCATTGGGCTGCAACGTCGAACTTTCGAGCCTATCTTCATGTTAGCACTCACAACCACATCCTACACAATCACGTCAAAAAACTTACGACATTGCTGATATCAGCACATTTGATCAGAAGCCCACAGGTCAGATCCCGATACTCCTCTCGAATTTTCAAATTCCACCCGTCAAGACTATTGCCATTATGCGCAAGCTTCTCCTGCAAGTTTCCCAGATCGGTCATGTACTTGAAATGCAAGCCCATATCCGTCGCCAGGATGGAATTGATCATACGTCTCCTCATGCAAATATCCTCAAAAGCAGACGGCCAATACCGCCGCAGTATTTGCGAATATGCAGCGCAGTGGAAAGATTCTAAAACGGAACGATCGTTGTATAGTTGTGCGAGCGGTGCGTTGAGTGCGACGAGGAAAGCGTTGTTCACACCTGGGTGGCCGACGTCATGGCCAATGGCGGAAACGAGGAGGGTGAGAGCGTCGAAGGGTTTGAGAAGGCTTGCAATCGCTGAGGTGGGAGCTGCTTGCTTTGCGCCGGTTTTTGGGTATGGCGGTAATGTGCCAATTCGCACTAAAAAGTAAAAGACAGCTTGTAAAACGTCCACCACGTGGCGGAAGTTGTGGTATAAAACGAAATCGTTGTAAGCGTGTCGGCACGCTTGGAGAAAGGTCATTAAGTTTGCTGGTTTTGTTAGTTCCATGGAGCATTTGGTTCAGAGTCTGGCCTACCTGTTGGTATTCTATATTGTTCCAATTCTGGCATTTCCAACGCGTGCTGCAACATCAAAAGAGAGCCATGGAGTAATTCATCCGTGTGCCAATCGTGCGCTGAAAAATCCCACGTTCCAATCGACGCTGCGATCGCTGCCTTGCGTGCTGGAGGTAAATCAGCAATACTGCAGTTTGTTAGTCATGACCAATTGAGTTCTCCGTTATCTTTCAACACTTACCTTGGTTCATAATCTGACCCGACACTGTCCGGATTGCAGATATGCCCCATCAACCCGGAAACCATTGCCTCACGCAGATAGGCGTATGGTTTCGTGTCATCAACGCCAACCCACGATATCTTGCGATTCTTCTTTGTTATCTGAAACGATTGTTCGCTATTACTCACTTCCTTGTATCTTCGGTAAGCATGTACAGCCAATCCTTGTACATGATCTCGCGAGAGGGGACTCGTAAGTACATCGACTGCGCCAGCATCAATGTATCGCGTCAATCGAACAGTGTCTGACAAAACTTGCGATCCATGTACACTCGGCGAAGGAAGGTTTGACGAAGCCCACTCGCGCTCAAAGCTGCTAAGAACGACAATTGGGACAATAAGTTTCGACAGCGTTTTTGATTGTATTCCCGCGAAAATGTGGCTCAGCAGTTGCATCCCATATATATCCCCTTCTTCGATTGGATCGTCCGGCCGTCGAATTGATCGTGCTGAGGTTGGTGAAGGCGTTCGTGGTTCTTGCGATAATCGTTTGGCGCGTGATGCTTCATCATAAGGTATATCAAGTAGTACAATTGTTGGTACATTCTCTTTCAGTGAATTCTGCAGTGATCCCAACTTCGTGAGGCAGGAACCCCCGGTTCTGCAAACATAAACTAGAATTGGGGTCAGTCAAAGCGCCTATATCAGGAGTTCGCAAGAGAGCAAGTATACCTTCGTTAAACGTAGATAAAATACACTCAATATTGGCCAATACTTCCTGCGGTACCTGACCTCTATCGGTTTTGAAATAATGCTCCGACTCGGTCGCATTGCGTTGCCGATTCGCGAGCGCGGTATCCCTCCTGACCAGCTCTTCCCTCGCTCGCCGATCGAGGTAGATGATATTGCAAGCGCCATGTTCCATCATGGCAGCCCAATCTCCTTCTCTCTTCTACACTCCGCAGGGCGGAGCGAGTAGTGTGCGCCACCAGCAGTGACGGTACGGTCTGGATATGTGCCAGACGAATGTATTCAAACGAGTGCGCAATCGCAATTGATGGCTGTCAGCGCTAAGCGCAAGGATTGAAGGGTAGGGTGCGGAATGTGGAGTATTTAGCGCTGGTAGTTGAGGGGTTGCCAATGTTAGTATCCAACAAATGTAGTAGTCCGTATTTTACGAGGTGTAAGTACCCAAAGCCCAAGCCGCGCGAAGGAAGCAGCCGTTCGTGGTCGAGAAGGTCGAGAACTCCAAGTGGTGAGATGCTGATGTTGACAAGCTTATACCCTCCGTCGATCTCGAGGATCCGTAGTTTACAACCAGTCGGCAGGCGCAATCCCTATCACCGAAGACACAAAGCAAGAGCCTTCCCGCGCAAAGCGAACCAAAAATGTTTAACGGCAGCTATGCAAAAAAACCAAAAAAGGCCAAGCAGTGGTTCGGGGGAAGTCGAAGAAGATTCCAAAAAAGTCTCGACCACCCAATAGCAGCACAAGCAACGTGGTATGTTCCAATCTATTTCCTGCGACGACGATAAAAAATGAATCGAACGGCGAAAGCGTTGGAAAAAGTATGCGATCGAAACAGGAAGGTCGCAATGGTGTCTTTTTGCTACCAGACCTGAAGAGGGTCAACCCGATGCGGAGGTGGGAGTCTCCCCGAACAGGGTCTGAGGAATGATGCAATTGGCGAACCGTGGACACTTGCTCGATGCTTGCCGAATAAACTGACTAACTCGTCGAATGCGCCTGCTAGTGACAATGGACAACTCCTACCGAGGATCTTCGAATCCTTTCTCAAGGTGGAAGGTGCGTGGTTGGGAGTTGGTTCTTTGCTGCTCACACGTCTCAGTGTAAGCAGGGGTACTGGAAGGGTCTGTCGAGGCTTCGTCGGTGTTACAAAGCAGTCGCCCGTCCACAGCACCCAGCAGCAGAACAAAAGAATGGGGCACACAGACGATTCCGTCACAGATAGGGTACGGGGTAGAACACGCACGTTCTGCGGAGTGCAGAGTGGCAGTGAGAATGAGTATGGCGCGGTATGGGCTAGTCGAGTCTTCGTCTTTTTTGTGCTCAAGATGGACGAGATGCGAGGGTGAGGATGATGCTAGTAATGGGCGGATCTCACATCCCAAGCCGATCAGGTGATTTGTTTGTTATACCATTGAAGAAGCTGCAGCGGGAATTGAGAAAGAGTTTGAGGAGGAAGAGAAAGGGGAAAGAACTACAAAGGTATTACTAGGTATTACTTGGCACATGCAGCGACAGGGCAAAGAATGGAGGTTGCAGATGGATATGGACGTGCCGCCCCCTCGAAGGAATGCAGTGCAAAACAGGTGCGCTAACGTTTTCTTCGAATTTTCTTCTAGAATGCGTCCCAACTGCGCCATCGTCACCTCTCATTCGTCCCCGTTTGTCAATGTCATCTTGGCACCACGTGCATTAGCTTGCGCGAGCTTGCACTTGCTTGCTTATGAAGGACTTGATAGGGCGTCTAACGGGCCCCTCTACTGTTTGACCACTTTACCGACCCCTCGCTCTTCAGATCTAAATACTATCTAATCTCCTCGATAGACTTGCTCTTCTCCTTATCACTACTACCTCAACTCTGCTTCCATCCTCCACATTAGAAGATACCGTTTCCCTTTACGCTGCATATCGCGAGCTAAGCAGCTCTCCATGCCTGCAGATTCGCGAACCACATCCCGCATCGGCACCTCCCACCTCTACTCGACTCGACTCTAAGCCGATCCGCCGTTTCTAATTGGCAGTCCATTCTCGCAGCTAAACCCCTTGCGGAATCCTCGGATAGATCCAAGAAGAGTGCGCTAATCGCGTGCCCGGAATTGCTTCCATCTCATGGATGCTTTCCTACTTGTGCGACTTTACAAGCGCAATCTGCTTTAAGACAATGCTCATATTGAATATTGAGCAATAATGTATTGACTGACATTTCCGGCGGGAGTTAATAATATGTTCTTTACGGTGAGAATATCGTTTTGTGGATCCTCGTGATGGTAGGGTCGGAGTATGGACCGTGATATTTGTCTTTTACGTCAAAGCATCCCTCACCATTAACAGACCACGTATCAATTCAAAACGACGCCCATCTGGCGCACGCGCTTGGATCTTTGTTCTGATTTTCAGATCGCACGGCACGCCGATGAGAAATAAGTTTACGCCGGCTCCGGCATCCTCGCCGAGACGTCCCATGCCTAGGAATACTCCAAGAAAATTCTTATGATACCGTTGTCAATGTGGATTCTTCCGTTCCAACACCGAGCGACTATTCTATACACCTTTCATTCAAAGCACTGAGGAAAGGGGATCACTGGTAGGCTCAAACCTAATTTCTATCTTATCGCAGCCCAACCGCAACGCTTCGTCTGCAATGTTGTCGGTTCTGTTTTTGTTCTTAATCTTGGATTATTGGCAATACTCTGCAGCTTTCACTCTGCGTCTTGCCTCCTTGGAGGGGTGCAATTCCAATCCATCTCAATACAGACCCGCACGTTCACGCCCAATTACCCAAATTCGGAAACTGAAGGCGGTCATACCCAAAAAGGATTGCTTACCTCTCGGAATTTACCTCTCAGATCCCTTTACGGACAACAAGGTACTCAATTCCCTCATTGTCATCTGTTTCAATTGTCAAATCTATGCTTGATTTTCCGTTGGCCTCACAGCCCTCACTCAAACAGCTCTTTATTCAGACAATCCAATAATTACTCAATGCGTACTTCCATACCAACACCTGATCCCTGCTTTATACACCAAATAGGGCAATCTTCTAGAAGCGTAAGCACTTACATGGGCTTTTCCTGCTCCGAGGTATATCCTACATCAATTGCACTGATAATGGCATGGAAGTGCTATATGATCTACAGTGCTCATGTGAGTGTTTTGTAGATCTTGGCGGGGGCGGATGGGTGGCCTGATGTGGGTACAGTTTTTTTCTTCTATAAGGGTTCTGCGCGTGTTCTTTGCGTTTTCGATGCGTGCTTCCTTGCTTGCTTCTAGCTTGTATTGGAGTGGGCCTCTGCTGTGGGGTTGCTTGAATGGGGAAAAGGCTGCGGTGAAATGGCTACGATGTTTCCTGATCAATCTTCACGAGCGATCTTGACCGCCGACACTTCGCAAATGTTTTGCAGTTGCGCACCAGTTCCATCACCTGCCCAATTTATTAAATTCTTGTTTCAAGTCTCCCATTCCCTACTTCAATTTTACTAAATTTCTTCAGCTCAGCTCACATCTCCTAAGCAAACTGAATTTACGCAGAATACCTTTTCTTTACTCACGTGGTATGCGTAAGATTTCCTACTATTCTTTCCCCGGTCAAATAATCTCAGGGATCTTCCTGCAGCGTACACGTCAACTGGCGATGAAAGATAAAAAAATACGAGTATTATAGCGACAAGGGTGGTCGGCGGGGTATTGCTATGTCTTTTTTTTTTTTAATTTCACTACTCGTGCTACTTGTACTCTTCAATGGGATTCAGTGCCTGCATTCATGCTACTCGTATCGCTGTTATCTTTGTGTTGTGGATTGATAGCTACATGAAATAACCCATAGTAACTATACTAGTGTAAGAGTGCACAACGAACGGAAAAGAGTTATCTCATACTTATGACACATCCGATGCGTTCTCTTTATAACCATGACCACTGCCATCGTTTGCTAGATCATTCCACATGAGCACTACTGTTTGCCCCTTTGATGACTGTGTAGCGCCTCATTTTCAGGTTTTACTATTCTTTCAACGCTGCTCATAAGATAGGCTGTTCTCCACAGAAAAGAAGAGATGTAATCTTTTTGTGTATGTAGAACTTACTGCCTCGTCCTGCATGTTAATTTCCGTCATCATGGCTTGCTACAGGAACTCATCAATACGAATTGATGGGTATCATCAGCCTGGGTTGTCGATGAATGCATTTTAATTGAGGTTTCTCGAACCTTGATGGCCCAATCCTACGCTTCGCTTTTTCAATAGGACTATCAAACTTCTTCATTACAAGGAAGCCACGTTATCTAAATCACAAAATAAGCAAATAGGCAGTTCTCCAAACATGGGGCGTTCGGGTTCTGACTTTCCATGCATGAATAGCTTCTACATGAATATCAGCTCTTTTATATCTACGTCAATAGCAACAACCGCTCTACAAACGCAAGAGACACCTCATACACGGTAGGCAAGGGTTCGTCAATTCACATTACATCCCCGCTTAAATACTGGCAGAACTTCACAGTCTTTCTCCTCTATCAAATCTCAAAGTGGCATCTCTTGTCGCATGGGCTTCTGTTCAAACAGGAAAGTAGAACAAATTTTTCTCTCACAAGGCGTTTCTTGCGATGACCGAAAATTTCCATGAGTGACGCAATTGTAGGCTGAGTAAGGCGTGGATACACAACTGTACTGCTCAATCGTTTTGAGTATTAACGACATTCACGCATGCTCATCAACATTATCCCACCATTCCATTCATGAAGGCATCTATCATTGTGAAAGTTATAGTACTTATCATCATCTCACTGCGATTAGACATCATTACGCGAAGACGTTTCATATCTGCAATGGTTCTACAGGTACAAAGGCAGATTAGAAGCACTACGCGAAGTCCTGCTCGTCCGTATCCTGTCAGTGATCTAAAGTTTCCTTCTCTGCCTTCCGGCACGATCATAGGACATGAACTTCACAATTTGGAAACCATACGAGGTAAGGCAAAGCTGAAATGCTGTTCTTTTATACAGCCTGCTCATCTCAAGTATATGATTGGAGAAAAGCCGCGATGCCCATCTACTACACGTGCGGCACTTTGATAAATCCCATCCCTTCCTTTAACAGTAGCGAAAGGCAAGTCATGTTCTGCCGAAAATCCCCTTCCAGTATTCACGAAGAGCATATCCCCTTGCATATGTATTTACGGTTCTTGAACTACAGACTTCGTGGTCATTTATTGCGTTACCCATCAAGTCCATCAAATCACGAGTCCAAGGAAGAGGCTGTGTGCATACCTACTTTGATACAAGCTAGCACTTCCTTGTCTCAAGAGATCCCAGAGTCATTTACGTGCTTCTTGCACATTGTTGGTGTCGTTTTCGATGCGTGTTCTCATATTCAAGACCCATTCCTTGCAGACAACTTGAGAACTTTATAGACAAAGTCATCAATTGTTAGTATTTGCCGTGAACGGCAAAGCGATAACTTGTCAATAGCGTTGTATCTATTGAAAGTAGTTAGACGGTTGTTTTCGTCCCTGATTCTTCTGGATGATATGCGTTGGAGACGTATAAGAGCGTGTTCCTATGAGGACATCTACAACTTCAGAAGAAAAAGATTGAATATAAAATGTCCCATGCCTCATTAACGAATTACTCCAGAGTACGCGTGGAATGGTCTGTTGGCATTGTCGACTTCCAGAAAGAAGTAAATATTTATTCTGCTGAATCACAACCCAAAGATCGTCAGGCTAGTGATGCTTTGCATCATGAACGGCTGATAGTGATGACTTTCATCGAAGAAATAGGTTGTTAACCATCACCCTAGATCGAATTCTACTCGGTGATCCATATTGGACAGCAAACCTCCTCCCCGGAAGTGTAAGCTTATACAAATTCGGTGGCCGGCTCATTTCAGGATCGATTTTGACCACTTTGCTATATTGTCTCAGTGAAGCTGCAGGTCTAATCTCGTGCAGCCAATCTTGTCGCCCTGATTGTATGAAGCTTCTCAACAATCAAGACTTTAAAGACATGAGAGCACCGAAATTGTCACCCAAATTGGCCTCCATATCACATTGCGGATTCATACAAAGGTCCATGGCTGGATAAGAAACTTCTTCAATTGATTTCTCGTACGTCTCGGGATCTGCGTTGGGTTCAGTCATTACATTCGATGTATTCTCAACAATAGAGCACTCAGTAAAGTACAGTCGGTGACGGAAGTTGCGCGTGAAGAAAGGACGGATTCGGTCTCTGGATGTCGGATACTCAGACACCAGTCTTCGAACCTTGAGTAGATTTAGCGTCGACGGCTTCGAGTACTTGAGCAAGAAATCCGTCAGCAGTCGAGAGTATATTGTTTGATGCATGATACATGAGATAGCGTATTATAGTATTTTATTTCCACAATCGTTCCTGACCCCATGACCAAAAACCGAAAGAAGTCGTCCATGTGAACAGTGCTCATCCAGGCTAACTTATTAACCCTTTGCGTGAGAGTGCTGATATAAAAGCTAGAGGCACGATGTAAGCCTCAATCTACAGGCAAGCACAAAATCATCCGATAGCCCAATGGACTGACGAGTCTCGACGTGTAGCCGATCCACCCAAGATCAATCTCCCCTTGCGCTGGACTTTTTTGTAGGACCGATATATGCAACTACATTTTTGTAGGCGTGGTCATCGGCAGAATCTTAACTGCAATGGCACGATGATGATGAGGATTATCGCAAGAGGCATTCGCAGCGATTACAGAAGCCATGGTAATAAGAGTCAGCACTACTGCCAAATATCGTCGCTTCTATGGCTTCTAGTGCACGATCACCAATGCCATACCGAACTTGAGTGTTCTACATGGTTAGAAGATTGGACGTGGTCATTCCGTTGCTTGATTGTACGAGGTAAGACACATGTTTTGTCCTATAGGATATTAGTACGTGCTTTATACTATGGCGTAGACAGGTGTGCTATGGGCAGGAATCAGCCAATCAATTTCCCGCTGCTACACAAGGCGTATGATAGAGTGACAGAAAAAGGGGTGAAAGGTAGTAAACGAATGAAGGACAAAATTCGTTTGCCAACTAAGACCAAATGGGGCCTTACCTCATATCTTGGTATAAATAATCAACCCGCACCCCAGATCGTGATACTCGTTAGAAATCCTAATGCCGGTTCTCTTGAAACATGTGGCTGGGCGTCTAGCTAAAATTCAAGAAGTGATATCAACGAACGTTACTCCTTTGATCGGCCAACGTAGCGGACGCAGTGCAACTTTGTTGTCGTCGTTCAAAGGGTGTGGCAGAATCTAGGACGCCATCATCGTCATCGTCTAGTTTTCCTTATCATCATGCCAGAATGGCGAACATCTTCAACGCACGGCGCAGCACCCTCCTATGTCCTTGAACAAATCAATCACCTCAAAGGTTAGCATGATGACTTCGGTCAATTGCCGTCAAATGCTATCGAAGACAAGACCAAGTATGCAGCAAGGTCCCATGCCACTCTGAGTTCGTGTTCCGTAGTGTTCTGAAGAAGAGAAAAAGCCGAAAGGAGTGGCGAGGGTTGAGTTTTGAATCTCCAGACCTACGTTAGCCCTATTCCAATCGAGTTAGCTCCATATCCCAAACCTAGCACTCCTAATCCACCAGCATCGTAACCACCACCAAACTCAATTTCAATACCAAAGCTATTAAATTATTCTTTCGCATCAGGAAATATCCTTCTTTTTCCGCGACAGCTAAAAACTGTTAGAACAGTAAACTCAAGAAATGTCATCCCAAACCCCAAATCCACCAAAGAATCCAACCCCAACACCAAATATAACACCCTTCCCAACCCTCCCCCGCATAGCCATAACATTCTGCACCCAATGCAAATGGATGCTCCGAGCCGCTTATTTCGCCCAGGAACTACTATCAACTTTCTCTACTACCATTGGTGAAGTAGCACTTATCCCCGCTACAGGGGGGATATTCACCGTTGTTTTGACTTATGAATCGAAGGTGGAAATAGTGTCGGTGAAGGGAGGTGAAGGAAACGGGGAGACTGAGGTTGGAAATGCAGGGGTGGGAGTACGGACGGTGTTGTTGTGGGATAGGAAGAGTGAGGGTGGATTTCCTGGTACGTTCTCCTATGTCAAATTGTCTATTTCTATCCATCCGTTTATATTTTCTTTTAAGATTTGAAAGCAACGATTTACTTATCCTCTTTACAGAAACAAAGATCTTGAAGCAGCGAGTGAGGAATTATCTAGACCCATCGAAAAATCTAGGCCATTCAGATACACCAGCAAACAATCCTACTGGGAAAGCAGTACCATCGAATCCACCAGGACCAACCGAATCAGGACTGAAATCAACACCTGAAGTACCAAAGTCAACGACGAGGACACCAGCGCAGAAAATCAATCCAGATGGAACGATTTGTGAAGATTGTAATTGATGCTCTGATCCCACCATTCTATACGAAAAGATAGAAGAGCACTGAGTACATTGAAACAAAGCCGGATCAAATTGTGATCTCGATGTATAAGTGTGTCTGTATTCCGACAGCATTCATGGAAACGCCCCCATGCGCTCTATAAAATGAGTATGCTTTGAATCTTTTGCACCCAGACCTGAACACCAGATAATGCCTATTCCATTGAACAAGATCCAAATCAAGATCGAGCACCATCCCTATTTCCGCCTAGTAACACCATTGCCATTCGACGGATCATTCGAACTTCCATGAGAATCTCCGTTCGTTTGACTATGATCATGTGCGTGATCGTGCTCCTCCTCAGGCTCGGGACTCGACCTCGCGCTGACAGACGGCGAGATAAACTCCTCCACAAAGTCGTTCCCAGACTCTTGAGGTAAAAACCGTATCCTCACTCTTCTAGCCCCGCGAACTTTCTCCCCAATCCTCCTTCTAACCACGTCCTCCACCTCCCCCGTCCTATCCACACTCCACTCCCCAGGAACAGCAACCTCCAATTCCAAAAGATAACTCTGGCCCGCCTTAACACCCTGGACTTTCTTCACTTCCACATCTCTTACACCCCCACTCCCACCATTACTGCTAAGTTGTAGAGTTTCAATAGCCTTTTCAGCAGCTCTCTGGACCTTTCCCTTGATTTCATCGTCGATGCCCGCATCGGCGAGTTCGACTAACGAAGTTTTTGTGTTGGACCAGCCGGCGCGAATGACGAGCCAGGAGATCAGGAGACCGCCTACGGCGTCCATGCCCGAGAAGGCGGGGTAAATATTTGACATCGCTATGGAGAGGAGGGCGGCTATGCCGGTGAGGGAGTCGACTCTATGGGGCGGGTTAGTTCGGGGTCCAGGTGTGAAGAGAGGTGGAAGGGGATGAAAAACAAGGGGGACTGACCTGTGGTGGACGGCATTTGATTCTAGGACGCTTGATTTGCGCTCTTTAGCTACTTTGAGGGCTAGCTTGTTGTCAGATATTCATAATCCTTCACAGTGTCTAAGAAAGAAGTCGACAACATACTAGCCCTATACAACCA
This sequence comes from Tothia fuscella, assembly GCA_010583015.1. Lineage (NCBI taxonomy): Eukaryota > Fungi > Ascomycota > Dothideomycetes > Venturiales > Cylindrosympodiaceae > Tothia > Tothia fuscella. The sequence continues at coordinate 129,358 of MU007040.1, read as the reverse complement.
CTCCTTAACAAGCACGCTCCCACCAGCAAGCCAGGCAGCATTCATATCAGGAATAGCATGGCTATGTCCATGTGCATGTCCCAACCCAACAGCCTCAAGCGCATGCGCAACTTCCGGTAAATAAATCTGACATAATTCCAGGCAGCTCGAAAAGCCCATGAGTATGCCTCCAGCTAACAATAGGGAGGATACGCCTAAGGAGCCTAGGGATTCGATTTTGCCATAGCCAAGGGGGAATCGGGGTGTTGGTGGTTTGAGAGCGAGGGATACGGTTGCGAGGGTGAGGACGTCGGAGATGAGATCGGTTAATGAGTGGACTGCGTCGGCTGTAAGGGCTGTAGTTGTGTATTGAGTTAGTGTTGTATTGTATTGTATTTACTATATTATTATACGGTGTAGAGGGAGTGTAATTGCGGACCTTGAGAATGAAATACAATGCCACCAATTCCTTTTACTATCGCACTGGCAAGATTGACATACAACCCAACTACATAATGGAATAGTTAGGAAAATAAAGAGCACGCGAGCGAATTGCCAAGATTTACTTCTCGTAATGCGCACACCAGCATCATTCTTATTACTCGAAGTCAAATACGAGTTATCATGGTGATGATGGCTATGTCCACCGTGCGCCCTCTTCTGCTCAACAGCCGTAGCCATAACTAAAGGATTGAATTGTGAAACAAAAGAATGTGGTCTCAATGTTGGCCTCTTCGTCGATGTTCCTTCAAGAGGCCATCTGTTGCTTCCCGTCGCTGCAGCTGCTGCGTGGTGGTGGGTGACGTGGTGGTGTCTGCGCGAAAACGAATGGGCGGCGCTCCTGATGGATGGGATTATTGGGAGCTCACAATGCTGTCGCGCGACGTATTGCCCGCGTGTCTTTGGCAGACATACCCTTCCGAGTCGTAGCATGGGGTGGGAAAGTTTAGTCAGGTGGCATTACCGCAAGTCACATACGAAGTACAGCAAATTATAATTTCACTGAACGCGATTAAACGTCCCGCTGGTGTGCTGGGGGAATTATTCTTTGACCCTGCTGATATATCATGCTTCCTATTGGATAGATGTTGTGAAGCAATTGTGGATCCACAATTATATTCACGACCTCTATCTGTTCCTCTCTCCTTCGTTTTCTTCTCTTCTCTTCTCATTCTCAACCTTCTCAACACAATCCACGAAAAGATGATGTGGTCAGAGAAGACGAAACGTAGCCAATTTCTCCATTTCCGAAATTCCGAATAGAAAATTTCCCAAATTGAGTTGGCGGCATTCTAAGGACAGGGATTTGAATCCTTCAGGAACAATTTACACGCCCATCTTTCCCATCAACCTCGCCGCAGTTACAAGGTATCCAAATTCAAAAGCCACCTTATGTGCCTTCTGCATTGAGGACCCTTCCATCTCAACCAAATGAAGCCATTCCAAAATACTTGTGGAAAATCCACGTCTCAACTAACCTCCACAAAACTAACAACCCCATCCCGAAACGTGACCACACAAAATAGCCGCCGAACCACAGGTCAAAGCACCCCACCCGTTGCGCTAAACAAGAGCCAGCGGCCAGCCTTATGGCGAGGCAGAGACCACAATGGCGCAGTTCTAATCTCCTTCTCGTTGGTGCCATATACCCATTAAGGTTGACCGACCTTGCCGCCTCCACCCCGGCCAAAAACCCCAATTGGTCGGATCTATCAAAAAGGCTGACTTCCTTCCCGCTAATATATTTACCCTCGAAGGATTGCGGCAAAGCATATAGATGGAGGACGCCCATTATATGCACGATTGACATGAACCGCGGCGTCTAAGGGAAGGACTGGGTCTGGCTAACTCCATTTTGTTTTGTGGCCCTGTCGATTGTATCCAAGGTAAAGATGGTGGGCCCTGATTGCTTGGTTCATTGCGGCGGTATAAACGTGCTGTCGGTAGCCATTTTGCTGCTGTGGTGGTCTGTACTTGATATGCATTACATCTGTGTCCTTAGGATTTGATCTCCCACAATACCGGCGCAGCAACCATCCATGGGATAGGTGAATTTTGACTCTCTATTTCGTTGATTGTTCATTTCGATATCTTCTGTTTCTTTGGTTGTTTCCTTCCACATCTTATTCAATTCCTCGATCTTCTTTTGTTTCCTCATTGTCGCGCGTTTCTTCATCAATCGGTATTCGACTTTTTCAAGCGCTCAATTTCACTTCAAACTCATCATCTCATCCATTCGGCTCTCATACCGTCTATCTCTCTTCGTTTCATGTTCGACGCCTTTCGAACGCAACCGCATAATCGAGGCTCCATAACCGCGCTTACGGCTCGCAACATCTTATATACCACCGGAGCATTACTTGCAGGACGCATCTGACACATAACTCGACCGGCATAACGCGCAAAAAACGATACTTTGCGCATTCTCATATCACTCCCCTTTCATCCCACCTTACTCTCTTTACATATAAACATCCTCTACCATCACCATGCCAAAAGACTACCACCGTCCTCCTTCGACATCCTATCGCCACACCCCCTTAACCCTCCCCTCCGATACCCACTCAACTCACCCCCAGACCCACTCCCACACCCTCCCCTCCTTACACCCAACCACCACGACAACAACAACCACCACAGCCAACACAACCCGCGTAACATCAATATGGTCCACCACCGACGACGAAACCCTCATGTCCGCACGAGCATCGGGACTAAACTGGCAACCCATAGCAACGAAATACTTCCCTTCCAAAACTGCGAATGCTTGCAGAAAGCGGCATGAACGGCTTATGGAGAGGAGGAATGCGGAACAGTGGGATGGGGTTAAGTTGGAGGTGCTGGCGAAGGAGTATATGGGTTGTAGGAGGGAGATGTGGGGGTTGTTGGCTGAGAGGTTGAGTAAGAGGAATGGAGAGGGTAGTGGGGGAGGGGGCAGTGTGGAGAAGTGGCAGGTTATTGAAGATAAGGTATGTTCACCATGTTCTTTCCTTTGTTTACTCTTACCTTAAGATGGTATGGGGAGTGTACACCATGGCTGATGTATTCCTTTTTTCCATGGGACACAGTGTTTCGAGAAAGGCCTCAAAAATCTACAAGCCGCATTCAAGTCCAGCCTGCGCAAAGAACGCGCTGAACGAGGTATGGACCCGGAAGAAGACAGTGGAATCGCTTTCTCGGACGCTGAGTTCGAGACTATAGATGCGACTGCCATGGGCGAATCCTCGCGAATGGGCGGACGAATGAGTGGAGGTAGTCTGATGAGTGGTACGAGTGATTCATTGGGTATTGACTCGAGTCATCGCCAGCACCATATGCATCAGAACCAACAGTCATATGGCTATGATAATGCGGGTTCGAGGGGCGGATCGGGTGATGGTGTCAGAGGGAGGAATATGAGTATTCAAAGTATGTTGAGTCCGAGTCCGCCGGCTGAGGTGTTGGGGATGCAGTAGGGGGAGTTTGTTGAAGTGAGTATAAAAACTGGGTCATAAAGTTGTACGAGGAGATCATCACTGTCGCTCTTGCAGCATTTACCGGCGTTTGGAGGGGTTCATTTGTTCATATGATTCAAGCGGCGCATTTGTGACACTGGAGCTAAATTGGGATTGGAATTGGGCGTTGGGGGTCATTGTCAAAATTATTTACACGACTTCGCGGCCACTGTTCAGTCACTAGTGTCTTACGCAAGAAGACCTGAGCATATGCCCAGCTCAATAACGCTCATTATATATGAGATAGAAAGATCAATCGCATCATCATTGTTGTTCCAAGTCTTCTTGTCATACCCTCTTCTGCCTTACCTCCATACCATTCACTTCTCTTAGTCGTCCGAAATCCAACATTCAGACCTCAGACACATCGGAGCTTCCAAAGCGCAACCATCTTCCCCAAAAATCCTGGCGCTTCCTCGAATCAGCCTTCATCGTAAATTTCTCATTTCTCATGTACAAAATCCCAGCGGCCCGCAACCGCAACCGCTGCAGTTTACACATATGCCTGCAGTTTACCCATCTTCATGCAGTTTACACATCATGCAGGACGCATATGCAGTCTATGTTTCGAAGATGATGGATCAACTTTATATACCGTTAATTAGTCTGCTTTACTTTCGATGGTTGGACGAGAGGGGTTCATTTTGTGATTAGCGCATGCGGTTGAATCTAAGCGCCGCGTGGTTTTGGTGGCTTATGGTGCGTTTCTACTTCTAGTGTTTACCGTACCTCCACGGCTGCAAAGGTCTGTGCGGTTCGGGGTCCAAACCTCAACTTTTTGAAATGTAAACAATCACTTTAGACTTAATTAATTCAACAGCTAATAACTGAAATACCTTATAAAATTCGTCCGATTATCCTTGTATACTGTCTTGTCGATGGTATAACTTATAGCCAAATTGCCGCCAAGCTGCCGGGGGTAACTAAGGATAGAGCTCGTATTTTCTGTACTTGGACCTAACAACGCGCTAATTCAACTTAGATTATAGAACTACTACTATATTCAGATCCTTTACCTCGAAAAGGAAGGCCGAGGCGTGTGAAACTAAAATCTAAACCTTCTATTCGAATACGAGAAGCCGTTTATAGGCGATATAAGTTTTAAAAATAGACTAACGTAGCTAATTATACGTATTTAAATACTAGAACTAGCTATACTATAATAACGCGAAAACCTCTTAGTAAGCTTAATATAAAGTAGGTTTATAATACTACGTAAGAGAGACTTTATTTATAAGCCGACTATATTAATTTAAGGCCTATAACCCGTAAATAGATACTTAAGAAGCTAGCGCTATTAAAACTCGACCTTAAGGATCGTAAGTATTATTATAAGGCTATACTAGTACTAGATAAAGATAAAATAGTACTAATATTATATAATAAGACTCCTCTTAGATTTAGAGGCGCTAGATATATCTACGCCTCTACTCCGCGTAGTATTATAGTATATATAGATAAGTATTACGGTTTCTCTTATTAGTACCTTCTACTAGGTTACTTACCTAATAATTAGAGTTACTTAGTTAAGTAACTTAGTTAAGTTCTTGCTGTAGATTTAGGGCGGTAGTTAGGTATAAGAGGAATATTAATAAGTAAGTTAGATAAATAACTTTATAAGCTTTATAAGACTATAAGGTAGTAATCTTATAAAGTTTATAACTATAAAGAGCTCTAGATACTATTTACTTACTCTTCTCTATATACCTAAGGCTACCTTCTTATAGCGTAGTCTTACTTACGGAAGTATCCTACCTTAGTATACGCTTTACCTCTTAGCGTTACGCTTTATATCTTTGCTAGTTACGTGACCTAGTACCCTAGCCCCTCCTTAGAATCTAATACTTCTACGTAGTTAAGCTACTATCCTAATTTCTCTATTACTGTGCCTTTCTGTCAGGAGCCTATAGAGTCGCATACTCGGAGTATACTTACGAAGTAAGGTTACTCCGCGAAGCTCTTACGCCTATCTAAGGACCCCCCTCTAAAGTACCTAGTTCTTTAGCTATTAGTTTACCTACTAATCTATTCTTACTATATCTACTTGTCCTAGAGACCCTTTTACACTTCCCCTACCGTGTCGTCCTATCCTATTATTTCTTTATCGTTGTTTTCCTAGTCGTTACAATAAGGCTTCTAACCTACGATTTTAAAAGATATAATAGGACGCTTCTAGTAGTAATACACGTATTAAAAGGCCTTATTTAGTATAGAATAAGAAGGAATAAGAGGAGACTACTATTTTTATTTAAAAATTATAGTTGTTAGGGGCTGTCGCCCGAGCTGATAGAAGTCCGTACTAAAGGTACGGACACTATTAAGGAATATATACATCCTATAGATTCTCTAGAGCTTCTCTTCTCTTTAGCTAACTTAGTTAATTCAACTACAACGTTTAAAGTGTACACTTACACGTCCCGTGACAATAGTATTAGAATAATCGGTTGCGTATTAGAGTTAACTTTAATCGCTAGGAGGCTATAAAGCTAGGAATAAGGTAATACTACTACTTTACTAACCTTAATACTAAGATATAAGAGTATAATACTACTATACTATATAACTAATATATAGGCTAAAAAAATCGTATTACTATCGCGCGCGTATTTAAGTACAAGAAGCTAGAGTAAGAGGCTAAAAAGAGTAGCCTAGATTTCGTTTAGTACGCCTTCAACCTATACGAATTAGTATTATTTCCTTATTATAGATAAATATGAGACCTTAATCTAGGTAAAGATATATATATTATAGAGGATAATATAGATATTTATTATTAGGTACGTCGTCTTCTAGCCAACTAGATTTATAAGTTTAGTATTAGATTTTTGAATATACTAACCAACTTACCTAACCTATATTCTATTAAATATCTTTATAAGGATTAAAAGAAGCTACTAGAGGATTTATAGCTTAAAATAATAAGTACTACGGTAGTAGTATAATAGTATACTAAATCTAAGATAAAGAGGGTTTAGTAGGATTATAGCAATCTTAAGCTTAAAATACGAGAATATATAGTAATTAGTTATTTTAAAGGCCTAGTATAAAGATTAAAGGACTCTCAACCTTCCTATAGAAACCGGTATAAAGATTCGTTGTAGATAATTAGTTAATTGCGATAATAATAATAATGAATGTATACAAAGTGGACCCGGAAACCGAACAGACTTTTGCAGCCGTGGAGGTAGCTCCCATGAGGCTGAGTTGGAGCCGGTGCTAAACTGGTTGGAAATGGGGTTTTCTGGGTCTGGCAAGCGACGATTTTGCGGGTGAGTGGGGGGCTAGAAATGCGGATGAGAGGAAAAGGCGTATACAAATCCCAGCGTCTATTCGAGGGGATGATTGGATGTAAAGCTTGATATCCTGTTTTTTTGTAGTATGCAGAATAATGACTATCTCGGCCTGACGTATTCAACAATTACCAAGTCCCTCTGCTGTCGCGTTGTCATTTCACAGCGTTGATCGTTACTTCGAGGATTTCTCGTATATAGACTGCAGTCTGCTTTTTTCGCAAGCTTGTCCTTTCCACTCCGGTCCATATACAGTTGAGTTTCTGATTGGAAATTGAATGACTTGAGGCTGATAACTGATACAGAGTCCCCGCCTGATCACTTCAATCCAGCTCGTTTTATTTCATGAACGCAGGACAAAGTCTAGGATTTCGGGTGTTTGAATTATTTCCCTACGTTGAAACCCAGGAAGCTGTTACTCCCTCTTCTTTGGTTAAAACAAGCTAAGGTAGAGAGTATCAGAGGAAGGCTGTAAGTAATCCCAAATAGTTTTTACGGAGCAACTTTCTAACATCTCGATATCAGGACTCTGGCACTGGCCTATCCGGCTTTCAAAACAAACAAACTTAAAAGAGTACTGCCCTCAAAGATATAGCCACCATGTGCATCCAAAAATACCGAATGTATACATGCGGATGTAAAAGACCAGAAGAATTCATACAATGCCCACCCCGCATAGACACAAACGTCAAGTGCGATCCCTTGACATGGGAACCATTAACACCATCAACTCATCTGTGCCTCCAACATATGGTCAAGCCTGGAGCGCCTGTTTGGATGAGGCGCGTCGGTTCAAACGCAGAATATCGACAAGAGCAACACTCGGAAGTCAATCCGGTGGGGAGTTCATCTAGCAGTCCGAGTGAAGACACAGGTTGAGATGCAAGTTAGCCGTTATTGAGAGGGTAGCAGGTCATTAAACTCGTGTTATCCGGCGGAATGTACTCAGATGGTCCATGGTATTTTACATTCGTTAAGACTCGATGAAGAGGGAATGAAGGAGGTGTCAACGCGTTGATGATATAAATATTGTCAAGTTCAGGGTCCAATATCTCGACCTCGAAATCCCATCACAGCGTCATCGTTCAGGTATCATCTTCCAACCATGAATTAGTGCTATTGAACTCTCAAAACCTTCGCGAACATCCTTTGCGAATCCAAAAATGCCTCCACCACAGCAGTAACACCCCCCAAAATGCCGTTAATGCGCATCCCCTACACCTCACCCCTTCCCCTCCCAAAAGTAATACCACCTTACGCCACAACCCCCTCCACAGCTATAACCGCCCTATGCAATTTCCTCTCACCCTCCCATTCCTCCAGCGGAAAAACAGTACTCCTCACCGGAGCAGGCATATCCGTAGCGAGTGGTCTAGCAGATTATAGAGGTACCAATGGTACATATACACTCAATAAAACGTACAGACCTATTTACTATCATGAATTTGTTAAGGATCATGAGGCGAGGAAACGCTATTGGGCTAGGAGTTTTTTGGGGTGGACGAATTTGGAGAGGGCGAGGAGGAATGGGGGTCATGTTGCTGTTGGGGAGTTGGGACGGTTGGGGGTTGTGGGGGGGGTGATTACGCAGAGTATGTTATTCGTATTGGGTGTTGTAGTGGACGCTGAGATAGTTGAGACGATAGACTAATAGATTTCAAATATAGACGTTGATTCCTTCCATCCCGAAACGCACCCCTCCCTTCCTACACTCGAACTACACGGCTATCTCCGTTCCCTTGTATGTCTCTCCTGCCGGAACGAATATCCGCGCAATACATTTCAATCGTCCTTGTCAATGTTGAATCCATCTTGGGCTACCTTCCTAGAGGAAATGCTTGCCACTGGCGCTCTAACAACAGAAGACCCCATGGAACGACGCTCAAAAGGGCTTAGAACAAACCCAGACGGTGATGTCGATGTTCCAAACGCAAATTATACCACTTTTCGGTATCCAGCTTGTCCCGTCTGTATGGCGAAACCACCGGTGTTGGGGAATGGTGAGGTGGGACGGATAGAGGTTGATAGTGATGGAGGGTGGTTACCGGGAAGTACAGCTGGTGTACTCAAACCCGCTGTCATTATGTTTGGCGAAAGTATTCCGAACATTGTTAAAGAGAAGGCTGAGAACATGATCGATGAGGCAAGTAGGATATTAGTGATAGGAAGTTCGCTTGCTACGTATTCTGCTTGGAGACTTGTCAAAAGGGCGAAAGAGAGGGGTATGGGCATTGGGATATTAAATATCGGTGGCGCGAGGGGCGAGGATACATTTTACAGCGATATGAGAGAGGATAATGATGGTACGGATGCGGTAAGAATCAGTGAGAGATCTGATTTGATATTACCTGAAGTCGTCAAAGTGTTAGAAGAGGTAGAAGGATTCAAGGGGCACAAGACAGCTCCAATCTCGCATAACTCTTCAAGCTAACAAAAGAGATGTGCCAGTGGCACTAGAGCCGCGAAGATTTCATATGTGCATTCATAGGTGTTGCTTGATGCGTGGAGTTGACCCAAGAACATATTTTACGAATTATCAGCCTTGCTCACAGCCTTGCGCCAACCACCACTTACTTCAACCCTACAAGGCTTTCAAGTCGCGCTTGTTTTTCACGACTGGTATTCTCCACATTGAGATTAAGGCTAGTTCGCTGTACCTTCCTGCAGTCGAAATCAGTCTTCCACACCTTCTGTCCTCTCAGCACTCGCTGAGCTTACTTTGCATCCGATACCGCAATCCGCATGCACAATCTACAATAACCATGTCCCCAATCTTTGGTTGTCGAATCCTTCGGTCTTCTCATCACAATTTTTATACCTTGTACCACCATCGTGGTTCCACGCCACTGGCGGGCACTAGTGGACCTTACCGCATCGACCAATTACATCGTATGCTACGTAGGGAAGGTACGACGAATCGCATGCTTTGAGTGTGGAACCTGCGTCAGCTGCGTGTTCCACGATCTGCACGAGGAGTGATAACCTGTGATCGCGATTGCAATCTTGTGGTGGCACTGGACTGCGAGAGTTTTAGGTAAATATGATGGAAGTGCTTCGTCTGACCGCAACTTCATTTCTACGAAGCTGTGACTTTATCTTACTTCTTTTGCTTTCTTACTTCTTGCTGTTAATCTGTTCGATTCTGTCGAGAATTTCTATTTTTCCTATCTCCTCTTTGTCTTACTGCTTGATTTTGCTTTGAAAAGGCCAAGGAACTTTCAGAGAAATGAATACATGAAATTGCAGGTACAACGACGATAATAATGCCACACTTCCACTCCATCGAAGAGAAAAATGATACAACTTCCCCTGATATCCCGCCACCCATTCCCAACAACAAACCCAAAAACGTCACCGCAACGTTGCATTACCTCTCCCCAACCCAAGTCTACACTCCCTCCACACCCCCAATCCAAGTAGTAACCCGCTCCACCACGCTCCGCGACCCACGCACAACAGTCGTTCTCTCCCCCGGACCCTCAGAAACCATCCACGACGTCCGTGGCCGAGAAAAAGATTTCACGCTTGAGAAAAATGGTTTTTGCTTTTTGAGGAAGGAGAGTAATGTTGGTGGGTTTGAGAGCAGGGAGAGGATTTGGAGAGAGTATGTTGAGGGGGAGTGTAGGGAGTTGGTGATGGAGGCTATGGGGGGGAAAGACGGGGGCGTTGATGAGGTTGTGGGATTTCATGAGGGGGTATGTCTGTCATCTTTTATTTTCACTCAGATTTAATTGTTCTTCCTTTCTTGTTGTCTTCTAATTTAGCCTTGATATTAAATCATATGTCTCTAGAAACGAGGCTGTAACAAAGAGTGGAAGCAAGCTTCAGATGGACAGAGGACGAATCCGTTCGCTAAGCAGGTTCATGTCGGTAAGTATTCACACTTCCATATTCAAGGCCCCCAGAATGGGTCACCTATTCGTTGGTTACTCACTCGCCCACAGACCAAACAGAGCGAACAATCCACCAGATAGTCTCCTCCCAGATGGACATAAAAGCAGCCTGGCTCCTCAAAGGCCGCATTCGCCAAGTAAACATATGGCGCCCCCTCTACAACCCCGTCTACGACTGCTCCCTCTGCGTAGCAGACTCATCCACCCTCATCCCAACTGACATCATGGAGTGCCATCGCATCCGTGAAAGCGACGGAGCCTTTCTAGATACCATGGGTACAATCCGCTATCGTGAGGGTAGAAAATGGTATCACAAGAGTGAAATGGAACCGGATGAGTGTGTGCTTTTTATGGGGTATGATAGTGATTGTGCTAGGGGGAAGAGGGAGGGGACGGGGTTTACGTTGCATAGTGCTTTTGATTTGCCGGATGTACCGCCTGGACTCCCGCCGCGGTCGAGTATTGAAGTTAGAATGCTTGTGTTTACGTGGCCGAAGGAACCATTGTATATCGATCCGCCGATGGGAAGACTAACTGCTGAGGCGCCGCCGAGGGATGTCGACGACTATGCCAGTCATCATACGCAGAATGCGGAGATCGAAGGGGTGGAGGAACAAGTTGACGTGGGAAGGAGGGGCAGCTCTTTCTCGTGGTATACGCTTCCCATTCCGGATAAAGAAGGTAAAATCTTCGAAATGGACATCTCGGAATACGATCCCGCGGAGCTTACTCTTTCTCGTTCGAGGTCGAGGCGCGACTCTTTTGACTATTACAATGCACTGGCTTCACCTTCCATATCACCACCCCCAGATCACATGTCATCACACCTGCTCATAGCCTACTCCTCCAATCTGACAGAGGAGGAATTACTGGACGCAGTAGTGAAAAGAACTGATGAGGCGAAGCGGCAGTATGCAAATGCTATGAGGTTGATGGAGCAAGTAAAGAAGGATGGAGAGGTAAGGAAAAAGGTTCTGGGAATGCTGAATGAGAGAAGGAAGGAGGAATTGCGGAGGGAGAGGGAGAGGATGGCTTGGAGGATGAGGAGAATAGGAGTGGAAGATTTGTGATGGGTTCGGAAGGGACTGAGAGGAGTTGATGGATCCAATGCATGGATTTGAGTTGAAATGAAACTTTGTCATTTTTGGGGACTGGCATTTGGTGTTTTGCCAATGCATTGGCGTCGGAAAAATGAATACCAATTTGCATTTGGGGAGTATACAACCAACACTTGGCCCAGAACAAGACAATCGAAGGCGAGCAAGAGGCGATTAACATGGACCACCTAATATGAACCTTGTAGTTTAGTCACCATTAGACCACCCGATCGTACTCCCGGATAAATACTTGATTATTTTCTCCAGCTGTATCATTATACCTCGACAAGATAACTTATCCGCCACCATCATCATTCGAACCACGCGAGTGTCTTTGAATACCCGTAATTACCGCTCGTAGGAGTGACCTGGATTTGGAATCAAGTGGGCTCTCTCAGACGCCGTAAATTGTGGAGCTCTTGTTACGGTTGAACATGCTCCAGCCAAGGGTGATGACGAAGAAGATGCAAGCGAGGAACTCGAAGCTGACCTCCGCGGTATTTTGGGTGCATCGCTTTTTTAGCATAGCGGGGTCGCCATGGTAATAACCAGCAGTCCCACTCTTCCAGGGGACATTACCACCAGCGATCAGCTCGTTCTTGTACAGGGTATATTGGTCGCCGCATTTGGTGCCTCGAAGGCCGAGCGCCATGATCTGGTGCTCTAGTTAGTAAACATTCATTTGATAACCACATGTAATCCTCTAGCAATTCGCATGTTTCGGGTGCGACTAAACGGAAAAAACGCTGAAAGAACTTACAATTCCACCCGCAAGCAGAGCAAGACTGGTAAATCCATCCACGGCCCAGGAGACGATTCCACCGAATGCGAGCGATTCCACAAAGACGACAACCAGTCCGTAGATGGCAGCTACCATACCGAGAGCACCAGCGAATGCACTGTAGCCTTGTCTGATAGGGGCACCTCCGACATGCTGGCCTTTGATGAGCGAGATAGAAAGGCCAAGAACGATGATGGAAAAGAGTAGTTGGAAGGCGCGAAGAGTGGTGGGAATGATTTTGAACGCCATTTTCTGGTTGAGGGTGTGGAGAGATGTGGTTTGGGACTGGTTGTGATCGTGTGTATGTATGTAAAGTTGAGCATGAATGTTTGTCAAATGTTGTCGAAATGGAAAGTCGAACCAGAACAAAAGATCTCCGGTATTGGGAATTAGGTGTCTCGGTAGGCTGATCTTGCTGGGTAAATGTGTGCTGGGAAAGTGCCTTTCTGGATTGTGAAAAAAGATTTAAATGCTGATATACAGAACTGACTTCCAGCGAGATCGTAACACAAAATGTTGGATCCTTCACGCTTGCGATGAAGGATCGCCTCTCTTATACAAAGAAACTAGGCAAAGCGGCACAGCTGCACAGTGGAAACCCTGAAACCACACAATGAAGGCAGCCCAACACTACCACACAGGCGCCTGTTGTTGGTCGACTTTGAATGGCCATGGATTGTTGGTACGACTTCAATACATGCGGGATTCTGCTATGGAGTCACATGTTGGATCATGAAGTTTGGACCAACCAGCGCCTGGATGCTCTCCGGGCGCCTATAGCATCCCTCTCAATTCAGCTTTGAGGATTGAGGATAGTGGCACAGCAGGAGATATGAGAAGATGTTGAAACAATAATGAGAAGTGCATGAAATTTGAGTACCACGTTGGCTTTTTGGATGTTGGCTGAAGGATGATTGGCGCGTAAAATCAGCCACCAACAAATCCTTCGAGAAAGCCAACGCTGAAGGAGGCTGGGGTAATGGTGCGACATGTTCTTCTGAACGGAAAGAAAAGTTTAAAATGGAATCTGCTGAAATTAAAGATGTGAGGAAAGAAGAAATACTGAATAAGGCATTACACCCTCCTCCTCTTTCAAGCTGACTGCGCGAGATTCTCAGCTCCGCAGTTAGCGACCCAAGTAGCTTATTGCTTTCTTTATCACACCAAGGCTGTACATTTGGCAATGTACTCTCGAAGCATATCCTGCACCGAGTGTTGTGAGCCACGTCCTTCGTAGCACAGTGCTACAGAGTCAATCTGGAAACTTCGCCACAGCCTCCTTGGAATCAATGAAAGGGATGATTCCCGAATCAACAGGATCTTCCTATGATGCGATCCACTGGTTCAAACATTTCCATTTCTCGCTGTTCATGACTTGAAACCAATCTTTAGAGAGAAGCTGTTGATATAATCAAGTTCGTGGAGCAAGACGATTGCGTTCCCGCAAGTGTGTGTACATACACAGGCTTAGCGCCATTGCGGAAGTGCTCGATTATCATGAAAAGCATCTCGGGACCGGAGACTCAAGCATAAAGAGAAACGCAGCGATTGTTGTTGTCCGAGATCGAGGTGATGTTGGCGATGACATTAGAAGTACAGATGAAAAGAAGCAGAATTTAGTAAGGTAAGGTACGCTAGAACAGGGGCCGCCCCCACCGCCCCTGGAGTAGGAAAAAGACACTAACCGGATGAGGCAAGGGTGCTCTGGGGGACCTTAAAACTTTACTTCGACTCCCAGTCCCTTCTCCTTTCCTCTGTACAACACTATCATCCATATTCACTCCGTGAATGCCTTCGTCCTGACTAGATCAGTTCGATGTTGAGCTTTAAGGTTTCAATTGTCCTTATGTCAACAGCTGTTGCGTCGTGTGAACAGCAAGTCTCACATAAACATACTTATGCACGACAATGATCTGCATCTTTTAAGCATACGATGGTGATGTTGATCACCAGCAACAAATAATTCATGCTCTTGTTGATGACGATGGGTAACAGCGGTAACTTTTCTAGAACTCTCGGATCGTTGACTTGAATTAAAGAAGGAAGATACTGTCATCCAGGTAGGCACTCGTAATCGGAACGAACCCAATTAACCCAGCCTGAATGTGTTGGCAGCGATTACTCATTTTTTAATCCTGTTTGCTCGACGATGCGATGGGGACCTCTTAAGCGGACAGGATTGGTGTAAATTTTCACCAGGGATGCATTTTCATCAGGACTACATTCACGATGTTTTTCGCTCCAACAGTTTTCATTTCCCCTATCTATCGGACATGTATACATGTACGCCACACCCAATGACTGGAGTGGTGGACTTGTAAAGAATATCACTAATCACTTCGCCGAGTTCTATCAGCGCTATAAAAGCAAACCCTTCTGCATCTATTTGATCGCACAAATCACATATAGAACAATCGATAGAAGTATGTGTGGGTCGGAACTGTAACCCTAATGTCACCGAATACCTCACTAGCCCTCTATTAGTGACGACATAGCAGACAATTGTTCACAGCATCTTGGAATCAGTGCGATTGAAGCAAATATTGGACATGGTAAGTCCTATCATTTCATGGAAATGAGGTCATCTCTCGGTCATGATGCTAATCACCATCACCATTCTGTGATGGTGAAGACAGTAGTCTTTCGAGCGTGGTATGGCGAAGAGCTCAGAAAATCTGAACAGGTCTCGCACTCGAACCAACAAGCTATAATAGAGGTGATACATCGTCGCAAGTAGCAATCCTCACGCCTTGGAGAGCAATCTGGTAGGTGACTGCCACTTATCTTTTGTGAGCTGAACAGTGACGATGCTCTTATAGCAAGAGAAGAACGCCGTGAGCTGAACTTCTGATTCGAATCCGTGCAGGCAAGGTCATCAGGAACAGTGCTTGGGAGTGTTGCGCTTCCGATAATATTTCTTTTGTTGTTCTACCCTCTTAGTCTTTCATCTCGAAGTCCGGAAGCGTTTATTAAGATAGCCTACATAGTGAGTAAGCAGTGGACATTTCAAGGCTTCGAGAACTCTAGGAGTGGAGCATCGGAAAATCGGAGTAACGGCTTGAGATCTAACGACCAAAATAATCTCACAATCGGGGATATTGTCCATCATGGCTGTTTTGCGAATACAGAGATATAATACCACAGCTTTGGCATTGGAACTATCCTCCATGGGCGGCCACATTGATTCGCACACCAGAAGTCGGTTGCATCTCCTTGGCTTTGGCTTGCACACAGGTAATGGGTGTCTTATGCACACTTGCTCACTAATATGGGCTTATTTATATAACTGTCCGAAAAGGTGGAGGAACTCAATATATTCGTGCATACCAACATTGCAGCGATGTGGGGGTTTGGTCTTTGTATCCTCCCCAAACCACAAGCTAACATTGAGTCATCTACAGATATCAATCACGACAATGAGGCTCGAATGTCCAGCGGCTTGATGTGGAGCTGGAGTTATAGAGTCCAAAAGTTCGAAGACGGCGCTCTTGTGTCTAGGTCACGAAATAGTAATCTCAGGAAGGTGGGAAAGTCACGGAGATGTGGTCACTATCCGGCCAAAGCTAACCGATCCATTCACGATACCAGAATAATAAGTTCACGGCTACAACCGCTGGCGGTCTTCGTACCTGAGCACTATACCGAGTAGCTACCTCTTAAATACTCCTCCTTCCAACTCTTATTCCACCACCACCTCTTCCAAAATCATCATCTTCACCATCACCTTCGACCTCAGCATTCCGCTACGAAAACCGCTTTTCCACAAAGAAACTCGATTCAAGCAAGCAATTCGCAAGCTGCAACGGCAACAGATCACAAGTCTAATGATACAGGTGCCGCTTCGGATTTGCCTATCCTTACAACGACTTCCGACACGACTCCAATGGAACCCTCAGAAGCTTGTCCAGACCAGACCGGCCTCGCAATCACTGGCGACATGGATCTCACGGAGACCGGTTCAGGTTTATCCAACCTCGCAATCTCAGACGACACAAATCCAACAGAAACTGCTATGGCCAAGGCATTGCGTAAACCAGAGCTAGTATACGCTCTATGTTCGCAAATATATAACCTCAAGAGAGAACCACAGCCTGGAGACCTCCACAACTTTTACCAAGCAGCCAAAGTCAACCACATTTTCTTTTCTCAGGCCGTTAGACTCTTGTGGTACACTATGCCATCTAAATCTGCATGGGACAGCCTCTGTCGTGAGCGTCAAGATTTCTACATACCCTTTCTTCGGGTTTCCCATGTCCACAACACTGGGGGATGGACTGACTCGGCTCTTCACGACCTGAGAAATTATCGCTTCCCGCGTCTCCTCCGATTTGACGTTGAAGTGCCTCCATATACGCCTGTCAATGAGGATGACGAAGGAATGCATCTGTTTCGCCCATACTTCGACGGCAACGATGCGCTTCGCATTATTGCAATTCGCGACGGAGACTTCAGCAGTATCCTGTTCAAGCCGCTGATTAGGATCCTTACAGTAGGTCATTACCATTCACTTGCGGACGTAGTAAAAGTACGACCTTGAAAGAGTCATTATAGCTCATTTGAGCACAATGGATCAGCATGCTGAAGGACTTCTTGCTAACACTTTCCAGCATTTCGCCCCACGACTGAATAGAATCTTCTTCATACCCCACAACGACTATGTATTTCTTCCACCACCGCCAGACTTCCACACCTGCCTCGAGGATATGGAATACTTGACCTGGCTCCACATCTACAATCTCATTCTACCCGCAACTTCTGGCCACGTCCTCAACTGGGCTGCTAGAATGCGTTACTTACACGGACTATATCTTACTTTTTCCCCATAGCTAGAATTTGTCAAGATGATCGACGGAGACGACCTTTTCCCCAACTTGGTACTCCTTGCTCTGTCCGCCCCGTTCAGGCAGATTGCGGACTCCAGCCGCGTCTCGGTCCAAAGCTTGATGATCTATTCTTCACAGCAGCTATGAGATACGGAGACGTCCATATCTCAGCGATTACACCCAAGAGTTCTTCATTACGCAATATTGAGACTGTGTTAAAGTATATCTCTACACAGCCCAACGCTCCCACTATTGATATCCCCAGCGATGAACTCGTCAAAATTGCCCGCAAGTGTCCGAACCTCAAGGCCTTCAAGCTCTCATCAAGTCCTAGCATTGATCCTTTTTCCCTAGTCGATTTCGGACCTGCCAAAATTGAAGAGTTCGCCAAAGCAAGTCCTGAGATCACACGTTTAATGATCAAACCAGCAGGCGTATGGCCTGACGCTTGGCCCAACGCTGAAGAATTCCATGCACTTGGAACGCATTCCAAGAAATTGGAACTCCTGCAGTTTAGAGATACCATAGAGTTGACCTGTCTGACTCTTGATATAGATCCGGTCTTCGGTGAGCTTCAGGAGTTAGACTTCTCAGATGTCCGTCGAGATCCGTGTGTTGGTACTGTGGATAAGCTTAGAGGGGTTTTGGAGTATCATTTTCCCAAGCTTCGGTGGGTGTGTCTCAGGGATGGGGAAATTGGTGTGTGGAAGAAGATCGAGCGACCGTTCCTGGATGAAGATTTGGAGAAGATGTTTGATGTGGCCTAGGGACTATTATGACTAGAATAATTGTGGTTAAGCAGGCGCCCATGTTTTTGTGCCTTGGTGTCTGGATTGAGTAGTAGAGATGACGGAGCTATTTCGACTGACTTCAGTAGAGGGTAAGTTAAATCTTTTTTTATCACTCTTCCCCTAGGCTCCATGATCAAAGATTCCCTCTCAATGCTCTGCACAAATAAATATTCAAATAATAGGACCTCAAACTTTCATAAGCAGTCACGTCAGGCTTGTAGAAATGCCTGTTCTCGGAAAGCTCGATATAGATTGGCACACCCAAATCTAGGGAATAATATATTAAGCCCTAACCAAGCCTAGATTTTGATTCGCTTGGTGAAAGCTTTTCTTTGCCCTTGCGTAATCTTTTGACTTCATCTGATACCTGAGACGAGTAATTAGTGACGCGTTTGCCATCAACAAAGTCTCTTACGTCGCTCTGTTGCTAAAATAAGATTATGCTAACTTATTTTCAGGCACTGGACACGCGATCCACCTTGACGAATGGCAGCCAACTGCCTTCTTCACGGTTAAGACGACAATCTTTGGAGATTTACGAGTGATAGTTCAGTAAAGCCCACAACCAATTACAAACAGCAAATACTGGTACAAGCACTGAAATCAAAGTGACAACACTCCCCGGATTTTTGGTCTTGCAGTGCCCCCTTTGGAATATCGATTCCCAGAACCGGGACTCTTCCATAAAACCTGCCCTAATAGATAGGATCTGCATGAGCGACCTCTTGAACGCGTATATCCCGAGGACCAACTCAGGTCCGAGCAGTGATTCTTAGGTCCGCATTGATCACTACGGCACCGATTACTGGATGAGCTTGGACTTGTCAATACCGCAAACCATTATCAACAGTGTGCGCTTTTGGTCTACAAGATAGCAATCATCATTCTTTAGTGTGTTGCGTATAGAACCCATTTTCGAATCTGGAGTACTGCATTTTTATCTGTCTTCAGTGGAGCTGAAGTACCCGATGCACCATCACACACCAAGTAGGCAAGCCGCAAGCGATCTATCAGATAAGTGGTGGACATTGACTGCACTTGTAGCGCAAAAGGTTTACATTGCTCTGAGCAAAGGCAAAACAATCTAATACTCCCCAGGTTTTTTGAAAACCGGATAGGCTGTTACCGGAATCCTGACTTATGCTCTTCAAAATATGGAGTAACTACGATAAAATTATTTAAGTATATCCACGACTTCTAGCACTAACAAATTTGTTAATAATCCGGTCAGAACTATATGATTAAGCAGATTCGGAGTACAAAAATAGTTCTAACCTCTCTAAGATCCTAGATCATGTTCGGCTTTCAAAAACTTGAGGAGTACTGGCATCATCTATCTCATGCTCTCCCACTCCGACATAGTGAAGATCAAAACGAACGCAGGTTTCTCTCCTGAAGATCTCGTCCACATTGACCGCATTGGAAATAGTCTAGTGGCAAGATAATTACGCAACAGTCCACTACCATGATCAGAAATCCATAGTGCATTCGATCAGGGGTATAGCTAGAGGCGGAGCAATATTAACCCCAAATCTCGGTTGTGGATATTGCACCAAAGCAGCTCACATGCCAGGTGCACAAAAATAGACAATATCTAGCCTGTCAACATCGTGTGCCTCTGGTTATATAAAGCTATCCGAATTTCTCAGGTACTGCTTCGTACATCACATCTTCAAGAACAGTCCTCGTGTATAATCTATTCCTCTCACCATGCAACTTTCAAGACTCTTCCTTGCAGTGCTCAGCTTTGGGTATATATCTGGTAGCAACCTATCAGCTTAGCGGTGCAATACTGACATCATCTCAGCGCCGTCGCCATTGCCGCCCCAGCTGATACTGCAATCGATGCACTAGCCTCTTCAGCAGCTCCTGCAGACTACTGTGATAAAGTACCCGAGCGTGACGGCGAACGTCGACAATGTCTCAATGACCCACGATTCTGCGAAAGGCTTCGAGGACGTGAACGTGACGAATGTGATGAGTATCACCGTCGTCGCCGAGGCAATGGTGGACAAGATAGAATTGAGTGCTGGGAATACCGCCGTGGAGATTTGCCAGAGTAAGTGATCTTCAAATTATTGTTTGGGCTGGCTGTGGTTGACTCCAGTTAGGCGTTGCTTGAGGGAATGCCGTGAGCGCCGTAATGATCGCGATGGAAGGCCAAATTGGTGCCCATAGACTGTGTTACGACTGGCATTACGAGGATGGATGTATGGATGCAGGATTGGTCATGTGGGATTATTCATCACATATCTCCTGGGAGCTTGAGACTGTAAATACTCAGAAATGAACTTCGTTGCTGATATACTCTCCCCCTCATCTGATAGTAGTAGAGCTAGCGAATCCTCTGGTGTACAAAATTACCCCCATTAACGTAAATCCCACATTCCCATAACCACAAATCCAACAAAGCCTTTCAGTTGGTAGTATTTCGTTCTGGAAGCTCGATTTTCTCTGGAGATGATGGCCTAGGCAAAGAAGATCATTGCCAGCGTTGATGCCAACGATAACCTGCTGGTACAAGCCACGCGCTGACGAAGTACGTTGCAACAAATGCAACAAGGCCGCAGGCGGAGTTGTATACAATAGACCATTTGGCGATTAAACACGTGGATGCCATCGCTCCCATCATACCAGGGACTGTGCAACTGTAGTACCATGCCACGGCTATTCCAACAATCAGACCTGCCCACCCAGCGTAATTGAACCTTCGTCGGGGGTACTTCGCCAGGTAATTGAATTCGATGTACGACCCCGTAAACCAGCCGACGCAAGGGAGTAGTAAAAGCCAATAGGCAGCTACTATCTTGAACTTCATGTTCATCTCGTCAACTTCAACGGACGGGTCACCCCCAAAGGAAGAGCCATGAGGTTTTGTCGCTTCGTTCTTTGTGATTGTCGCTGCTGGAAACATTTTGAACGTGAATATGGCGAGAAAGTCGTAGTGGGAGTAAGAAAAGAAAGTAACTCAATGTTTGGAAAGAAGAATTGATATTTGTTGCTGGTGGTGTCTTTGATGTGATGGAGTAAGGAGTCCGAGACGTGGAGAGCATGTTTATATAGTTGGGATCAAAACAAATGGGTGTGTTGTAGGCAAGAGCAATGTGTATGGACGTTCTTCCCAGCATGGCTGATGGATCCTACTCCAGTAGACCCCCGACTTGGGATACAAGAAGGAGACTTGAGCTCTCCTACTGAGTTTCAAGACGCCATGTCATGAAATATGCAGTTCTGACAGGATGATTTATGTTAGTCGCTGAAGTTTTTTAGAAGCCGGATAGAGTTCAGGATTATGGAGTATTGTAATTCACCTGAGTGATATTGAATTGACCTAGTGTACTCACCTACTAATGGTGGCTACATTGGGTACAGCCGGGAGCCGTCAGCATACTGCTTTAATTCTAACACAGGTAGTCAGAAACTTGTATCTCAGAGTTCCAGCAATAGCGATATCTGGCTTTTCAAAAACCCGAGGAGTACTCATTGAGGTAATTCAACACCACTAATCCTCTCACACTCCTTCAATAATCTGTCTTGGATAGCAACATCATCGCTTTCTTTTTTCGGCAAGCCCTCTTTCCTTCCAGGTCGAAAGTACTTTCCACTTCCTTCCTCCGTCATCCCATCCCCCTTCATCCCATCCCCCGTGGCAAGCATAACATACGTCTCAACAGCAGCATTCAAATCCCCCGAAGCACCTGCCCCACCCATCTTCGTAGCAACCCATCCCGGATCAAGAGAATTACTTGATACATCAGGCCATCTTCTCGCAATTGCCTTTGATAGCAGAATGTTGTGTAGTTTAGTATCAGCGTACGCTTGATAATCCCGCCATGCTCGTGTCGCCCATTCCAAGTCACTTATAGTGGCATCACCACCAGTATGTAGACTCGAAGATACAAAAACAAGCCGTTTCGGTCGATGGACCATGCAGCTAAGTATGTATGGTGCAATGGTGTTTACTGCGATTAGACTTGGTAAAGATGGCTTATCTGCAGTCCTTTTAACTTCTCCACGGTACAGCCCAGCATTGTGGATGATGGTGTCAAAAGTTCCCAAACTATTTATTTCGTCCGCCAGCTTTTTGGTCTCGGACATGCTGGAAAGGTCACCGATGAGGACTGTTTCGGCGCCTGGGCACGCCGATTTCGCGTCTTTTGCACGTTGTGCATTACGGGCGTGGAGCGTGACTTTGTGGCCTTTCTTCACGAGAGCTTGCGCTGCAAGCGACCCAAGGCCATCAGAAGAGCCGGTTATGAAGATGCGAGCCATCCCAAGAAGAGATATAACAAGAGTTGGAGTAATTGGAGTAGATGGAATACCAGAAAAAGAACGTGAAAAAGAAGCGGATTCCAATTGATGGCGAATTCAATGATATCGAGACCTTGTCACGTGCAGTGTAGTTGTCCATAGGTCCGTCCCATCCCTCCAATGTCTCCTGGCGAATTCGTACATCGCTGTAGTGCCTCATCTCAATATTGGAATTGGAAGTCACACCAGTTCCCAAGTAGCAAATAGCAGAGCGATAAGTCATGAGGATGCAAAGTGGCGAGGAACGTGTTCGGTGACACCAAAAACGACTGACTCGCGCATCTCAAGAATCTCACCAGGGAACTTTCGAGCAGAGACAGCGAACATCACCAAAGAGAATCACATCACAAATTGGCAAAGGAAAAGACACGTAGAGCAACAGATTCAGGTAATCAATTGAAAGAAGAGTAGAAGACGGAAGGCCAGTACATAATCATTAGCGCAATGTTGCAAAGTCCAAGGACGAAGTTAGCAAGATCACTTTGCACCAACCAACAGGCCCTTCAATTTGATTATTCTACTTCCGTGTAGGCGACCATGGTCCCTCCCAAAAACCCATCGCAGTCCGCAGCATGTCTTTTGCGAGTTTCATTTTCCTATTCGCAGGGACATCTTAACAACAAGAAATGATCTTTAGGTGAAGATACAAGACAGGCTTGTGAGGAGCAAGAGAATAGAGCCGCGTGATATCTACAAAACCGGTGAGTTGAAGCTTTGACAAAAGCTGAGAAGGTAACAACAGGACGTACCTTCACCAGCGGAGAGCCTTTACTGGGTGATTTACCAACCACCAGAAGCAAGGATACCGCCGGTCCCCCAATCACCACCACCAGCACTAGGAGCAGGTGTGGCGTCATCATTACCCCAGCCACCAGAGGTAGCCGGAATAGCAGCACCACCGCCATCGCCAAATCCGCCATCTCCGCCTTCACCACCAGCATCAGCAGGCTTCTTGCAGCGAACAACGGTATGACCCATCTCTCCACAGTTCTTGCACTGGACTTTGGAGTAGTCGCGAGGCTTTGGGCAGCCCTTGGAGAAATGGCCCATCTCCTCGCAGTTGCGGCATTGGGTATTGGCAGGGTTCTTGGGTTCGGTGCAGTCACGGGAGACGTGACCTTCAGCGTTGCAGTTGCGACACGTGATGACACGCTCCTTCTCGCAATCAGAAGCTTTGTGACCCTGCGAAATTTCAGATCAGCAGGTATCGAAGAACCAAAACACAAATGACATACCGCCTCACCACAGTTGCGGCACATCATTGGACCGCGAGCCTCGACATTTGGACAGTCCGAAGAGAAGTGGCCGATCTCCTTGCACCTACGACACTCGACGCCTTCAGCAGAGCGAGGTTCTGGGCACTCCTTGGAGCTATGACCGGATTTCTTGCAATTGCGGCAAGCGAAATGATCAACACGCTCTTGAGTGCAATCACGAGCACGATGGCCAAGCTCTGAGCAGATGACACACTTGACCTCGACACGAGTGATCTCTTCATTCTCCGCCTCGGACTTGCAATGCTTCTTGATGTGGCCTATGAGCCTGTTAGTAAAAGGACGGATTTGGAACTGAGATTCGCATACCCATCTCGCCACACTTGTCGCACTTTGGAATACCGCGGTCCATTGGGATACCAACGCTCTTGAGCTTCTCGAGATTCTCCTCTGGTGTAGCTGGCCACCCTTCCTTCTGCTTGCCGCGCTTGGCTTCCCCGGTCCAGCTGAAGATTAGTACGTGCTTCTGATCGATGTCACCATTGAGGGAGACGCAGGTAAAAGTGGACTCGAGTTCGCGCTCCTTGGCAATGAGATGGAGATTGCGACCTTCACCACGGAAGCCCTGTTCGAGGTCGGCGAGGTCGTTGACGACTCCGTTGGCACAGTTGGCCTGACAATAAGCGAAGAAGGCCTGCTAAAAGTTAGTATTCATCAACAATGGGGAGACGTTAACGAAAACTACCTCTTTGACATCGTCCATGTCCTTATCAAGGTCGGCGGCTTTCAACTGATCCCAAGCGGCAGCAGCATCGATGGGCTCCCGCTTACCGAAGACATCGAGGCGCTTGGAGGTACACTCGATAGCCTTGTGGCCCTCTTGCTTGCAGATACGACATTGTTCTGCGGGTTTCGTTGGACAGTCGCGAGCTTGATGGCCCACTTCCTTGCAATGGCGGCATTCCCCAGTGAAGGGACGATCGACCTTTTCGTTGAGGCAGTCGGCCTTGTTGTGACTAGCGAGGAGTTAACATTACAAAACCCGGACAGGGCATACTGAAGGCTTACCCAGTCTGGCCACAGTTGTAGCACTGGCCGCTGTTCTGTGGGCCAGTAGGACACTCACGCGAGAAGTGACCAACTTCGCCGCACCTAGGAATACATATTAGCAAAGACAAGAGCGCCAAAGGAAGGGCACTTGACGCACTTGTGGCAGGCGCCATCTCCTCCGCCAACACCAGCACCAGCAGAATCACCACCTCCAAAGCCACCATCACCGCCGCCAAAGCCACCATCGCCATTGGAATCAGCGGAAAAGCCGCCATCATCAGCGGTGAACCCACCGTCGTCAGCTTTGAAGCCGCCGGTGTCGCCACCATCCCACTTGCTGCCTGTGAAAGATGTTAGCTGCGCTCGAAATTGCTTCACCCACCGTTCATCAGTTATGACGTGAGGTGGATGATGAGACTTAATTAGAGCGACCTTACCGCTGGTATCTGCGCCCCAGTCCGCCATTGTAAGAGTGCTCGAAGAAAGCTAATTAACGTCAGTTGATGAGGTTGTTGTTATCCAGGTTAATGTGGACTGCGAAATTGATGAAAGTATTGATGGCTAATGAAGAGAGAAGGGTCTGGATCCACGCGAGGGTAACTTGCTTGATTTTAGATGAAGATGAGAAAATCTTCGGACGCGTCAAAAACGCTTTGAGCTGCGTACCGTCAGCAAATGGCGGTTCAATACTGTGAACTCAATTTCACTGAAAGAAGAGAACAGGATGAAAAGGAACCAACAAGGAAACACTTACACGAAAAGTCTAATTATGAGCTCAAGAGAGGGAAGCTTGGGAAGCTTTGTCGAGAGACCTCAACGTCAAAGGTGAGGTGATTGTTTGTTTGTTGTGGAGGCAGAGATGAAAAAATTCTTCGCTCGCCTTTTATGGAGTGCCGCCAAGTGATGGACTCTGTTGCTTACGCGATGTGTTGAAATGGATCCTGACGATGATAGAGCAATGATAGTAAGGTGGGTGGGAATTTAAGAGCTTGTGGGATCTTGACACGGGTCAGTGTGGTGCATGCCATGACTACTCGATGAGGCAACAGACGCATCGTTCCTTCCTGCCTGCAACGACTAGCCTTGAAGGGCTGGGTCGCAACTCATTAATGCATTTACACTTCGGATATGGGATATGGCAATGGCAATAACAGCTACTAATGGTATATTCTAGATTTCGTGAGCATGTTCCAGAATCGGGTGTTCCTTGACAATCCTGTCAGTGGATTTGGCTTTCCCCAGTCAAAGTTCCGTCAGACAGAGTTGGACACGTTCATATACGCACTTACACGGATCACTCGAGGGACGGCCAAATTGTCAAGCTCCAGGTGCACTCTTTGCAGGAGGATCTCCTACACGTAATAGAAAGCAAATGTGAATTTGAAATTGAAGGTTCCCACCATCGCCAGACTGGACGATAGTCTTTTCTACGCCCGTGATCTTGTGCTTGTCGCAAGACCTATAGCTCAAAGTGTAAAGTTTGTAACGGTCATCGTGAGTCGCCAAAACCCTTTTGCTAAAGCACATGGTTAGAAGAAATAGATTCTCGTCTCGAAGCCTCTTCGTCCGTCTCCTCGACGAGCAACGATCGATGACAAAGAACTCCACCTGTTCATGGACTGAGAGCCCTAATTCGTTATATAGCAATCATCTGAAGACTCTGCCGATCCTATTAGCTTTGCACAATAGGACAATGTAGCAGACCAAACAGCTATTCCCTGTTTGTTACCCATTCAGACTTACCGGAATGTAAACCTCGATCTGATTTAGGACGGATATGTGACAATTCCATCAAGGCTGAACCCTTGAGGGAGTGCATGTTGTACAAGGTCATATATTTCCGACAAGCACGAGAAACACCTCAGTGATCCTCCTCTTCGATTCCCTCAATTTTTTCTCTGCTACCTACCAATACAGATGTATCGTCTTATCACATTAGAAACATTTCAACTCCGACTACATATCACTCAACTATGTCAATCCTCCCAAGCACACCTTACCAAATTCGTAGCAGTAAAAGTAGGACGAGGATGTCATTTCTACACTCTACTAGTATTAATTTATGTACGCACCCACTCTTCTAATCTATCCGTCTCTCATCACATCCCAGCATTTTTCTATAAACATACCGCCAAGACCTTCTTCGAAATGCACACAAATGCAAATGGCAATTGCCCAGACCCGCTTTAAACGCCTCGATGCAAATATGAGTATCCCCTTCTGAGGAGAAGAAATGCGTTTACCATGCCCATTAAGAATTAGTAAGAAGCCCAAGCATCCGCTTCAGCTTCGAAGCACTATAACCACCAGAAGAACCCGACAAGCACACTGAAAAGTCCAATTCCCATACCCTGGACTTCACGAGCAGGACTCGCACCAGCTGCCTTGGTTGCGCTGGCACTTGCGGACGCGCTTCCTGCAGCTGTACCCGCTGTGATGCTACTACGCACGGCTGCGTCGAATGTAGCTCCCAAGCTAGGCAGTGCAACACCACCGTTGACTTCCCAAATTCCGTCAGTAAAAGCCGGACACGGTGGTGCAGTAAGCGAAGGATTATAAGCAGAAGCCTTAACACCAGTCGGATTAAGCGTCTTCCACTGATTGGCAAGGTTCGAAAAATCAGGTTGAACAGGCGTAGGTGTTCCGGAGCGCGGGAAACCATCTGGAGGCGCGCCTGGAGAAGTAGGATCAACTTTCTGTCCATAAGAAACGATCCCATAATTATTCTGCTCTTGGATCCACTCATAAATAATCGACCCGGACCAATACGGATTCATCTCCGGCCCGAAAATAGCTGATTGATCAGCCCAATCTCTAGGTGGAACGGTATTACAACCCGTCTCGGAGAAGAAAATCGGAATGGGGTAGTCTGTGATGTTGGCTGTGAGTTGGGAATACCCGGATTGGGTGTACGTGCTCACGCCGCACCATTCGTAGGCGTTGAGCGCGAAGTAATCGAGGGATTCGGAGGCGTTGGTGCCGCAGGCGAGGTAATTTTGCAGCATGGGGCGGAGGGAACCAATATCTGCTGCTGCGTAGCCGACTGGGATGTTTCGCATCTTTTGTTTTGTGCGGTAAGCTTTTAGGTCGCGGGTGGCGGCTTTGACGTATGGGGCTGCGACGGAGCCGTTGCCTGTCATGTAAGGTTAGTCGACGCTTCTTTTGGTGCAAGTTGGACAGCTTCTGACGTACCCGTAGTCAGGACTTCATTGCCAACGAGGAATCCTGCAGTGTTGTCGAATTTTGCGAATGCGTCCATGACCTTCTGGAAGGCAGTCAATTGCGATTGATTCCAGATTGGCTTGTCCTATATTTCATCTTTAGCTTTCTGTCTTCACGATACCACTTTCACAATTTCCTACCTGATTAATCTGCGTATCGAACGTATCCAAATCCACAAACAGATATATCCCCGCATCAGAGAAAGCCTGCATACAGCCGACATGGTCCCCAGCGGGGTCAACATGATATACGCGAATAGCGTTGGCACCAAGAGTCTTCATGAGCGCCGCATCGAGCTTGCATTGTGTGGTATCAATGAGTGGATCATCGGGGATGAGTTGGTATGAAACACCTGAGAAAGAATTGTTAGTTAATGTGAGGTTGGAATGCGGGCAGATTTTTGAGCGAAACCGAAAAGAGCTATAAACATACCTTTGATATACCATTGATTGCCATTACTATCGAAGAACTTAGAGCCCTTGGTAGAGATGGTAGGAATAGCAGTAGCAGTAACTGCTAAACTAGCAATTATGCCTGCAATGGTGGAAAACAACATGATTGCGTTTGAGATTGTCTATAACAATTGTAGTGGATGTCGAAATCTTCAGCTACGGAAGAATTAGTATAATTCAGAACTCTTATTTGAAATGAATATGCTTCTACGATTGGACATACTTGAAGTACTTGAGTGCAAAATCTAGGACTTGAAAACGTGGAAATGCGTGGTCGATGGTTGTTACAAGATCCCCAGGTTTAAGAAAAGGAAATTAAAATTAAACGTTACTCAAATAGGAAAGCGACAGAAAAAGGCAGGAGCGAAAGTAATGTGATCGACAAGGACTTGAATCCTTTCCTCTTCTTCTTCGCCGCAACAAACCGTGGAAAGGTCTTTCAAAGTTGTTGTTTATTGTGAGGTTATAGAAGGATGGCAGTCAAGAAATCCCATCATCATGAAGACAAATTCCCAAGCGCCAGGAACTTGTTCGTCCATTAACCTAATTGGGAAAGGTAAGATAGCTAGTGCCATGCAAGCATTGCAATTCCTTGCTTTCCCGCAAATCACAAACGAGCTTTTATCGATAAAGCTACCTTAGCTCAAGCCTGGTCTAGATGTATTTCTTTTTTTTTCTGTAACCAAGGAATTGATACTTTTATACGCGTATGAGGGAGCGCCAATTGCATTGATACTCTTGATCGAGGTCGGGCCAGTCAATTGAGAGAAGGTTCAAGCGCCTCTATGAGCGTGGGGAACTTTACATTGGTATTCATTTGATTTGAAGATGAGCTGATAACGATGTCGAAACCCGCGATCAAACGTGCTCATAGCTCCCAGCCACTGACGGCTACAGCGCTTCTGAAACGATTGACAGGTGTGGCAGCATTTGCGGCACAGAAATGGTTCAAATCTCCGATTTCACCAATTACGCCTCATCAAACGAACTCATGCCTTTAACAAATCCATCAATATCAAATACCAACAGCTCAAGTCATTGCATACGGTTTGGGAACCAACAATTGTCTGCATAAAGCCAAGTGCAGGCCGCGTAATGAGTATGCAAAGATATGCATCCTGAAAAACGCCCCTCCCGCGATGGACTTCTCGCCGATTTGGTGTGTGGGTTACCGGAGTTGTGATTGGTGGATGTGGGGATGGTCCTCTAACCATGCTTTAACAACACCATACCAGACTTATACCTGGTAGCATACCACATTTCAGTTTTCGTTGTTTGTTAAACAGCTCCTCACAGCTTTCTGGATTCGTTTATCCACGTGGGAACGGCTAGCCACGTTCTCTTGGATACACAGAACCATATATTTTGACACGCCGGTAAATACCTCATTCCACATACACTCGGTTGGTGTGATACAGATTCT
Source organism: Tothia fuscella (assembly GCA_010583015.1). Classification (NCBI taxonomy): domain Eukaryota; kingdom Fungi; phylum Ascomycota; class Dothideomycetes; order Venturiales; family Cylindrosympodiaceae; genus Tothia; species Tothia fuscella. The sequence continues at coordinate 99,538 of MU007040.1, read as the reverse complement.
GAAATGTGGAAAAGGCGACTTGTCTCCATTCTCTGATGCTGATCCAAAAATTCACGCACATCCCACCTATTCAATAAACATCTTCTCAGATTGTGCACCGGGGTATTAATCTACCTTTTCTGTGGTATCTGTAGACCTTCTGGCCTACGATTCAACGCAGTCCGATTCCAACATCCTGACTACCACTTTTGTGACTGTTATCTTTAATCATCCCATTATCTTCATGTCCTAACTCTTTCATCATTTTATCCCAAGCACCTTTAAAACCTCTGTCAGACGCTTCCCCTTCTTTAATTTCTTTTTCTTGTTTAACCAGAACTTTTAAAAGCGTTTGCAGATCGCTATTGTACTTGCGCATTCTCTCTTCTGCTTTTGTTCCCACGGAGAAACATGGATTGTCCTGCTCCAGTAACAAACCGGTCAGTGCCGGAGCGCTATCGACTTGTCTCGGTGGATAGAACGGCGCTGTCGACGGGTTGAACTGGGCTCGGTGTGCTGTCCTCGAATTCGGAGTCGTGATATACATCCTCGATAGCTGTGGAGCTGGTGCCTCCTGGTAAAGTTGCTGCAGATTTCGATATGATTCTGATATCTCATTCGTCGGCGTTCCTTCTATTTCACTCCGCCATCCCTCAATTCTTTGCATCCGCGGCGAACCCCTCGGATCCCCTTCCTCACACACTGTCACTCCCCCTAAAACGCTCCCATCAACATATCCACCCCCAACAGCCCCCCTCCTCCTCTGCATCCCACTCAACCCGCGCAACCTCTCCCTCCCACACCCATAGCAAATTGTATTCATCCCCGGAGAAAAGGATTCATACCCCCTAATAACACCATCGCACCCAGGTACTCCACACGCGATTCCCGTAGCTTGGATGATACCGCATGTGGGGCATTGCCATTGGTATGCTTTACACATTTGCGCTGGTACTAGTGTTACCGAATTAATAGGAGCCAAGACGGGAAGGTTTTAAGCTTAACGGGAACGGGGAGGTTCGGAGGTTGGGCTGATATTTATGTGTGCGACCATGATGGGCTTGATGAAAGGGGTTAGATGAAAGAGTGGTTGAAAGAGGGAGGGATAACCATGTTGGGGGCGCTTTGAGGGGGCTGAGACAGTGTTTATTGGATGGTTTGGCTAGTTTGCTTTCTTGGTTGCGAGGCTTAGGTTGGGTGAAGCTTCAATTGAGACTCGATAGTCATTGTGGGAATAACAAGTCGCGGGTTGATACTCGAGTAGTTGGTCGTTAATCTTGCAATGCGTATCCGCCAGCAACATACACAATTACCCCATATTGTGAGCTCAAGGCACGAACATTCTGTTTAACGTTTACAAGACAACGGATTATGATACCAAGGAGACTACCAGGAGAATGGCCCAGAATGAGAGACGATGAGATGGCGCAGTATTACGGATGGTGAACGTGGATATTTTCGATCAGGGGTGGTGGGCCTTGTCGAGAGAAATCAGTGAACGGTATTGAAGGAGTTGTTTTGGGTTGAATGACGGCGCGCGCCAATGGTAATTCTGTTGTGAGTGGTGGGGAGAAGTATGATTTCGAGAGTACGGCAAGTAGAGAATTGAGCTCGAGGGGACATGATATCATGAGCTTGGGGAGGGAAGAAACTCTACAGTACGCTGCGAGCACTCGTTTGAGCCCAACTGGAGATCTGGACGCCTGTACTCGCGTTTGAAAGGTAAGAAACGGAGAACAGTTGCGATCCCATGGTAAGAATGTGCGCCACGGTCTATTTCTATGTATGAAAAAAAGAAATGCTTTAGATTTATGTTTGATATGAGGTCTTATTGTAGATTGCAAAGCACGCAACAGCCGTCCGATCTACCCTTTTTTCTCAAGAGACTTCAACCACGCAACACCAGTGGTGGTGGAGTAAGACAGATGGCCAAGACCGATGCTAAAATCACCCTTGCAAACACCGTCGGTGGGGTTGCAGTTGATCTTGATCTTATCTTGTGGGAATCCCTTGACTGTTGCTCCGTTGAAAGGATCACCGTAAGTGAGGATACCCTGTTTCCAGTATTAGCCCGGGGCAAAGGTGTGGAATTTTCAATGAACAGAAAACTTACAATGACCTTGGCGCGAGCTTCTGGCTCAGCAAAAGCCACGCATTCACGAGCGACCATAGCACCTTGGGAGTATCCCGAAGTGACGAACTTAGAGTTGGGGCACGACTTGGACATCTTGTTGAGGACGTCCTTACACGCCAGTCCACCGGGCAAACCAATACAGTAGATACCGGGGAGATCAGCGTAATATCCATCACGGGAGCTGATACCACGGACCGTCCAGTCCTTGCCCCGAATACCGGCCGCCAGAGCAGGTCCAACAGTTAGACCAAGATCACCGGTCTCGGTAGTTCCACGAGCGTAAAGCAGCACATAGGGTGTGCAAGCCTGTCGCTTCTCGAGCTCGTTTGCGTCATCAGCCTCCGGGGTTGGAGTGGGAGTACTGCGTGTCACAGTGCTGACAAAAGAATCCTTCTGGTACTTCTCGGATTCCTTGTTAAACACGCCGCGCACACGCCTTGACCTGCGCTTGTTGGTGGCAGCGGACATGATGTCGTTGTATTTATCCAGATCGGTGTATTCGCCACCATATCTCTTGAGACCCGCTGGTGCAGGCAAACCCATCTTCTTGTATGTATTCTTGATACAGGTGTCACCACTGGGGTTGCCGCCAGTGGGCTTTTTGCCACCCTTTATGGCATATGCCTCTTCAGTGGAGCCTGAAAGACTAGCAACGTAGCATGATTGACCTATCAAACGGATAATGTGATCAGCATTGTAAAGCATAAGAATTGGATAGTTTCGAGGTTCGTTTGAAGAAGAACGTGCAGAACATACCTGTGCACTGCTGTGGAGAGGCATCTGCAACGACTGCAGCAACCAGCGAGAGCGCCAGCAAAGGAATGTTGGTGAGCATTTTGTCAGAAAGAAAGACAACAAACACACTTCGAAGGATATCGAATGAGAGTAACAGAAAAGACAGACAAGTTGTTGATAGCTTTAGAGAAAATCCAACCTTGAAGAGAATGCTTCTAGCTGCCTATTTGAACAGTTTATGCCCTAGTAGATCTACATTATCAACCCCTCCGATGCACTTTCTCATATCCTACATCAAAGCCTCAATTTGCCGCGGTGCCGTAGAAATTAATCTTCTAGCATATTCGAGCCATGCGGGAATGTAGATGGAGTCGGTTCCAATATTGGAATCTGCACCTGCGCACTAGTAAATTACCCAAACTTTCTATCTGAGATGGACCAGTCGAACGACCTTCTGTGCGCGGACCAGCGAACGTACCTCTCGAGATTTATTAAAAACTTGTTTCGAAACTCCTACCCACAACGCGAGAAGATATTAAACTAGCAGCGGCGCTATGAATAAGGTACTCCAATGGAGAGCTCGTTTTGATCAGTTCTACTCTGAGGAGCGAATTTATTCCATAGCGCGGGCCACGCCTGAGGTCTTCGCTATGTTCTCCAAGATTGGGGGGTTTTGGTATAATAGCCGCAGGGATTATCCTCATTTTTGAGATGCAGGGATGTGTCTTTCTCTTTCGATTTAAGACCCTGCTTCTTGCAGTTGGGTTCAGCCAGTATTCAGTTTGATATTGACCAAGGATGGTGACTTCGTCCCCTTAGAATCGTTGTTCCTGACGACAATTTGGTTATCCAATGAAGCCTTATAAAGGCCGTGTAATATTTCAGCGTGGAGGCGACTGTTTGCCACCAACAGGATGGTTCTCTCCGTAACGAATTTGACACAGTCACTCCTGATCACATCGAACAAGTAATTGGAGATCCCACTGGCTGGCATCTTAAGCTTCATTCTTGTAATAGGGCAGGCATGCAAGCAGTAATTGTGACATTTCCTCAAGATATTGTTGAGACAGTAGGCGAGGTTGTCGGTGGTTGGAAACGAAAAGATGGAATGATGAAAACCGGGTGAGAGAAAACCAAACGCCACCCACGTGATGTCAGCCACATCTTCTCCTAACTCGGCCTGTCGTCTTTTTTCTGAACAAATTCGTGGAAATTCGCACTGAATAATCACTCAGTGCTACTCTCACCCTCCCTCTTGTCAATCTAGCAAACTCTACCTCGCAAAAGGCTCATTGCAACACGAATCTATTCATGGTAATAGCTACTACTACAACGATGAAACAACTCATGCGTAAACATCTACTCACTCATCTCATCAAAATACTCGGTTTCTATTTCTTCCATATACTCGCTTGTCATCCGAGCGAGCTGCGCTGCATTACCGCTCTCCAAGTCGGCAATCTCAGCGAATCGATGTTTCCAAAACTCCCATCTGACTGGCGGTAGGCCCCCCAACTCTGCTGCCCCGATGTGCACGCCCAGCATCCCGGCAAAGTCCACGTATAGGGATCCTGGCTTGGTTACGTCTGCATCATCGGAAAGCATACCGTGTTGAGACTCTCTGCACAGAACCGGTCCAGCTTGCCAGATCCATTCAACTGCCGCTGCCATGTAAGCACCTCCATCTCCATCTGTGCGATCATGTTCCAACACGTCCATGAGCATCCAAACGCCAAAGATCTTAAAGTTATCCAGATCTCTACTGTTCAGCCTGGCGAAGAAAGATTGGAGTTTCAGCCATCTCTCGCTTCCTGCTTCATTCAGAGTGCCTGTATGTTCACTGGGGATCTCTATGGCTGGATCAGCCAACACCAATAAGATTTAGCCAATAGAACTCACCATTTAACGCATCTCGACCACAAATACCGAGCAAAGGCAGATCCGCCCACATTTGTATAGGAGTCTATTCCATATGTCAGTCGGTTGTGAAACAAGGAGAACTAATACCCACACTACCCCACACCGTAGCGGTCCAGAGTGGAAGTTGCTTAAGCTCCTGAATCACGTCTACCAACAAGTTCAGCTCGGATATTGGGACAGCTCGCACAAGATCTAAGTAGAAATCCCAAAAACACCACAGATATGTGTGAACATTAGGAAGGATCACCGCAAGATCATCTCCACTAGCACGCCTAATCACACCATGATCAGTGGTGCGGTTTATGTGGTCGAGGAAGATTTCGTTGATCTCATCAGCAATGTCGAGAGCTGTCGGATAAGGAGTGTTGGGGCCGAAAACTTCTTTGAAAAAGGCTAGGAAATCCGCACGGTGGTCACTATTTACAAGTCTCGACTCTAGATACTCAACGTCTAGAATTTCAGACATGGTTGATCCTGATAGGGAATCGTGAGGGCGATGGAAATATTGATGTGAATCTTTTCATTTTTTACAACCTTTAAACAAAGAATTAATTTTTTTCCCGCAAGCGATTGGAATGAGAGTATTACCATCCTTTGTCTGAACATCGTCGACCTCAATGCGGCTCTGATAAACAGCGTTAGTCCACCATGCTGTTCTTCTGAGTCGAGACTAGGTTTTTCCCATGGCTAATACCGATTTTCTTCATTCAGCAAATTATTTCGCCTGCCACATATTCCGCACAAATTTCAGGTACGCCATTAGAATGAGAAATTTCAAATATTGAAAATTTCGACTTACGGAGATTTGGCACAACAGCACGCTTACCTATCGTCTTGAGTCGTGTTGATTGTACTGGGTGCTTTCAGTCTACATCACTCATCCTCAGAATCATCGACAGAGGCACCTGGCATATCAAGAGGTGGTTCTTTCTCCATCACAGGCACTTTTGGCTTCCCTCTGACCACTCTTTCTGAAAGAGCCCCACCAATTTCAAGGATGCCGTAGTGGAGAGTATCGTTTGGGTGCTTGAGCACCTCTCGGCACTGCGGATCCACCCATTGTGCAACGCTGATGACCGCTCTCTTGGGGAACGCTACTTGCTTACCTCCCCATGGGCTTGCTCTGATTTCGCACTCGACCTCCTCCAGCGCATAGGCAATGAGAGCGAAGGGTAGCAAAATGGAGAGGATAAGCCATAAGATAACACACTGGTATTGCGGTATGTCATTAAGCCCTGTTAAGAAAACCTGGCGCTTCTCGGGTTCCGAAATTATGCTTTTGGCCTGGTGAAGAGTGTTGAACCAAGTGCATGGTGTGGGACTCTCTTGGCTAACCATGAATTTGGCTTGTGATAGTGAAATCTAAAATCAAAATTAGTGTATAAAAGTTTGTGTAGTCCGTCCTGCGGATTAGTTTTGACAAAGAAAATTGACGGCGGGCTCTGGGGATATAAGTATAATTCTTGTTTTCTTTGTATATTTTAGAACAATGCTTTTGTTCTCAGCAAGCCCTTGTCCACTCCACAAAGCCCGAGCTAGAGTAAACTATCACCACAAAGCAAACAGAGACTAGCTTCCAAGATTAGATGTGTCGTGCAGTTTGTATTTCCAGACCTTTTGAAACAAGTGTTCTTACTTACAGATCTGAGTTTGGACTTCGCCCTGTTGATGCCGCATCCACTGACCCAACTTTGGACGAGTTCGGCAAGCCGGAGAAGAACTTTGTCATTTTGATCTTGGCTAATCGGGGTCTTGCAATTCTCATGAAAGTTGAGATTCTCAAGAATAGCCAAATCATACATGCCGTTAGGTGACTATTCCCTCAATACATGGTTGAGGTCAAGGAAAATCTGTGCAGCAAAGACGACAGGCATCGCTGCTTTTTTTGTCCTGAAGCCAGATCGCACGTTTCGAGTGCGTTGGTCTTCCCCTGGAGTTGGTTGGGTTGTGCTCAAGCAATACAATCATGTCTTCCCTGACCCCTTTTCGCACAGCCATGGTTGTGCCTCTTATTTTCCACTCTGTATAAACCGCAGTAGCAGACTTTGTTACGAATAATTGTCCAGGTTGGATATAGTCCGCGTATAAAATGACAAGCATCAAGGTAGTTAGGAAAAGTGTCTCCGCAAAGTCGTACATCTTCATGTTAAAAAGATCACCAGGGGCATATCGATGGTTGGGCTCTTCTCCACGCAGAATCCACTCTGGAAAACGACAAATTTGGTGATGTCTTCCATGTCGGAATGGCTCGAAAATTCTTTAGAATTTTCGAGCTATCCCAACTCCAAAGTCAAATGCTGTATTTGTCGAATTCGCTGCCGAGACAAGGTCAACTTTGACAGACGTCCGCGTTTGAGGACATGACTCGTGCCACGCCCAGATTTACCAGAGTAACCAGACGCGGGTCACAACAACAAAATTCCCACAAGACGCGTGCGATGGCACAGATGATTTGTATCACAATTCTCGGCGCTGTGGCATTGTCTGATTCTCCATCGCTGTCCATATTCTAATCAACCATTCACCAATTCTCTTTTCGTCGGAGCCAATCCAGCCGGCAATACACACAAACCCCGACGCAGGCTCTGAAGCTTCAGGAATCTCGCATGGCCAAATGTACGCCTTGATGCATGATGTGGTTCTAGCGGCATCACAATGTGCTTCCGAAACAGCACAAGGCTACAGCTTGTGTAACTGAACTCCTCGGTCTTTCAACCCCAGAGCCCCTCGCTCCGCTGAAATGAGCTTAAACACTCAAGGATCCCAGAAAAACCTGAAAGAGCATCACTTCGGCGAGATAGGGTTGACCAAAGATATCCTCCGTCAAAAACCTGCAGCTGTTGATTGCAATTCTAGTGGCCATGTCTAAGTAAGGATGATGGGCTCGGGAACTTTCTATGATCCACTTCCCCACAATCTTAATTGTTATACACAAATATAGTATTATTGGGTCAAACCCATACTTTATCCCGACAAGTGAGCTTTATATCTTTTAAGGTAAATGGATGTATGGTTCCCAAGAGTCGCAAACAACATCTCAACCCATCTTGTGCACGAAGAACTGATAACTAAAATCGACCAAGACATCTACTGAAACCGAAACCCCCATTCTTTCGGGGACCCCTAATGACACGACCAATAGGTCTGCACGCCAGTAAAGAGATCTCCATCGCCCGATCAATCATGCAGACGAGCCAGCCGAGAAGGCTCGATTAGCAGCTTTACCGGGCGGAAAGGAGGATATGTGGCAAGGCGGAGATATGTGCGTAGACGTCTGAAGTATTTCAGAATAAACAGTTATGGTTGGCTGGCCATTATCCAAAACCTCCTAAGATCCCCGTCGATTGTGTAGTCGAAGATGTCAACAGACGCGTACAAGACTTCACACTCGAGAAGAATGGATTCATGTACGAAACACAGCGTACAAAAGTGCTATCGCACACCGAAGATCTCAGCACTACCGACAAATTTTTGAAAGAATACTACCCGAGATGGAAGCGTGGCTTAAGGGAGTGTATGACAAGAGCATCCGTTATCCCACAGCTGCTACTGCGTGTACCTGCTAACTATACACAATAGCACCGTGGCACCACGCTGCCTAATCTTCCATCATCGAACGGCAATCAGCGATAGTAAATTCCTGATTAATGACTTCAAGAAAGAAGACGAGAGAAAGAAGGTCAGCTACCAACCAGCAATATACGCCGCACATCTTGATCAGTCACCATAGCAAGCTGGCAATACCTTGCATAAGTTTCTTCATCAGGAGACTGAAGCCCTACCATATGGCCGTGTTTTGATCGTCAATGTAAGAATCCTGACAGCTTGTCCACATACAGCATTTGTGGACAAAGAGCACGAAGAAGACTCACCAAGGGAGAGTATGGAGATTCGAGCTTTGGTATCATGGCCGGATCATGCAGCTGTCACTACTTCCTGATTCCAAGTCGTAAAAATGTTCATGAATATGACATCTTACACCAATTTGCTGAATGACTTCTGCGCCGCAACTGGCTGTCTCACTTAGTCGTTGCGTAGCAGCAAGTTATACTTCTTGATAAAGTTTGCCATCTCTTTTACCCAATCGGAAATTTTCTTATCGTCAGGCTCCGTAGGTCCAGCTTTTTCTATCAGACGATCAACCTCTTCCTTGAGCTCACCTTCTTCTAAGTCCTCCACATTTCTACAATCCCTCCATCCATAATTCGTAATCACAAAATCTCTTGCGCCTTGCTTGCTTCTTGATTTGGCCCAGTCTACTAGTCCTTTGTGTGCCGTTCGCTTCTCCCATTCGAGCTCCTTTTCGGCATTAATATTGTCGCATGCTTTTTGCCAACATATGTCACAGACAAAGTAACTGTTCTTGCCGTCAAATGTCATACAATTCTCGCCGCAGTTGGTCAATGATCTTAAAATTGGATTATCAATCTTCGCAGTGCTTTCATCGACTTCTTGCTCAAGTTCGTTTTTGGGAGCTTTCACCTTTGTTCCCCAATACTCAGACTTGTATTCTCCTCTTCCGTCCACGAAGATGATGTGGGCGCATTCGAGTTGATGCAAGCAAAATTTGTCATGGTTTTTGTTGTGAGTTTGCAGTTTTTGACATGGGTTCTGTGCCATTTTTATGTGTACCAGCCCTGGACTGCTTTGTTTATGGATTACGCATTTTTTCTTGATTAGAGAATCGTCTTTTTGTAGAGCGATTCTGCTTGTTTGCTTGTTCTGCTCACAATTCATTGGAAGCCAACTGACCTGGTTTTCTACTTATTCAATTGATCACAAGGGTCTACCACCGGCTATTATAGGTCTGTTTTCTTTCGAAATTTCGACTGTGGGCTTGGTCCCATGCCTATCGCGGAACACAAATCAAGACATCACAAGGTCGTCGATCGACTGCATAGTGTTATCTCACAATTTTTCGCTCGAGAAACCCCGAAAGTTCCCAGTTAAAAACAGCTGGGAGCCGTGGTGATGACAAATAAACATCACCACCTGCTGCAATCCCCCATGAGACTCTGGTTTCCATTAGGAAATAATTAGATACCAAGCTACAGTGGGGGGCTCCTCTATTGATCGTGCTCAAATTGCTTATAGCAGATCTGAAGGCTATATCAGCCCGGTTTTCTTCATTTAATTGTTAGCCGAGATGGTCGCATGATACCTATACTGTATTCTACTCACGACAGAAAACATCTCACTTAAAGTAGCACGTGGATCAATCCAATATAGTGAATTTTCCGATTTTCCTGCTCTCGGACCTCCCCCACTCGTACTCCAGTACTGAACCCCGCAAAATTAATTCCCCACCGTAATACCCCAACTACGGCCGACATCAATAGCGATGCGTTAGCGTTATTGTTCTGGGCCATCTACTAGAGCCTCTTACTATCACAGACCATGCAGATCAATGTATAGGGATAAGCCAAGCTAACGGATGGACCACACTAGATACTTGTGCCGATTGTTCGAAGCACTGACTGCGCAAAGTATTATTTTCTTTTCATTGTTGGCGGTATTTTGATCGGCCCATGGTTCCGAATAATTCAGGTAGTTTTAAAGCAGAGAGTTTGCAGTATCTTGCTCTCATTAGCACTATCGTACTGTTCATCACCTTTTCATTCTCATTTCTCTCTTAGCGCTGCTCATTCCACACATTCATTTCAATCACGTTGATTTTAAACATGAAGTTCGTTCATTATTCACTCTTTTTGGCCTCCCTAGCTGCTGCGGCTCCGGCAGCCGAACTAGTAGCACGGCAAGGCAATGCTGCAGTCCAAGAAGAGCTTACCAAAGGAACTGAGTGCAAAGATGTCACATTCATTTGGGTTCGCGGCACCACCGAGGCGCCAAATATGGGGTATGTCCTGAAATGCAGAATCATGATTGACAATGAGTTCTACGTGGCTAATACTTCCAAAAAGATCATTCATCGGTACAAAACTTCTGCCAGAACTCCGGAAAACATTCCCAAGCTTGGCCGTAGAAGGTGTCAAGTACTCCGCCGGCCTAATGGGTAATTTCCAACCTGGTGGTGCCGGCACAGATGGTGTAGCGGAAGCCACCAAGGACTACAAGCTGGCTGCTTCAAAATGCCCAAAGACGATTATCACGGGAGGTGGATACAGTCAAGGCGGTGCTATTACACATAGGACGATTGAAGGTCTCCCGCAGGACGTGAAGGACAGAATTGCCGGTATCATTCTTTATGGTGATACCCAATTCAAGCAGGAAGGTGGAAAGATCAAGGGTCTCCCTGCGGAAAAGGTCAAGACTATGTGCAACGGTTACCAGGAACTGAAGAGTGCCTCGTCTGATGGTGTTTGCGGCGGAATGTTGAACGTCAATATGGGCCACATCTCTTATAGCCAGGCGTCAATGGCTATGGGAGCTACTTTTTTGAAGGAAAAAGTTGATGCTTTCAAGAAGGCGTAAACAAAATCTCCAGCTTTGAAAAACCGAAAAGAGTTTTGTCGTTCCGCTTGGGCATCGCAGATATTGGAAAGCCAAGGTGTTTGGTGAGATGTTAATGATACCCTGGTCAACTATAAAATCGATCTGGCATTTTTCGAGCGTCTGTGTGGTAGGTAACATGGAGGTTAGCAGAATAATCTAATCGACAGTCGAGAACTACAGAGCTACGGTTAATTAGCAAGTATACAGAGACTTCCGGGTGTCACATCAAAATTTGATCATGAGCCATTCCCTCTCAATCTCTAAAAGCCGGGTGAAAAGATAGAATTTTTCAGTGCACTGAAAGGCATACGCCGCTAACTCTAATGTCGTATGCACTAAATATTACTAGGAGTTGTAGATATGCTCATTGATTTTAATCTAGCTGAGATGAATTAGTCGAATCAGGATTCTAGGAATGGTCTCCCCGGCCTCACAAACCTTTGAGGATTTCAAATCGGGTAGCCGCGTCATACAAGAGTGATTTCGCATGGCGTACTCTTTTTGAACGCCTCATTGAACAGGTGTAGATGCTCCGGAGTCCTATACCGGTTGAATTTGGTGTTGTAAAATCCAACTCTTTCGAATATGTTCATGGCGCTTTGAATGCATTTCAGTACTAAAGCATAATCATCGGAATTCTCGTCTTCTGCAACACTCAAGATGAAATAAGTCCGCTCTCCGAAATCTTTATCATGGGCACATAAATCGTAATCAGCAGAAAATATATACGTGGTCAGCTCGTCCTGTCCTTGGAAGCGGAACTCGTAAGATGGCTTTGTGCCTGAGGTAGTCTGCCGTAGTCGTCTTCCAAAACTTCTCGTTCGTCCTAGGCTGCTTTTAGAGGAGTTACTTCTACCCTTGGCATCGAAGACTTCCACAGGCACAATGTACCCATGAAGTCTTAGATGTGCCGCTGTGATCTCCCCGAAGGTGTTGGCACTGAGCAGCCTTGTTGATGAATCTAGAATGTCCACAAATACGCCCTTGAGAATTTGTGTGCTCCCAACATTGCGTATCAGGCTCGATGATTCGAGGAAATGTGGAGAATCAAAGAATTTTACGGGCCCATCAAGGGCTATCCAGCTCCAAGAAGGGCCTCGCCATTTCTCTGGATGTGTAGCAGTAGAGGGATCGAGTCTGTACCATAGGAGGTCGTCCACAAGAGTATCGCTCCAAAGGCCAGCCAAATAATGACCAACTCGAAGTGTCTGGATTTGTTGGGCCATTCCAGAAAGGGCAGGCAGTTTGTCTCGAGTCTTGGTGAGTCCAAGCTCTGTAAACTCTTCTACAATGGCATGCCACCGGCGAGAGACTTTGGGGAGTGCCGAGTCCGCCAGAGCACGCTGGTGTGTTAGCTTGGATAGGAATTTTTCTTGTCCAGTGCTGTACCGTTCCCAGCTGTCGCCAAAGATTCCCGAACATTCGCAGTCAACCTTTTCCATGCACTCAAACCACATCTCCTGTGGGCCAAAATGAAGGACACGAGGTGCAAGCAATCGTTCTTGGAATACCCAACCCCGTTTCAGGAGTGGGAAATCTGCCTCTTCATTGTGGTAAATCACCGGTCTGGCGTGGATCTCGTAGATTTCCCCATCTCGATAAACACCTTTCAGTGTTACCTTCGCCTGTTTAGAGAATAAACCACCCAGGTCGCTGTTTGAACCTGTTGCGGCAAGTGTGAGATGTGATCTAGCATATATGGAGGCCATTTTGGTGGATTCTGTCTGCCAGTCCTCCTCATCGTCTTGGACAATGCATCTGCACTAGCTTTAGCAACACGGTAACTCATATTCTCGGACGATCAGCAACACGACGAAAGATAAGCTCCAAAATTGATTGGTCGGCAGCCAAAATCATCGGTAAGGATGTCAAAGGTCCAGAAATTTGACGTACAAGCTATCAATCCAGAGATACTGGACTCCCAATTTTCGAGTGAATATAACAGCTTCCTGAAATGTTCGAGAGAGCGCCCTGAACGGGATACCCATTTTGAAAGCCCCAAGATTGGACGTCGTCGTAGTTATACTCCTTGCTTCACCCCAGCAATGACTGAGACAGCAATACCTCGCCTCTTTATTTCGTGTCTCGCATAACACGACATCCGGCGCATTTGAAACTAGATCTAGTACTTTTGATGGTAGAATCGAAGCCTCATCTAATCGGCACGCAGTGTGAGTCTCTACACAGTTTGAGATCCAAGTTTCTACGTTCCGAAAAGACTGCAAAGAGATTGTGTTCCCAGATGTTTCGACTCCAGTTCGGACACTCCTCCATGGAGAGTGGATATCTAGATTAATGATCAGCCCACAATAAAGCTTTGTTTGTTCTCGATATCAGAATACCATTAGTAACAAAAAGGTCTAAGATTGTGCTCCTGCCTGTCTCGCCAAATCGAACAACGATTTCTACAAACTGTCGCAGAATAGCTCTTCGAATCTCAATCGATGCCTTGTTGCCAATTGTAGCTTCAGGGACACATTCTATAATCGCATCCCTGATGACTATACAGCTCTCGCATTTTCCAGATGCAGCAGAAGCCCAAATCGCTTGAAGTGGGGTCTTTACAACTCCGTCTTCTACGGGATTGAGATCAGCGCAATAAGCGCATGCACTCAATGATATGATCTGGTCATTGTGTGCCAATGACATACTCTGGCATGTTGGAGCGACTTAATCAGATGCTGAGATGGGTTTTGATGCATAATTCTAGGGTGTATTTGAGGACGTCATGTGGCGGCGTTCTCAGTCCCCAAATTTACATCCTTGTCCATTTCGTCTCGTCCACAACCTCCTCATTATTCTCATATCGCTCTCCTTCATGAACACTCACCTAAACCATCACTTGAGGGGAGGACAATTGATTGCTAAAAATTCAACCAATCCGAGGGAAACGCATTAAAGCCACCGAACACCTCTTCGTCAGATGTGTGGAGCAATGCCCGTGAGACAATAAGAGGATATACCGAAAATCCCCATGACATTGAACAACTTCCCGGCTAAAGCCCATACCATCTCGACATCTTATCGCATTCAACAAGGAGTAATCGTAGCCATACAGTCCGCACATCTCGTGAATTCGAATCTTCCACTCCCACCTCACCACACGACACCACTATCTTCCCATAGACGGCTTCGTGTCAGTCTTGGTGTCTGATATTGAGACTAATGCTTCCTCGTTCGAAAATGATGCCGTCCTGTATGAGCATTGAAGTTTTCAGGAACTGGTGCACCTTCCGAAAGATTGGCCCCGACGACAACGTCTCCAACCTCAGGAGCAGCACCATCAACACAACGCCAGGGTACTCCAAGATTACGGACAGGCAAGTCAGCGAGGCTAGTCGATCGTCCACCCTGCGCCACGTATTCAGCCTCTAGCTCCCTCTGAATCCTGGGATTGCCTTTGAGGACAGCAATCTCGGCATCGCGGGCTTCTAATGTGCAGACGAGTTGTTTTCTTGTAAATTCGGACATTTTGTATCGTGCGTTAGAGACTTCCAGGAACAATCTTTGTTGCTGGCGTGAGCCTGCTCGCGCTCTTCGTCCTTGGCTGAAAATCCTTGATGAGCTTCCAACTCCTGACACTTGGCAGCAAGCTGAGCTGTTATTTCAGCGAGGGCTGCTTTGTTGGCGACGAGGTTTGCTTGAGTGGCTTCAAGTGATTGTTGGGATGCGTCAATTTTATGTTATAGCTGTTCATTTGCGGACTCGCTTTCCTCGAGCTGTGATTCTGCATCTTGCGCGAGCTCAAAATAGTAGGTTGCTTGGTTGTTAAGATCCGCTTTGCGCTTTTTCTTCTCGTCTAGCTCATACTCCAGCTCTTCATTCTTTGCCACGGCAAGCTCATGAGCGCTCTTCTCTTCTTTTAAATGCCCTTCTAAACCCTCACGTTCATTACACTCTTCGAGCCAATAGTCTCGATACCGATTCGACAAGCGGTCCTGCTCCTCTTTTTCGGCACGAATCTTACGAACGTGGTTCTCCGATTCAAAGAGCTGGGTTTCCAAGCTACGATGAGAAGCTAGAAGCTCATCGTAGATATGTCTGGACACCAATGGTCCTGGGGCTAGATTGAATCGATAATCTAGTCAAGTCAGCCCACGCTCTGGTCATCGTTACAGGTCATCCCTACACTGACCTTGATAATTTGCCATGCTACTTGCGGAACGCTGATTAGATCCGAAGAATTGACGAAGTGAAGCGCGTATTTGAACAGCGATGCAGACTGGTTGATTTAAAGAAGCGTGCGACTCGTGTTAAAAACAAATTTTTGGAATGACACAAGTACAGAGCGAGAGATGGGATTTGCGATGGTGTCTTGATTGTTGGTGTTGTTGTTGTTGTAAAGATGAAGGACCATCGCGACGTTTTTTCAGTGATCGGGTTAAACCGGCGTTTGCAAGTGGCGCTCTGCCTTCCAAATTGGGCAATTCACTCCCATCTCTAGGCAACAGGCGTCAAGGGACTTACCCGTCATCATATGAGACTACCTCGGCCAAACACTCCCAGCTTAATCATATTGGGTTCACTGCCTACTCAAAAACTCGGTGACAAGGCTGCGACGACTGGAGATGGCCCGAAACCCCTTCAAAGCGAAACGTCATTCAGTGAAGTGCGCCCGGAACCAGACCAAATCACCGCAGTACAGCGTGAAAAACGATTTTGATATGTACCATGAGCTGACATCTCAAGTCAACCAGCGGATATGCGCGACCACTACAATGCCGGGCACAGATGTACAGGCTCAGTGAACTTTAAGTCTCAGGAAAGATGATTCTTACAGCGAAAAGAAAAATGTTTCTCCAATCCAGAGACCATCTTCTTACGTGGAATTTCGTGAATTCGAACATATTTCATCCTCTAGTCGTGATGGAATTGCTCAGTGGCGTGGCCGCATCCTTCCTTCCTAATCGAGCCAAATAAGCTCATTAGGGAAGATAATCCGGAAAAATAAAGAACCAACATAATCTCTGCTTCATATTCTAGAAATCGATTATTTTTTCTAATACAATATTAATTTACCTCTATCTAGCAAACATAACTAGATATAGACGGCCTCTACTGCCCCTTCCCCTACCTTACTAATACCCTCCGAAACTATATATAGAAGATAAGTCTTCTTACGAAAATATCCCTTATCGGCCTACTTCAAACTACTCGAATTAAGACGCGAATCCGAGTCTAAGTACTAATAGTAGTACCCCTTAGTAACGAATACCTCGTAAAGAACGCCTCCCGCTCTTCCTTAATACAATAATCCCATGATGGTGATCAAGGAGAATAAAGAGAAAAGCCAAAAGGCGCCGTCCATGGAAAGCAACCATTAAAAGCAACCATTAAAAGCAACCATGAAAACATCAACCATGAAAATATCAACCATGAAAATATCAACCATGAAAAACAACCACGAAAACATCAACCACGGGAAACAACGCTTGAACAA
Source organism: Tothia fuscella (assembly GCA_010583015.1). Taxonomy (NCBI): domain Eukaryota; kingdom Fungi; phylum Ascomycota; class Dothideomycetes; order Venturiales; family Cylindrosympodiaceae; genus Tothia; species Tothia fuscella. The sequence continues at coordinate 82,877 of MU007040.1, read as the reverse complement.
ACACGCAAAGATCCTCCCCACTCACTCGTCCCCATTGTTGGCAGCGAGAAAGGCGGCGCCATAGCGGAGGTGAGCTGGCCTCGCGGTCGGAATCCCTTGCGCCGTGAGAATATCTGCTTGCCGGATGCCTTCGAGATCGTGCGTAAGATCCTCTATGTCCTGGTTGTGCCGCTCATTGATGGCATCGATATATCGGTCGTATGTTTGACGCTCAGCCAGAAGACCACTGCGATATTTACGATTGCGTTCCTTGACGGTTTCGATGTCGGCCAGGGCTTCAGTGAGTCTCGTTTGGAGATCAATCTCCTTTTGCGAGGCCTCGGTGTTCGCACACAGCTTGCGCTCCGTCTCTTCCAATTCGGAAATACACTCATTCAATCTCCCCACGTTCCCATCATAAACACGGACAAGCTCCTCGCGATCCCGCTTCGATTGGTCATGAGCTCGAGTCAGTTCCGAAATCTCTGAACTGGCGATTTTTGCTTCAGCCTCGTACGCCTCGATGGACTTCTTCATCGTGGCCACGTCTGTCTCCAATTTTTGGAGCCGGTGGCCTCTGCTGGCATACGCCGGCTTATACTGGTTGAGGAGGGTGTTGAGGTCGCTCTTCTCCTTTTCGTATTCTTTCTCCTTCGATGTATGGTCGGTTTCGAGACTGGCACGTTTTTCTTCGCATGTCTTGACCTCTTTCCGGAGCTTGCTGACCTCGAGTTCAAGCGCGTCTAGAACGAGAACATGTTAGTACCACTGTTACAACGAACTCTGAGGTATGCGGAAATACCTTTCTGTTTGGCTTCGGCCTTGACAGTCTTGTCGTGCTCGCTTTTTCGATTGTTCTTCTCGGTTCGCAGCTCTGCAGCCTGTATGGAGTGCTTGCAATTGGCCATTTCCAGATCGGATTTCAGTTTCGCAATCTCTTCGCCATTCGTACGCTCACTCTCTAGCTTATCTTTTCGAGGTCCGCTATCCTGACGAGGAGCTGACGCTGCACTTCGCGAAGGTCTTTCGGGCCATCGACATCCACGGGCCGTGTTGATCAGACGAGGTCGATTTGCTGCTGCCAAAGAGTTTCCTTTTCTTTGTGCACTCGTTCGGTGTCGGCAACTTCCTTGCGCAGACTTGCCACTTCACGTTCCAGTTCTTTCTTTGAGTTCTCGGACTGGGTAAGAGATTCGGTTGCTTTCTGGTACTTCAAAGAGAGACCAGTGAAAGTATCGTTGTTTACTCGCTCGGCTGTGAGGAGAGCGGTTTTGCTCTCATTCAGCTCGTCCAGCAGATGCGGAGGCAACGAATCGTCCAAGTCAATCGATCGAGTAAAGGCGTCTATGGCACGGTTGCGCATGGTCACTTCTTCACGAAGCTCTCGATACTTTTTTTCGGATTCTTGGATGTCCTCTTCAGTCACAGTCACGTTTCGTAATTGTAATTTGAGCTCATCTCTCTCGGGTTGGTTTCGATATTCGATGGTAGCGCCATACATGGATGTCCAACATCCAGCCGTTTTCTTTTTAGTAATCATCCTGATGGCTATTGAGACCTTTATCAAGTCTTGTCTCTAGACCAATGAGAATGATTGACTTAGGAAAAGTTTGGCACGGCGTGACTGTTGCCTAAATCGCGCAAAACACGCTAGCACGTGACTCTCATCCTGTAATGATTGTTCTACTTGTGAGCTAGAATTAAATACAAATCAGAAATACACAAAAGTGTTCGGATGCCCTGATGGCACATAAGACTAGATAGGAATTTCATAGTCGCAATCTGTGTTGTCATTCCCAGTCGTAAATTTGACGAGAAGATAATGGGACCAAGAAGAAAGACACTAACTAGCAAATCTAAGTGCGTAAAGAATTTAGAAAGATTTCTCAAACACAGGTCGTTGGTGAAACGCCTCTGTTTGCAATGCATTGGGTGTAGGGGTGCGCTGTGTGGTGCAAGGGATGTATTCTTACTAGGTAGCGAGTACTCGTGATTGATTTCGCAAGAGCTTCTATGCTATGTTTTACGCAGTAAAGATGGCATCTCTGCATAGACCTGCCTTGGGGAAGGAGTGTTCCAGGTTCCGTGTCGTCTTCGTACAATGCGGTCGATAAAGAATGCTGCAAGTGTATCACTCCACACTGTAAGGATAGATGGTGATAGGAGACAAGTTTCAAATATTCAAGGAGTATGAGGACTTCATATTTGCGATGTACAAAATCGTTCCCGAGTATGTACACAATGCCAATCTGATTGTGTGATCAACAACCGAACACAAAATAACGTGCTAACCACTCCATCTTTGGGAGGACCATCACGACACTCGAAATGCTATCCGCCAATGTAACACGCGAAGCGGTCAACATGTAGCATTTGTTAGGATTGTCTTCCAGAGAGAAAGCATTCTCGGTAATGGCACTCAAGGTAAATAGCACTCAAGGTAAATAGCATTCAAGATAAATAGCAATCAAGAGAAATGATGATTGACGATTGAGAGAAATAACAATCAAGAGAAACAGCAACCATGGGAAATATCAAACCAGGTAAATAGGAAGCAAGAAAAACACAGCATGCCAATCGAAACGGAAGATATTAGAGTGGCTCCTTGCCTTTCGATGACGACTGAGAGGCTTTGTAGTCTTCAATCGCTTTTGCGGCGGCAAGATATCTGTCTGCGGCGGTGATGAAGTTTTCGGCGGCGGACGAGTAGATGCTCTGTCGGCTCAACTGACGTTGTACCTTGAAGTCGAAATCTTCCTCCAGCCGTTGTGCTCTTTTCTCTTCGATTTTGATTGCGGTTTGCAATCGATCGTACTCGTTTTGGCGCGCCTGCAGCATCTCACTCTGTTCGCGATAGTTTGCCAGAAAAGGGGTATGTCGGAGGATGTAGCGGCTGAACTTGGCCCACTCCTCGCTTGTCACTTTCTTAGCACTCTCTGCGCTCTCAGCAGCACTGTGATGCGCGAAGCCACCGCCAGTGTCAGCATAAGCATTTGCTATGACGGTGATGAGCACCTCTGCACTCTGAGCCTGGGTCAAATCGCATAGGAGTGCAACGATATGCCGTTTCATACGGTAGCGTCGGTTGAAGAGATGCATGCAAGTAGCCTCTGTCAAATCCATGAGGAAGTTGGAGCTCTTGTGGTCGTGATGCTGATCGTTACGAGCTGCAGCATCCCTGGCGTAACCTACATATGCCAGGGGGGAAGTCAACGGTTCGTCCACCGACGCATTGGGTATTGCAACAAGGCAGGATTCCAACGCATTGCAAAAGTTGAGGAGCGCATTGAATCTAGACTTTGACGGTTTGGTGGGTAAGGTCGAAGTGGCACTGGAAAGATAACGCATTTTGCCTTGACGTGTATCAGCGGCACGCCACGCATTGCCAACCATTTCGTCGATCTGGACGAACTCGGTAATATCAATGTCCCCTGTCATCAGAGCATACTCACGGAGGTATTCGACAACGTTGAGCAGTTCGTTGGGCGTAGGTGACAAGCCCTGCGGATCCACCAATAATCGGACGTAAATCCCGGGCTGGAGAATCGGCTTCTTGCTCCGGGACGCAAATTCCTTGAGCAGCTGTGCGGTTGCCGGATCGTCATGCGAGACACGAGCAAGGTTGCCTCCCATCAAGGGCAGAAGGATGGGCGTAGTGATGGAAGCGAGAATATCCAGGCATGCATCTCTGAATGCCAACCAGTGTATGCCTCGAATAGCAGCCCTATCAATGGCAATCTCCTTGTCGTAGACGAGCCGAATGAGATTTGCGTAACCAAGAGTGCATGCAGCGGCATATTCATTCGTTTGAGCCGCAACTGTCAGTTGTTGGGACTGCAGCGGTGCTTGCGCGTTGGGATCTGGATCTCCATCAAAGGAGTCTTCGTCTTGATCATATACTTCGCTAGCTTCGTCGTCATTACTGTGAACCTCGTTTTCGTTAGGTCCAAAGTCTGAATTCTGTTCGTCTCCTTCGTTGGCTTCGCTGTATTCTTCAGTTTCGGAATTTGCGTCCAGTCTATTCCCTACATCGTGGGATGTAGAGTGAGGAGTCTCGTTATCGCGAGAGTTCACCGGCGCTGCTTTGGATGAAATGACATCGAAGAGGTCGAGAGCTGGATCTGACGAGGCTTCGCCACTTTCTTTGCCTTCTTATTTTCTTGGCTTTCTTCGCTTTTTGCAAGAGACCCTTCTGATGTCAGCTGTTCGTTCATACTTCAATTTTCAAAAACTCTCACATGCATCCTCCGCTTCATCTTCGACATATGGGTTCGGAGGGTATTGGTAAGGATAAGGAGGGGGAGGGGGAGGGGGAGAAAGCGGTGGAGGCCGGTTATATCCCGTCATCTTTGCTAAATGGAGATGAATTGATATGATGTTGGGAAATGGAATTGATTTCTCAAGTGTGAATGCGGGTGGTTGTATCGGCTCTTCATTTTTCCGACCTTCCTTCCATATTGAGCTTCTTTAGCTCGATTAGGAAGGAAGTGTTTGCAAAGGGGACTGGGAGCTCAAGACGAATGGAACGGAGGGGCTGAGTAGTAGACATAGGGAATACTAAGAAACCATCCTTACGATTAACGTGCAACATAATACCAAGCAGAGCTCGTTGAAATTCAATGATCAAAAGCTCCAACTCGTATATGATTGATTACATCTCCATAAAGGATATACGTCCAAATCTATCCAAACTCCCCCCTTGCGACGCCACTACAGATCATGTAAAACTCCAAATTTCGTCAGGGAAAAGTCAATGTCCCCAATGTTTAAGCACCAATGGAGTGTTCCCTCGTCAATGCTTACAAAGGTCCCAAAAGTCCACAACTTTACAGAAGCCAGCGACAAATGAAAATTAAAAATCAATTAGTAAGAGGAAAGGAACAGTCACGGGAAAAGACAACCATGGGAATAGCAATTCACGGGAATGAGATGCAGCGCCAGACAATAAGAAATAAACTCTGAAAGCAGTCAAGGGAAGCACAATCACGGAAAAACAAGGCACAAAAGGGAACAGAATGTGGACTGCGAGCGAGTCAGTCACACCAAAGACGCCAAGCATCTCCACTAGACATGCCCGTCCAACCAAAAGCCAACCTTCGTCCAGTCTCGTTCCTGGATGGTGTTCGAATCGAGTGGGAGCAGAACGAGGCTATTGTCGCTTTCGCCGTATATAAAGCAAGGTCTGGCGACATTGCGGCACTTTTGGCATGCTGCCTTTCGTTCTTTGCCAACTGGCCACTCGGAGTCCTTGCTAACAATGTTGTAGCTCGAGTAGCAGCGGTCGCGATCACTTCGGAAAAAGCATCCGTAAGACTCCTCTTTACGGATCTTCTTCTTCAGCGAAGTATGGATTGCATCACGCAAGGTTTCGAAGGTGTCGCTGCCGCTGTCTTCAAGTTGCGTCAAGTCGTAGTGTACAGTGCGATGGGCCCTGGGACCAGAAGGAATATCGTGAGCTTCAGCGCGTCTTCTTTGCTCATGTCCAAGTCTTTCGTACGCGGGCGTCCGACTGGCCTTGTCTGCTTGATATCTGCAGTATTCGAGGAGGCTGTCGAGACAGCACGACTACGGGCTACCTTTGTGGAGCGAGAGCCTGCTAGCGGAACTCCTGCAACCTCCACACTGTTGGATGGACTCTTATCCCTTCGATTGGCAAACGGATTTGAGCGGTCTGGTCTGGTCGTCTCCGTGCTTGAAGCAGCAATCGTTTGACGTCTTTGAGGCTGTACCGGGCCAGAGCGAGGTGGCGGACGCTGCATTCGAGGCGAGGTAGCTCTCCGCATTAACGACTTTGCGGCGGCTGAACCACTGCCCTATGTCGCCGCGATGTGTGGGTACGGCCATGGCGAATCGACTCTTGCGATGTCTCTCTCGTCGGAGACGGTGGGCTCAAATCTTCGATTGATAATTGGCGGCTTGTACGATTCGTAATATCGTCGAACTCAAATGACTGGCTCTCGTTGGTACGGCGGTGCTTCGGTGAGGACAATGCTACACTTGTGGAGTCTTCGTGTCCGGTACCGAGAGAAGAGGAGCGCCTTCTCGCAGTAGTGCGAGGTCTTTTCGTGCTACGATTCGGGTTCCTAGAGGCGTCGGATAGCTCCTCATTGAGCTATCGTTTTCGTCCATATGGCACTGTCATTTGGTGACCTTCAGATGAGTCTTATATATGGTTAGTTGTATACCCTGAACAATCTCTGGACCAACGACATGAGCAGAAACATCACGCTCACGAAAAGCATGTTCATGTAATACCAAAACGGTCAGAGCATCACAAAATCTACACTAATGGAACAGCAGATTCATTCAATCGTGCGGATATGCGACATGTGAAGGTAGTAAGCCTCAACCATTCAATCACAGAGAGAACCACATTGATGTAAAATCAGGAACACCACGACATGCACAATAGACTGCAAATGAGATTAAGCTTTGCCATACCTGGCTCGTTGTTGAGATCCAACAGCTCATCTACGATGAAAGCATTCGAATCGTCCAAGTCAATAGCGGAATCGGGTACCGTAGCAAACGAACTTCGGGTAGTAGATTCGGCCGGTAAATGCGGAGGCCGTGAGACGACACTCGCTGGTGGTGGTGCTGTTAACGCACGCATTTGTACCCTCTTACGATCATATGCCTCGAGTAGTAGTGGTCGATCCCGGTCGTGTCGTGTACTGATAGTATTTGACTTGATAAGCTCATCAACAGGATCAGAGGAAAGCATGATCAACAATTTTTGAACTACACAAAGAAAGAGCTTGGAGTGAATGTGATTGGAGTGGTGTGAGAAAAGTAATTCGTCCGGTCTGCCCCACCTCCTCACTTGTTGTGGCAGGCACGACAGACACGCAACCGCCACCCATAGTGTTGCATCCAACGATGCAAGTTTATGCGACGAAGCCTTGTACGATTATGCACCTAAATTAAGTCAGGTTAGTTTTTGTTAAACGTCGTGGATTGCGATAAAAAGATTTGAGGCTGCACAGTCAAGGGCGGAGGCTGGCAGTGCAATGAAATCCACAGCTAGCCTGAGGGGATTACTGCTTGTGACATTGCTTGCCTAGGGATGATTTTATGCAATACTGATGCAGGAGGGGGCGATTTTATTGCTTTACATGTCACTGTTTCCACGCAATAAATTGGATTCTGTGTATAATAATTAAAGCCAGAAAATGTTATATGAGCAGATGGAAGGGGAACACCTATTGGCTGTCAGGCCAGCATGATATCCATACAGATCTGCAACGAGAGCGGCGCGGTGCACGACTATCACGCTGGCCGTAAAGGAAAGGAGGACAAACTAACAGATTTGTGCTGTGGGCAGTAGACACCATGATGCCTTGGCTCGAGAATTGCAATACGAACGCAAAAAAAAAGAAGGGGGGCTGGGCTTGCGATCTCCACAACTCCGCAGCGCTGATTGGGTGTCACATATCGGCGATGGGTAAACTTGTTACCGCTTCTATGCTTCAGTGCAACGACTTCCTAAGACTTCTCCTACTCGATCTCAATCCATGGATTCATAACTTGTGCCGAAAAGGGGACTCCCGGACTGCAACCACAGAGCTGTCGGCGTGCTCTATTCTCCATCTCCACCTTTGGTAATTGGTCCAACGGTCAAATGACAGGCCAACCAGGCCGCGACACAAACTTACGGATCCTCGTCGCCTCCGCGGTCTCACTTCCCATCAATCCCTTTCGCCTACAGAATACAAACGATGGATGGTGTGTCCAACTCGTCTGCCGCAATTCACGGACAAATCGTCAAGTGGTGACAGTCATGGAGCATCAGGGACAGCAGATTGCACAATAAGTCTGTCTGGTCTAGGCCAGTATTGCTGCTACCTGAACATCTAATCGTAACCCACTCACTCTTGATGTCAATATCATTGACCGAGGAGCAGAACTCGGAGAAGAACTGTCAACATTAAGCACCTCCGATCCGCGGGTTTTTATGCACAATTTATCTACACGCTGGGGCCCGTGTATTTGCATACCTACATTTCACATTCTTAATGGCATCTTTGACGTCCAGACATAATCACACCAAGGGAGAGCAAGCATTAAGATGACCGAAACGTCATGATGCTATGCTTATGGGAAGGGTCATGATGTTATCCATTATTACATCTCTTGGGAAATGGAAAGGCATCGCTGACTCTTTGATGCGTGGATGCGGCCTGATGAGGCTATATGTGGACATTAGCATCTCAATCACGTTTGCTGTCACCTCTTCAATCATCATCCTCCGTCGTTCTCTTATATTTGGCTCGGTTTCTTTTCGTCCAGTCACAAAGTCCACCCTTTCCTGTTCTTCTGTCGCTCCCTTCAGTTAATTCCTCGACGCTTCATACACGTTTACTCCCTCAGATTTTGTTGAAAACGAGTAACGTCAAGGGTGATGGAGCATTTGAACTCCCCTGACCATCATGGAATTTCTTCAGTATACTTATCTGTCCTCACAGCGGCTACATTAGATGCAGCCGGGAGCCGTCAGTACATTGAATTAGTTCTATATTAGTCCAAAAAGTTCTTCTATCTCAGGGCCTACAGCGATAATCTATCCCGCTCTCAAAGACCAGGAGGGGAAGCATCATGGATGTCTAACAAAATGAACAGGAGAAGAGCAAGGAAACACTTTCCATCAAATCCCCATGATAATTTGCCTCATCAGACCCAAATTGGACAATCCTGGGCGATGCTAACTTTTTCTCACCCTATACAAGAAACAGCTTGGCAGGGGTCTCCATGCACGTGATGTTGCCAAGTGGTGCCTAATTTCGCACGCCACCCCTGGGATAGTCTCGTCTTCTTTCCGACGATAGGAGAATTGAAGACCAGTAATTGGCATCACAGAAATGGTCACCATTTCAGCAATGTCGTACGTACTTTCTTGCACGTTCATACTTTCTCACACGCTCATACTCTAATGGGCACAATGAGCTAACTTTTCATTTCTAGATCAAGTGCTCCAGATGCGGTCTCTTCGACCGCTACTCCATCTTCGTTGTGGGTTTCCATCCAGAACCCATATACTTTTGTCTTTTACTCAAATGATCAGATCAACTGACGACAACACGAACTCCGTTGCTTTACCAAGCAATCCATCTTCGTAAGAATTTCTCACATTAGCATTTCTCAATGACATACATTAAGGGTGCATAAGGTCGAACATCGAGTATGCATCTGCATCGACCACATCGAACTCGGCATTGTAAGCCAATCGAAAACTCCTATGAAATGTCGTATGCTAATCATCTGCAGGTCCTCTTCGTAAGAACATGACTGTCTCCTAAAAATCCCAGACCTAACAAAAGAAAAAGGAATAGCGCAAACAATGAAGCAGTCCCAGCGGCCCTGCTCAACGAAGACTCGTGAGTTCTCTTCGATGCAGCAGCGATTGAAACCCCTAACAAACCAAAGATCTGCCCAATCGACATCTGTTGTGCCGGATACCACCCCATCATCGAAAGTTCGCTGCGGCCCAATCCGAAAATGCCCGTATGTTAAAATAATCTGTAGATCGATGCAGGATGGAGTGACACCTCCTCCAGCTGTGCGTACCTCGGCACTCCTCCGACTTCCGTACGAACTTCGATACGAAATCCTCAAACATCTCATTGTACCACCTGGTGGTCGCATCGTCTTCTCGCCAGTCTTTACCCAACGAGCTTGGCCGAACCATCTCTATTTGCGCCGAGTCTGCAGTCAGCTTCGTGACGAAATCGACGACTTACTCTACATGGATACGCCCTTCATTGCGTACATGTACGAATAGATCCCGAGTCAGCCGAATGGCGAGCTTGGCGTTCTGGCCCAGCATGGCTTTTCCACAGCCACATGGGGCCCCCCCGCGAACTGACTTCAGCGAGGATTCTGCGTCACGCACACGATGTTTCCTTTGGCGTGGCTGAAGCGTTGGCACAAACTGCAGATCTGAGTGCAGCTATCCATCCGCTTCGGCGATCATGCCAGCGATGGCTGGAACCGCATCTACAGCTTCTTCGTGCGGCTCCGAAAAGAATACTTACGAAACCCAGTACCCATTTCGAGTCTTGCATTTCTCGACGCCGATCTCCAGATCTGCCTGTTCGAATATGGCAGTCCACCCCTTGGACATGTGAGTCGTTTTACACATCGTCACACGGCCATCATTCAGCACCTCGCAATCCTACGTAATTTGTTCGTGGTCATACCACGACTCTCGTATTCCGACAATTCGCAATGGGGATTCCACTTCGAGCAGTGCGTTTATAGGAACGACCGACGCCAAGAGGAAGAAGGGGTGTGGCAACCCCCACCGAATCCGTTGTATACCGTCACCCCTCCTCCGACGGCAATTCGCGACCTATTCCGACCTCAGCAGGTGACTTGGACGGTCTTCCGCAGCAACTGACGAAGCTCTTTCGACCATTACTCGCTCTCCGAAGTGGCTTTTCGGTTCTGGTGTGACTTCCGAAACACCATATCCGAATTCCACCGAACCATCATACAGGCTTTGGTGCACTCCCAGAGGCATCAAGTGATGTATGGCTTGTAAGTCGTTGGCTTTTTGGGTGGATGCATTGCTAACCTTTCCGTGAATGCCTTTACCGTGATTGCTAACTTTTCCGTGGATGCTCTTTTCCGTGAATGCTCTTTCCCGTGATCATCTTTTGCTCAGTTCTTTTTGTCATGTGCAGTGTGACGGCCTAGTTATAATCATATATCAATTCATAAATGTATTTCAAATGAAGAATACCTCGTGCAAAACTTTTCTCACCTACCCCCTCGCGCCAATTGAAAATCGGACAGGCTCTGCGAGATTTCAAGTTAAGGAACCTATATTATTAAGCTTTCCAGCATATGAGCAACCTCTATTATTAATATATTCGTTAAGGAGCACGAGCTAGTAGTACCACAAAGCTTCTATAAAGCTCTGATTTGGATGGATAGACTCGAGAATCCCAGCTCTATCAGAATCTCAATAGGTAAAGGGGTATACACTACAGAAGACAAGTACATGATACTAAAATGTTAATATGGTTATCCATAGCCACACGAGATGTGATTCTCAATATCAGAGGTCATAAGTCGCCCAAGAATTCGAAGTCGTGGATGCCAGATGTCACGGTAAGATGAGCGTCTCGACTTGGGAATGCGTGTGATACTAATGCTGACGGTATATTTTTATTCCAACCATTTAGTTCTCACCGAAATCTAAAGAGATGTACCATGAGATTAGAATTTTCTCCCTGTATCAGCATATGCTACCAGTAGCAAGTGTATCTCTTGCGGTGAGTGGACAGAAATAGACGCAAAACCTCCAGTGCGAATTTATTCCTGAGGAGCAGGAGCTTTCCAAAGTCCTCGGCTTGGTTTGTAGAACTAGCTTGTTTGTTCTGCTTTTATTACCGTGTTTGCTTTATTACTTTTGCCGTGTTTGCTGGAGGCTCCGATGAAATATCTACGATATTGTCAGAATGAGTCAGGATAGAGGCTCTACACAGCATGTTATAACCATACCACATTTTCCCTCGTCACTCACCATGAAATTGAAATTATGTAAACCTAGACCTCTCCGACTCCCTGACTCCCAGACGACTCGCCCAGTACAACTCGTCCTCTCCAAAAAAAAGCTCCAATGTCATCCTCTTCTCGTTTCTGTACCCAAATCATCTCTCCCTAGAATCGCCAATGACACCACGTCACAGCATAACGCAACCTAAGCGTCTCAACCAATCAAAATGGACACGCCTTCGCGTTTGACAAAACATGTGTTTAGACGCCGCGCCGTTAAGCCACACCCGTCGCTTTCAGGGGGAAATCGATAAAGCTTGGATTCCTTATCCTTTTCAGCCTTGTAGATTTTAGGGGTCGAATTGCCATTCTTCATTTGATATGTTTACATGAATTCAAGAGTGGTACTTAGGACTTGAAGATTTGATTTGGGAAATTGACAACATTCAGTACAGCACTCAGCAAACGCACCCCATATAAATTTTTAGACGCCCGTGTTGTAGCTAACCCAAATGCTATCCAATATGCATCGATGGTCATCCCTGTCGTACCCCGTCACCCCTTGATGCCGGGGTTGCTGGATTTCGTGCATCTTGAGATTCTGGAAGCTCTCTCTTCCTTTCTTTTCCCTTTCTCATACATATACAACTCTCACTTTTTTCAATGCTGTTTACCTGTAACACTATCTAAAAGTTCCTTCTAATTCATGCTCTTGGTAGCATTGTCACTCGTTTGATAACAGACTCCACGTTCTCTACTTACACTCCTTTCTTCCCAAAACGAAGCTCTAAGCTCATCCCCTCCTTCCACCAAAAACGTATCCGCCAACGCGTTCACCACAGTATCTCCCTATCTAATTCCCTAACACCATGAAATGTCCCTTCAAATAGCAACTCCAACACCAAGAAATCAACTTCCCAGATTCCAACCGACACTTCCAGACGAAACTCGACCTTCTCTACCTTCAATCGGCCTCTCGATATCACGTCCCTCATCGAGAGTTTCTACCACTTCTACAAGATCTCTGAGTAGTAGCCATTACTCACAAGCTACACAAGCGAGCCAGAATGTACAATTGCCTGCTTTGTCGGCGTTGGCGAATTTGGCTAGTCTGAGCCAGACGCCGCCGCCGGAGGGTGGGTTTAGAGCTGTTAACGGAAACAATGGGTACGTCAAAATAACGCTCTCTCTAGAGACCTTGAAAGATGATGTCTATCCTGGTCAATTGGAAGTGTGCTTCGAGGGCGGATTGGCAGTCCTGCTTGTTTCCGTTGCTAGTCCGAAGCTTCTTTCCGAACATGACCAAAAAGACATCATACGGCCTGCTCGGATTTTCCCAGCACTGGGAAATTAGATGGATATTACAAAAAGTGTGGGAAATGAAGTAATTATTCATTTCAAACCTTGCCAATATGTCTCCGACGACCGAGTTCAAGAGTCCATGACCAAGGCCCCATACAGATTGCTAACCAACATTTTGAACAGCAGCGACCTTCGAAAGAATATCGCATTACCCAATATGGCGTTTTCGACGGCGCCGTCAGCGACACTAGGTGGTTCCACGCCTCAATCACAGCAGGTAAGTTTTGGTTTTTTTCATCTGGAGTTTTTCTGGGGATTCAGTGAATGGAAACTCCCCCGCACCGAGGATCTTCCACTCTTTATCGACAACGCTCTTTTGAGCCACCTAATCGATAACAACTCTTGCCATTGCCTGAAAAATAGTAACATCTTTGTCGTATTCTTCCTCAGCCTTGCTGGCGCAAGCAGCTGGCAGAAGGCGCATTTTGCGCACGGCAATCGGCGTATATGTCCGCAACACTTACTAATGGATATGGACAGAGCCAATGTATGAATTGCAGTACAAGTACTACTCGTACGTATATACTCTTTACGCAGCATATGAGATTAATTGATCTAATTATTTTGTTATAGCTCTCTGGCGCCGCGACGATAATGGCAGTGTCCTCTGCAATGCTTGCGGTTTATTCCTAAAATTACATGGGCGACCACGGCCGATAAGCCTAAAGACGGATGTGATAAAATCACGGAATCGTGTAAAAGCTACGGCGCAGGATGGAAAGAAGAAGAAAAAGGTAGATGTGACATATCTTGGACGTGGAAACTTTTGAGAATACTAAGGCTATTGAATAGGGCTCCCCATCCGATCCCTCGTCGCATACATCTCTCCCAGCAGCATTTCCCGAATCTTCTTCCCGCCAACACGCTGCGCCATCATCTTCAAACCACTCCGATAGTCCTATAGCACGGACGGGAACACCGAGTCTAAATTCCAACATCGCGCCCCAGCATCTCTTCGATTCAATAGTGCAACTTCCAGATGGTAGCACTTCAACAACAAGTGACTTTGGTGCTTCACCGTCAATACCGCAATACCCATTTCGATCGCATTCCCCTGGTGGAAGATCGACGTCTTCCCTCACAGCAACGAATGGTTATATGAATCATAGTGGTGGTGGCGGCGGTGGTGGTAGGGATTATTTAGAACCACCACGAGGAGATCAGTTTAGTGAGACTACTGCCCTGAAGACGCGAGTGAGTGAATTAGAAGTGATCAATGATTTATTTCGTGGACGAGTTGCGGAGTTGGAGGCATCGGAGGCGGAAGCTAGACGTTTGGAATTGGTGGCTCGGGAAGCCGAGACGCGAATGAGAAATGAGTTGGATGATATGAAGAGGAGGCTTGAAGTACTAGAAGCGGATGTGGGTGATGAGAGAAGGCGGAAGAGAGTACGAGTTGAGGAGTTTGTCGATGTGAATGGCAAAGTTACGCCATCGACTACACTGGAGTAATGATATGGTCTTTGGCATATGCCCTGGCACAATCGCCAGATTGATTAGACCGGAATTTCTTGTTGGCGGAATCACTCAAAACCCTGATAGTTTTGCCCATCTTGGAGCGGCTTTTCCGGAGCATCAAAAGCATGTCTTTTTATCAATACCCCAAAAATTCTAATGGGAAGGAGGGCTTTGGAAAAAATAGAACAGGATTATCACGTATTTGTAGGATTAGGGCCGGCGGGATTACTTAGACTTCTGATCTGAGAACCAATTAATGAAGAATTGAAAAGTCAATATTTACTACTGCTGGTTTCCACCTTGGTTGTTTGTCTTTCTCAATATGGAAGGCTGCATCCTGAAATAGGAAGCCAACAAACTGACTGCCATTCAATTCTCATTTGACGTTACCCCTCTACGTACATCGTCATCTTCATCACCGAACATGCTCATGTTGTCACACTAATTATCTTCACCTTTCCTTGTTTTTATCCTCCTCAAACACCAAACTTCACCTCACATTGTTAGCACAATTTCACCACCACACAATTCGTCACCAGCATCGCTAAAACCGATTCGTGAACATGACAAAATCGGCGCGCCTATCCAAGGCGCAAAAGAAGAAGAATGCGAAGAAAGACAAGAAAGCCCGGGATGCGGAGGAGGAAGACCGCCAAGAACTCGTACGGCAAGCGCGCGCCAACGGCGTTCATCTGAGGAGATTCGACGTTGAATTCAAAGACAACGAATGGGGTGCAGCTACGTTTTGGAGTGATAATGCGCCTGGTAGAGATAGAGAGGTAAGATTTGATGAACTACGTCCAAATCAATTTGAAGATAGCAAAGGAAAAAGGGAGCTATTTCCTGAAAAGTTGAGAACTCGAGTGCCCAACCGCCGTGGATTTCTAGAACAACGAGAACCAGGATTTGGAGAGGAACCACGGCAGTATCCAGAGGAATCAGATTTTAGGCCAGCGTTTGTGAGATCACCGCCAAATCCAAAGGAAGCGTATCATTCACCACCGACTGTAAAGGAGGAATATACAGTAACCTCCAGGCCTGTACCGAAAAATCTGCTCCCTGGCCCAGATCCATTCATCCACCCATCTCGACTCGCTCTACTACATCAACCACCACCAAAGGCCTTAAAACCCACCACCGACATCGACGGCGACACAAAAATGTCACCAAGTATAGCATTCCCGCCGCGAAGGGAGAATCCCTTCCGTACAAATCTACGGGATACTCCACCACGTAACCCTCATGGCATGAACAACAACCGGAAAGTATCAGCTGCGCCAGCACCTCCAGCGGAAGAAGAAATACCGCCGCTGGTTGATGCTGCCGCGCCGGATAGGAGTAAGATTGTTGTGGCTAGGCAGTTTATTTTTCAGCATGAGTGTGAGGCTGTTGGATTGAATGTTGAGAGGGATGTTGTGGGGAGGCTTACGGGGATCGGTATTATTGAGGGTGTGAGGAGGGCGTTGAGGATGTAAGTACCCATCTTCACAGTCTCATTCTTGTTTTTGAGAGCGCTCGTGGGCTGCTTGATGGGGTGTATGCAATTTAGAGGAGAAGATATTTCGGGTCATGTGACCTGCGGTGGGAGAATCTCAGACGAAATGCTAATCTTTGACCAGGCCGATCAAAACTTTTGGCACCGCTTGCGTTTTCTACTTGAGGTATCGGTATCATATCGCTACTAGCGATGAGAAAGATCCCAAGTATGACTTCAGAGTATGTTTTGCTCCTACCACCTTTGCGGACAGACGGCTAACATGCATTTTTCAGGATGCTGCCCTTGCCTGCTTATGGCTCGCTTCCAAAGCTGAAGAGACACCAAAGAAGTCGAAGGAGATTCTATGTGCAGCGAGAAACCTTACGGTGCCGATAGAAGATCATCTCACTCCAGATGATGAGGTAAAGACATCCCACCTCAAATCCTCCTCCAGTACTCGACTAATAAAAGTGTAGTCTTTTGAAACCCCATCAAAAGTAATGATAACACTCGAGCGCAAATTACTAGAAATAGTAGCATTCGATTTCCGCGCCCGCAATAGCGCAGATGTTCTGGCCGGTCTTGCCCACGAAACTGGTGTACAGAAATCAACGGGTATTGCCGCATTAGCGATATGTCTCGACGTACACAGGACCCTCGCAGTACTGAAGCAAACAAGACAAACTCTTGCCCTAGCATGTCTAGAACTCGCAGCTAGATTCTATGAACGAGATGCCGAGATCGAGACCCTTATGAGCGAGGCGTTGTATGAGAGGGTTGGTACTAGTAGAAACGAAGTCGCTGGTAAATTATGCATCTCCTCTTCTCCACGAGTACATATACTAACATGAGATTCTAGAAACAATACGCGACCTAATAGAACTCTACATGTCCCACCAATCTCTCACCGTCTCCGGGCCCCGCCACACCCTCAATGACTTCATGCGCGTCTCAATATCCCTCACCACAGAAATGAAAGAGAAAAACCTCCCACGCTACTCATACTACCGCACCATCGCCCCCTTCACCCACAACAACAACACAACATCACCGATATCCCCATCAATAAGCACACCAACCATACAACATACACCACGCACCCCCGCCATGAACGGCGCAGACTCCGGCTTCGCCTCCTTAGAAAAACATGCACCAAAAGAGAAAATTGATTTCGGCAATCCCGTCTCGCCTCCACCGCCAATGTTCCTACAAGCAAGTGGCTACAATAGCTACGACAACGGAAACGGTGCTTCCATGGCAACATCACCCACCTCCCCAACAACAACATCACCATCCCAACCCCTCGCACCACCAAACCCAGACGATCCATCCCAGATATCCTCAATAGTACGCTTCGTCCTCGACGCATCAAGAGCGCACGAAGAAAAAGTGGAGATTGCACCGTATTACAATATCGTAACGGAAGAAATTGTTGAGGAGAGGGAGATTTATATTCCGATTCGTAAACCATCGGCATTGTTTAATAACAATAATCACTCCAATAATGGTAATCACACTTCCAACCACACATCCCGCGCCTCAGACACACGACCACCACCCTCGCGCATCCATGGCGGTTTCCTATCACGAGGGGATCCGCATCGTGAGCGAGAGCGAGAGCGGGAGAGAGATCGTGAGAGAGAGCGTGAGAGGGATGATGCACCTCCCCGTCGCACATTTACGCCACCGCCACATCATAGAGGTGCTGGTAGGGGCGGCGGTGGTAGTGGGAGAGATAGGAGTCCTAGGAGGCATTCTCCGCCGTCTGGACGTGGTGGCTATAGAGGTAGTGGTGGAGGCGGTGCGGATAGGAGAGATAATAGTCCGCCGCCGAGGAGGGAAGGTGGAGGGTATAGAGGTCATGATCGGAGGGGAGATGATAGGAGGGAGGGAAGGAGGGAGTATAGGTAGTGATGGCTGTTCTTTGAAGGGGTTTTGGGATTGATATATGGAGGTGCTGTACGCTGGAGGTATTTGTGAGAACAGCAAAAATTTAACTGTAGGAATAATTGGCTGTGCATTGGCCTCTCGGGATATCACACAATTCACACAACGAAAAACGAACACCGTCTGACAAAAACAAATAACCCATATTGCAAACTCCTAACTACAAACAAAAATCATAAAAAGCAGAAAACAAGTAAAAGCAGAGAAAACAAACAAGCAAAACAATGCAAGGGGATTTTGAAGAGTTAACATAACTTCATTGCTCAGAGCCATTCTAACGCTCGAGATGCACCACTGACCTATCTTGCACTCCAAATCCTCTAACACACCACCGAGAAAGCCCATCCTCATCGCATGTCGTGGGGAATATCATTGAGCTTTTTGTGTACTGCAAACCTTTTGACCGCCATGCCCAAGGATATCCCGCCGGTTTGATGTGTGTTCTAAGAATTGAAGAAGGAAAAGGAAACCGCTGGGAACCTAAAATTGGGGAAACAGAATCTCGAGAAGAGGAACTGTTTACAACTTGTCATAGTACTGCAATCGAAATTAGATTAGGGTTTGGGGGAAAATACAATCGAGAAAACTCACATCAGTGTATGCAGGCACATCAGGCTTAAGACCCTTTTTAATACGCATAGCCTTGACAATACCACCAACCAAGCTCGTCTCATCAGAAACCACACCAGGCAAAATCTGGTAATGATCAAAGACGGATTGCGGGAAAGCTTGACCGGCAGTGTTACTCCGTAGATCGGCGACGAAACCGAAAGACTCGTTGACAGGCAAGTAAGCCTTGATGTTGTAGAGAGGAGTACCAGGACGCTGGGCTTCCTCGAAAACGTGACCACGACGGCGGGTGAGCACGCCGTAGATACCGCCCATGGCTTGTTCGGGCACTTGAATTTCGACGAGATAGACGGGTTCGAGGAGAGATGGCTCGGCGAGGAGCATAGAGGCATAGATGACACGGCGGGCGGTTGGGATGAGCTGGCCACCACCACGATGGATTGCATCAGCGTGGAGAGTGACATCCATGAGATTGAAACGAGTGGAGCGGAGAGGCTCCTCGGCGACGGGACCTTCACGGGTCGCCCATTGGAAACCAGAGACGACGGAGTCCTTGATTTCGTTGAGGTATTGAACAGCCTTTGTCTGATCGACGAAGAGATTGGGACCAGTGGTATCGGGTCCGAAACACCAAATCTTACGAGCATCGGTGACATCCCATCCGTGCTCATCAGCGAGGATGCGGGCGCGAATCTTGAAATCATCACGTGGTCCGATCTTGCCAGCCTCAATCTCCTTGGCAATCTCCTCATCCAGAGGTTCGGCAGTCACGTACAGACGATTGTGCTTGTTGGGAGATTTCGACAAGGCAGTCATGGAGGACTTTGCAGCAACAGTTTCACGGTAAGTGACGACAGGATCGGAGACGCGGAGTGGGACACCAGCATGGTCTTCTTCGAGATCCTTCAAGCAAATTTCCAAGTGTAATTCACCGGCACCGGCGACAATGTGGTCACCACCTTCGTTGATGAAGGTCAAGACACAAGGATCAGATTTCGATAGACGCTTGAGACCTTCGACGAGCTTGGGCAGATCGTTGGCGTTCTTGACTTCGACGGATCGTTGCACGACAGGGGAGACGGAGAACTTCATGACCTTCAAGTTGTGGGCAGTGTCAATGGTGGTGAGGGTACCAGACTTGAGCAAGAACTGATCGACACCGACGAGACCGCAAATGTTACCGGCTGGGACA
Organism: Tothia fuscella; assembly: GCA_010583015.1. Classification (NCBI taxonomy): domain Eukaryota; kingdom Fungi; phylum Ascomycota; class Dothideomycetes; order Venturiales; family Cylindrosympodiaceae; genus Tothia; species Tothia fuscella. The sequence continues at coordinate 63,393 of MU007040.1, read as the reverse complement.
TCCTCAATTGGCTCGACGAAACGACCCATCATGAGAATGGTACGCTGGACAGCCTTGATGAACAAGTCGTCCTTCTTGCCGGGGGTGTAGTGAGGACCCTGGATGCGGACCTTGAGACCAGACCGGACGGTACCGGCGAAGACACGACCGAAAGCATAGAAACGACCCTTATCGGAGGTTGGCACCATCTTGGAAACGTACAGCATGAGAGGACCCTTTGGATCGCAGTCACGGATGGCAATGGCTGCCTCGTCGTCATGTGGACCTTCATAAAGAGTCTCCATGCGGTATTTCTGGGCGGTCTTTGGGGATGGGAGGTGGAGAATCATCATTTCCAAAAGAGCGTCAGCGGCTGGCAAGAACTTGCGCATGACAACCTTGAGGAGAGCCTTGCCCTCGAGGTCCTTCTCGTCGTTGGTAAGCTTGATCTCAAGCTTCTCCAATAGTGTTGGGATCTCCTCAGTCTTGAAGTTCATGACGGCAGCGAAGATGCGGAAAATGGGGTCGAGAATGAACTGATTGAAAGTACGCTCAACACCATCTGGGGCAGTCTTGGTCCACTTCTTGGTCTTTGGGTTGAAGTAGTTGTCGCCCTGTTTAGGACGTTAGTTGTATTTCGATAAATGATGTCACAGAAAGCTCACCCAGAGACGGGACATCATCTTATTCTTGTCAACACCAAACTTCTTCGCATAACGGGAGGCGAATTGACGGATGGTGAAAGCCCAGCCGTGGAGACCGGAACCGAAAGCAATGGTGCCCTTGTCGGGATAGACCTGGACATCACCAAGAGTCTTGTCAAAGTATGTAGCGATAACGACATTGACGGATTCGATGACACGGGAGAAATTCTGGTACAAATCTTCCTTGGAAAGTTGAAGCTCAAGAAGAGCGCGATCAACCTTGTTGATAATGACAACAGGCTTAATTCGCTCACCAAGAGCCTGACGAAGCACAGTTTCGGTCTGCACGCACACACCCTCGACGGTGTCGACGACAACGAGAGCACCATCAGTGACACGGAGGGCAGCGGTGACTTCAGAGGAGAAATCGACGTGACCGGGCGAATCAATCAAGTTGATCAAGAAGTCGTTTTTCACGGTCTTCTCCACGCAATCCTTGAGATCTTCTTCATCGTTGAGCTTAGCGTACAGAGAGATGGCCGTCGACTTGATGGTGACACCACGTTCCTGCTCGTCTGCTCGAGTATCTGTAAACCGGGCAGATCCGGCGTTTGCTGCTGAAATAATACCAGCACGCTGGACAAGGGAGTCGGTGAGGGTGGATTTGCCGTGGTCGACTGTACATAATTTGTTAGATGCTGCGAGCCGAGGGACGATGTCGAAGATGCTTACCATGGGCAATGACGGACATGTTACGGATGTTGACCGAGTCATTCATCAGCTCGCGGAGCTGTACTTGGTGTCAGTATTTGCAATTCCGTCTATTGCTGTAAATTCTCCATTGACGGCGACATACCTCTTCGACGGTGAAGCTGTTGGACACACATGGTTAGTATATGATACAAATACAAGTGACAACTGCTCAGGACGGGCGCATAGTGAACTATGAAGCTCCCATACGCCCTCCATGGCAGAATTGAAAAGGAAGACAGTAAACTTACTTGACCATGATGGCGGTGTAGGTGGGTTTGTTTCTACTTGAAGAAAGTTTTTCGAGGTTTAAGAGAAGTACCCCGCGATGGAGGTATGAAGTGTCTCTGGCGGTGCTCTTTTTATGACAGAGCACAATTCACAAAACTGCCTCCTGAAGACAGAAATTGGGAAAAGAGGTTTTTCGGTGGGTTTTGCTGTCTAGACCAGAGACTGCTGTAACCTTTATGGTTGTCAAGAGGTGGTGGACGTTGGATCGCCTTGCCAGATTTTTGGTTCTGTGCGCTACCCCGCCTAAACGCCGAACCTTCCTCATTTGCCACACCTTCATTTTTGCTGACCGAGCTTCCGAAACATACAGTAATTAATAGAGCTTTGTGGTGACTTGACTATCTTAACTAGTGTAGGCCTTCGTGTTATGGTTAATACGGCTGTTATAAACGTTCCGCAATGAACTCCGACGTATTGCGGTGTCTCTTTTGGTTTTTCGAGAGCTAATACCCAGCTTCACCAGCCTCATTTCTATACCACCTCCCAATTTTACTACATCGCTTGCCACTTTGAGATCCCTATTATGGTGAATTTACCGCATCCTATGATTGGATTCTGCTGTTGTCCTGTAGTCACACTTCTGAGTCACCAAAGGCAGCGCAAGTCAGTCGCCAATTCCCCTTCACCCTCGACTCTGATAGCCGGAGGACCGTTTTAGGAACGAAGCAACAAGTTGACTTTTGTGAAGTATCACTTATCGGAAAAGTCCATATACTCTCGGTTGGATCTGACTTGATAGCATTTGAGCCAGCAGCTTCATATATCTTCATGAAAAACCTCTCCGCCAGCGTATCGGGTTTTTTGCAGACCCTTTCATCCCAAAAGTTCTTTGGAAGCTCTCTTTGATTTCGGCATTGGTTAGGGTGTCTTCAATTAATCACAGAAACTCTATTTTGTTGGGCAGTCATAACTTCTGTTACGTTGAGCAGAAAACAAACTTGACAATAATTTCAATCTAATTAGACTGCAATTAACAATCTAGTTGTGTGTTCCAACCTGAACGAACTAGGCCCCGAATTGTGCAGCCAACCATTCGGCAGCTTTCTCTGTGTCTCCTTTCTCTCCGTATGATACATGTCCTGCATTAACATTGAGGTAACCGCCGCAAACACCATCATCAGTAGCACAAAAGGTCTTGAGTTTGGCAGCCGGGAAACCCTTGATGGATGCTTTGGACTGCTTATTTTGCGTATCAACAAAGAGTACACCGGCGACGAGTTTCGACTGAAGCTCAGGTGCCAGGAGAGGGATAGCATTGTGCATAATAGCCGCTCCTTGGCTATGTTGATGTCAGCCAGTACGAGCATTCAAGAGGCCGCCCAGAGGCAGAGGGAGACAACGAACCTATATCCTAAAAATGCGATTTTGGCGTCAGGACATTTAGTGGCCACATCCTGAAATGTTTTGACAGCTGATGTAATGCAGGTCTCGCAGGTTCCTTTCATGGATACATTGTCCAAAAACAGCCCTGGATATCCAGGCGCACCAACTCCCTGACGGGTGAACTTGGCACCTAGCTTGGTGTTTAGTGAAGTGCATATTGGACCACCAATAAAGGTTCCCTAAGCTTTTGCGTCAATCTCGGATGCCATTCAGTCGATTGTAGAGGAAATGTAGCTTACGACATTTCCAGTGTCACCTAGCCTAACTAGGCACGGCCCTGGTATTGTAAGTAGTATAGCCCCCTCCAGGTCTCTATACAATTATGCTATCACTAGCGATGTACAATGTTAGCATTATTCTTCACTTGATCAAGGCAAAAGAGATATACCAATCCCCAGATCCACACTGGATGTTACTTCTAGCCCTGTGGGCTAGTTACCCTTGCTTTCCGGCTCCCATTTGTGCCATAGTACGGAGGCGTAGGAGGTGGTGTTGCTCTTGATCTGCAATCCAAAGTAGGGCAAGACCGACTGGTCGGTAACATTGTAGTACTCCGCCAGATCGGACGTTTCTTGTACCTGTACTAATATGTAATCGATATAGTTGTTACTCTTTCTTTATCTTTTGGCCTTTTCAGGTCGTTGCAATTTGTGGATTTCTGCATCGTCCATTGCATTTTATGCCTCGGCGGGGGCTTGATGTAGCTGGATCTAAACCTAATTAGTATTTATTATAGAGCAAGATCTCCACTACTCAGAGCCTCTCCTCTGCTGCATGAACCTCTGTAAAAATGCGTGTTCTGAAATTGTAGAAAAGGATTGATGAACCTCTCCGCCTGCTTATCAGGCTTTTTGAGCTATAATCCAAAAAAATCTCTTCTGGACTGTTACTCTATCTTATAGACCTAATTTCCCGTCATTTCCCCAGCAATCCCACCTCTCCCCCATTACTTCCCCATCACCCTCCCAACAGCTAACCCACTCCAACCCCTCCCCCAAAGAACACAGCCAACACAGACATGACAAAAAAACAAATGACCCAATCTGATACCCAAAAAAGGTCAGGTCTCCTCTGTAGTGAACGTCGGTTATTCCGCTGGAGATCCTCCATTCTGTGGTCTAATTCCACTACTTGGATGTGGCGTTGTCGTACCCTTTCTCTTTCTTATTCTAGATCTTCTTGTGCTAAGTTTGCATTGACTGCAACTGGTGAGGTGTGATTCATTCGATTTTGGCGGTTCAGTCATTGTTGACAACATTTTGAAGAGGGATGAACTATAGTGAGGAACTGTGTGTGGTGATTGTGCTGATATACATGGAGACACATGAGAGATTAGAGGGAGTTAAAAAATGGCACCAAAAAAGGACAAGAAGGCATTGCAATCGGAGAAGAAAGTGTAGGCAGTGTAGTGGGAGTTTTATATTATATGCATGTTCACTAATGTACATATGCGGCGCGCAGTGAGCACCACTATTCCAATCACCTTGCATGAATGAGCAAAAGCACACAATCCGGCACACACGAGTAGGCGATACACAGTTTTTTATCAATCTTGCTATGGGAGTTCGCACGGAGATGGAATTGCATCTAGTGTCTGAAACGGATTTTGGTGTACTCCTTAACAAACTTAAGATGTTAAAGATTATGAACCATATATATCTCTCTACCAATATCAATCATGCCCCATCACCTGCCTATTTTCTTCCCAACAGCTATCCCCACGCCAATTCCTGCCCCAAAGGACACACCCAAAACCAATAGCAGTATTGTCCAGACAAGACAAGTCTCATACGTAAAATGAGCGCGTCTTGGACGTCTAGCTCCATTAGCCCTTTGAAGATCCGCCATCCTTTTCTCGAGGTCCTGTTTCTGTGCGTCGACTTTGCGCGCTCTCGCTCGTTCATTTTCTAGAGCTGCCGGAGTAAGACTTTCTTTGTTGCATGTAGGGCAACGGATGGAAGTCGGTAAATCTTCAGTTCGTGTTGAGTTGGACGGGTTGGCATTTGTGGAGAAAGCTTTGCAAGGTGTGGACCTTGGTGAGGAGACGGGTGTAGGTGAAGACATCGTTTCTCCTGGAATTGTAATGATGAACGACTGAGAAGGGAAGGACAAGATGTAATTGAAAATAGAGAAGGAAGTAAGTATGCAGCAAAGGCAGAAGCAGTAGAAGTTTTTACTCTGGAAGAGAATGCGGCGAGGTTAGCACTGTTCGCACCACCCTGCATGACAGATGCAGAGAGGCGGCATATCGAAGACAAGACGCGTCTGCTTCTCCATCACCTTGCTGCAGGAAAGTGTCAGGAGATGTAATTGCACTAGTATTCTGGGTAGCCCACGTATACTGATGTGATGATAATAATATCCTAAATGATATTCTGCTTGAGAACTCAATTCTCCTTAATGGACCAGAACGTTTGGCATGCAAGCCTAGAGTAGAGCCAATCATTCTTCAGTGCAAATCTCCCAGAATCAACTCAAAAGCATTCGACTTATCAATTTCATGTTGTAAATCCCAGGGGAAGGGTTGTGATTGAAGCGAAGGTTGGAGTATTTCCCGCACAGATGCTTTCAATAGGGCATGTTGACATTATGACGAATGCCAACTGCTATTCTCTTCCACTCACATCTTGAGACGGAATCACGCTGATACGTATGGCTCGTTCTGAATGGAATTGAAATGAGTTGGTCAGACCTCCTTTTCATTTTCCCTTCAGAAGCGGACACCTCTGCGGAGAACAAAGACCCTCGCCAAGCACTCCCGCATCATTGCTGCATCAACAATTCAAGAAGCCCAGAACTTCAACGCAGATGTCAAATTCCATGATGCTAATGCCGTGATCACAAGCCCCACAACTCTACACTATGCCAAAAGCCCGCTCGGGCTACGCCCGTCTCGCCCAAGCGGAAGAAGAAGAGGACGAATTATTAGCAGCCTCCTCCGACCACGAAGATGTCCACACGACCATCTCATCCACACCAAATAATACACGCTATGCGCCCCTCCAACCCTCAAGCCGAAGTGAGCGCATGCAAACCACCACAAACAATGGAACAACACCACCACGACGAAGATCAGACACCCTCACCCGCAGACACAGGAGTAACTCCGGTGTAGAAATCAATCTCAAAGCCTTGAATGCCAGATTTGAGAAATGGGGTGATGAAATAGCAGCGAAGTTTAAGATTAGGAGGGGGAGGAGGGTACAGGATGAGGAACAGCCGGAGATACAGCATTCTGTATTTCAGGCACCGGATTGGATTAGACCTGCCACGGCGGAGACGTTGGCTGAACAATCCAATGATAGCGCTCCGGGGGATAGAGTCACGAAAGCAGATTTCGATGGAGCTGTTGAAGCTGTGAGGGTGGCTATTGAGCTGGGTACGCATCCTTTGCTTATAAGTCAGGGGAGTTCGGGGAGTTACTTTGCGAGGAATTCTTCGGGGAAAATTCTCGCAGTGTTTAAACCGAAAGATGAGGAACCGTATGCGAGTAAGAATCCCAAATGGACGAAATGGATACATAGGAATTTGTTTCCCTTCTTTTTTGGGAGGGCTTGCCTTATTCCTAATTTATCGTACATTTCCGAGGCGGCGGCGTACGTCCTCGATCAACGATTAAAAACGAATATCGTCCCGTATACCGATATAGTCTCCCTCTCTTCCAAATCATTTCACTACGATTTCTGGGATCGGAGAGCTTACTATAGGAAAAAGAAGCCATTTCCGGAGAAACAGGGCAGTTTTCAAATGTTTCTCAAAGGATACAAAGACGCTACACAATTTTTAAAGCAACACCCCTGGCCCGATCAACACAGTTCAAACATCGACGCTCCACGGCGGAGAAAGCGCCGGCGGTGGACCGAAGATTGTAGACCCAGTGGCCCGCAAGATTCGGACGACGAAGACGAGGGGAGTGTTGAGGGAAGCGTAAATAGCGCGGCGGAGACGAATAGGAGACGTGTGTTCTGGACGGAAAAGCTACAGCAAAGTCTGAGGGAGGAATTGGAGAAGTTGGTCATTTTGGATTATATCATGAGGAATACGGATAGAGGCTTGGATAATTGGATGATTAGGATTGATACCAAGACTCAGAAGGCAAGCATTGTCGCTGAGCCAGCCAAAGAAAATAAAAATGATGGCAGTGATGGTGGGTCACGGCACAGTTCACCAAATGGCATGAATGGGTCTGCAAAAGATCCTTACAAAAGGAGGGAGGAAACTATGGCCTTTAGCAGAACGGGTACACCCATGAATTCGCAGGAGGAGGAAGCATCAGTGTCACTGGGTGCTATTGATAATTCCCTCTCCTGGCCGTGGAAGCATCCGGACGCAGTGAGTAGATTCTCCATATCTGAGATTTCTTATACTAATTATTTTACCAGTGGCGATCCTACCCCTTCGGCTGGCTCTTCCTCCCCGTCTCCCTAATCGGCCAACCCTTCTCCCAACGCACCCGAACCCACTTCCTCCCCCTCCTCACATCCAAAGCCTGGTGGTCCGAAACGCAATCCCAACTCCGCGCCTGCTTCACCCAAGATTCGGACTTCCAAGAACGAATGTACGCGAAACAAATTGCTGTTATGAAGGGGCAGGCTTGGAATGTGGTTGAGACGCTTAAGACGGAGGGACATGGACCGCTGGAGTTGACGAGGAGGGCTAGGGTGCATGTTTGGGATGATTTGGTTGAGGTGCCTGTTGTGGCGATGCCGATGCGGAATAGTGGGTCTGTTGATATGTGGAGGAGGGTGGGGAGGCAGAATGGGAATGCGAATGGGAATGGGTTTGATGATATGTGGAGGAGGGTGGGGAGGCAGAATGGGAATGCGAATGGGAATGGGTTTGATGAGACTGAGGAGATGGATATTTCTGCTGCGAGGGCTTCGGCGCTGCAGCCGCAGCATGATCTCCTTGGATTGCCTTCACCGTCGCCGTTACTGAACGGTGATGAAGAAAGGGGTAATCCTTTCAATGTTTCGAGACAGCCTAGTCAGACTGACGTGAGAGAATCACTGGATATGGCATCTAGTCCCCTCGTACAATCGTTTTCCTCCCCAGCGAAACCATCCCAAAAATCACCAGCAAACCCCAACCATCAACCCAAACGCTCAGGCTCATCGTACTTCACAACATCCAACTCGAACAGCCAATCCAGAAGACCAAATCACAACTCACGAATGTCTTACGATGAACCCCGCCCCACAATGCGAAGCGGTCTTTCCAACGGCGGTCATCATCACCGAAGATTTTCACTAGGTGGGAGAGGTGGTAGTGGTAGTGGCAATCTCTTTGGTGATGAATGGGGTGATGAGGACGGGGATTTGGGATTCAAGGCTAATGTTGATAGGGAAGGGAATAGAAAGAGAGTTATTGTGGAGAGGTTGGAGACAGTTAAGGCGGGGGTGCCGTTTTTTACGTGGTGTTGATACCGTCGACGCGTTGTGGTCCTTCTACATGTACGAAAAGGAAGACTTGGGATTCATAAAGATGCGGATGGTTTGATTGTGGTTGTATACATAGCGCGTTTCTTCTTCTTCTGGAAATGTGCATTGGGTGGACTATGGTGTACTTTTTTGGTTTCGTTGTTTGCATTTTGAGCTGGAAGACGGGTGTGGTTGTACAGAATCGTATATCACTTCTGAGACTCGAGATTTGAGAGGCTAGAAGAGTAGTAAATGTACTGCCTAACGATCGACAATTATTCTGATTTCGCAAACCGGCATCTGAGGTTCTCTACTCCTCGTGTCTTTGGATCCCGGATAGAGTTAGAAAATCAACCTATATGAAGGTTTCTTCTAATTAAGTATACCCATAGATTCGAACGCTATTCAGGTTGTTGGTTGTTAGAAGACGTGGATATGCTCAATTGGTTTCAGCATAGCTAGTACAATACTTACATTTCAGTATTTCGACACAGGTCTCTCTTGTTTTCAAAAAACCTGGGGAGTATAACTTGGGGACTTCTACCTCCTTCAAGGCTGATCCAATGATCATGGATCACATGCTCCACGATTACCACTTTCGGAATCGTGTCACCAAAATGAGAGACAAGGTCTGATCGCGAGAACCTCAGACGATGGTCGTCTTACTCATCCGTCCAAACTCTTTCCCTACTAGACAATTACTTCAAAAGAGCAGAGGTGAAGTCAAAATAACCAATAAATGAGGCCCTGTCCCATTATGCAGCGACCCACCAAATCGGGATACGCCACCGAAAACAACCCTGCAGCTCCGAGTTCGAGGTCTTTTTCAACACTACTCGCAGCGCTCACTTTGTACCAAAAACTTTGTTTATCTGTTTTGATAGAGTGTTACCCACACTCTAGGCATCTGCCAGGCTCTAATAATCTACAACTTTGGGGCGGGGTACCTTCCCGATTCTGCGATAGACCCTTTTACGGTCTTGTGACCACAGAAGTACCACACACCTTTGATTTAAATAGAGCCACCAGAGGCGACGCCATTGATATTTAGGCACAACAACAACACAACAACAATTCTTCTTCGATACAAGCTTCAACACTCTCGTCGAAGACTCCCTTACTATCCATCAACAACGCGAAGGAGTTTACCTTCAACACCACTTTCTAACCTATGAACGCTGCCGCGTTGCTCAACCCAAAAGCATTCAAGAGTACGCCACCTCAACTTTCATAAATCAAAACATCCACAACAAACCTATTTCTACTTCAACAACCCTTTTCAAAAGTCCATTTCTTCACATCATTTCCATTACTCAAATTACCCATTAACGTCAACATCTCTTATGTCAATAATGAGGCTCTCTCCGCCACCAGAGGAGACCTTCGAATCTCTCTCCAAAGAGTTTGACCTCGAGACATTGGACTCTTTCAATTTGGAGTCCCCTTCTGATGCTGATCTGTTCGCTGATTCTGCACCAAATGCTGACCCTTTCGCCTTTGATTCAGAAGCACAACAGGAAGCTGCGAAGAAGAAGAAGGCAAATGGTCAAAATGGCTCTGCTTCAGCATCCACATCTCCTGCTTTAAAGTTGCTGGACCCGAAGGCCAGAGGCTCCAATCAGAATGCTGCTTCTTCGAACGCATCGGAAGGTCAAGCTTCTGCAAGCAAATCTTCCAAGCGTGGCACACCCACTGGTTCAGATAGCGAGGGCCAAGGTCTAGCTTCCTTGCTAGAAAAGCTGCATGGCGTCGAACAACGCGCTCCTAGCAGTAAGCGTAGGAAGGTTGTTGGTGCCGCCGCCGACGAAAATGACGACGAAAAAAACAGTAAGGCATTCGATGGATCAATTGGAGAGTCTGGCCCTATTGGTCAGTTCTTCAAAGAAGCCAGAGAGGCTGCGAAAGAAAAAGGCGAGCTTGACGATGAACAACCTTTGCTTTCACCTGTGATACCCGGCGGTGGTGTCGTGGATCTGACAAACGAAGACGAGGACGATGAAGTTGAAATCGTCTCCAGTAATCCTGTGACTAAGACGGACTCCTCTGACGCTCAACAAGTCTGCTTAGGCCGCATCGATGCGACTATTAGTCTCCATCTTGTACCGACTCCTAAAGCTGGTGGCCACAACCTCCAAGGGACAGCAACCACCTGGCCACCAATGAAAGTCTCACTGTACGTGGAACCAAACCAAATGGGCCTCATCCGCATTCATGACCCCACCAATCGTCGCATTGGCAATATGGATAGCCGCACCGGCAAAGCTCTAGTAACACTCATGAGAGAATCTCGATACGAAGTCTTCCTAAAACCTCGTCTTGAGTCTCGAAGGAAGGTTGGTGGCGAGATACCTGGAGCTCCGACTTCGCGCACAGAGAAGATGGCCATTCTTGTCTTTGCTCGTCGCCAACATGTTGATGCTATAGGCCGCCGTCTTCATCAAGGTCAAATCAAATTGGAGAACCCTCGCGAGAATATTGGTCTCGGTGTGGAACTGGTCAATCCTCATGCCCCTCAGACGACGAGAGCACTCCCATGGGCGCAGCAGCCGGGAGTATCAGCCGGCTATACCTACTCCACCGTACCTCAATACGTCACCCGCACGGTTGAAGAAGCCACAAGCGATGTAATGAACATGATTGATACCCTAGTCAAGGAGGATGATATTCCAGAGATGGACCAGGATCCCAGAATCATCACTGAGCTAAAAAAGCATCAGCGGCAGGCGCTATACTTTATGACTAAACGCGAACAAGAGCAAGACCTACCAGCCAACGGTGAAGAGACAGAGACCTTTTCACTGTGGAGGTACAGGACTCGAGCAAACGGACAACGTGTCTACTTTGATGTCATTACCGGTACCCAGTCCCTGGAGAGGCCCAAGGCCGTGCGTGGCGGTCTTCTGGCAGACCTAATGGGTCTGGGCAAGACTCTTAGTATTCTCTCTCTTGTTATGTCCACCACAGAGGAAGCTCGGAAGTTTGCCGCCAGAACACCTCCTCGTGGACCGGGTCTGAACTTCACTTGCAATACCAAAGGCACATTACTCATCTGCCCGCTTTCGGTCGTGTCCAATTGGGAAAATCAGATTGAGCAGCACGTTCAACCCGGTACACTTTCTGTTCACGTCTACCACGGCAGTAATCGCATTCAGGATGCGAAGGAATTAGCAAAGTATGACTTTGTTATTACGAGCTACTCGACCGTTCTCAACGCGGGTATTAATGCTGGAATCAAGAAGCCACTAACCTCATTGAATTGGTTTCGTATCGTACTGGACGAGGGTCATCAGATTCGCAACCAGACGACTGCTACCTTTGCTGCAGTTTGTGCACTCTCTGCGCAGCGTCGCTGGTCCGTCACTGCAACACCCGTGCAGAATCGCTTTGACGATATTGCTGCTCAATTCAAATTCCTTCGTATTGCACCATTCGACCAGAAAGGTACTTTTACATCCCAGATTATGAACCCGTTTAAGAATGCGGATCCCAACGTCCTTCCAAAGTTCCGCCTTTTAATGGACAGCATCACACTTCGGCGTCAAAAGGGCGTTGTTGCTCTACCTCCACGTATCGACAACATAGTTCGCCTTGACTTTTCAGCAACAGAGAGTCCTATTTACGAGCATTTCATTCATGATGCTTCTCGTCGTGCGAATGCTTTGACAATGGGGAAGAACCTTGGCAGGAAGGGACAGACCCATATGTTTGCCATTGTCAATCGCATGCGCCGTATCTGTGCACATGGAGAGTCACTATTGACTGAAGCCGACCAAAAGCTTCTCGAAGGAGTCAATTCCAATAACGCCATTGAATTATACGACGACGATCTGACTAAGCCTGCTCTTACGTTGAAGATGGCGTTTGAAATGCTCGAACAGGCCCAGAGTCGTCAAGGAGACGTTTGCGAGAGATGCGCGAAGAAGATTGGATCAACTGAAGACATTGACGACAACGATTATGAAGTTTCGGGGAATACTAACACGATCGGCTATATGTTACCTTGCTATCTGATGGTCTGCCCGAAATGCTTGCCGAAATTTCAGGACGAAGGGGGACAAATTGTCGATGATGCCAACATAATGAAGTGTCCCATCTGCGATGATTATCATCGTGCCGTGTTCTTCGAGCTGAAGCAGTCTGAGCTGAATGAGCATCAGGAAGCTCGTTCTCGAGTAAATGGAAATCCTAAGTTGGCTCGCCAATTGGGTTTCTATCGAGGTCCACATACAAAGGTCCTGGCACTTATTCAGGCCTTGAAAGTACACCAAGCTTGGAGTGATTCACATCCTGAGGAGGAACCCATCAAGAGGTAAGTTTGCACCTCATTTCTACTCAATCTTTTAACTAATCCAATCACCAGCGTCGTCTTTTCAGAATGGACCGACAACCTCGACCTCATCCAAATCGCCCTCGTCGAAAACAACTTCTCCTTCACCCGCCTCGACGGAACCATGTCCCGCAACGCCCGCAAAGCCGCTCTCGCAACATTCGACAACGACTCCACCGTCTGCGTCATCCTCATCTCCATCAAAGCAGGCGGGTTAGGTCTCAATCTGACGGTAGCGAACAAAGTCTACGTTATGGAACCGCAGTATAATCCTGCTGCGGAGAAACAGGCTGTTGATCGAGTGCATAGGATGGGTCAGAAGAGGGAAGTGGAGATTAATCGCTTTATTATGAAGGGCAGTTTTGAGGAGAAGGTGTTGGAGATGCAGAGGAAGAAGGAACAGCTTGCTGATATGTCACTGAATAGGAAGATGGATAAGGCGGATGTGGCTGCGGAAAAGATGAGGGATATGAGGAATTTGTTCCGTTGAGGGAGTGCGCTTTCTTGGTCAGGCGTCTGGTGCTTGGTGGTTACGGATTGCCTTTCGTACTGGCGTGCTGGAGCTCTCGCTACGATATCGTCGAGGAGATCCTGATACTTCGGAAACGACAAAAACCTTTCACTCTTAAACACTCGATCTCGGCTGCAAGCGCAAAGCATCAACAACGAAGTTACGAGCCACGGTAAGGTAATTGTCTTTTCACCAAGCAGCACGGCATTATAATCTCACTACATCACCTTCGCCACGCCATATCTATGTTTGACTCCGTCAGATCATAAAGAGTCGCCTCAACACTTCTGCGTGCGGAACCCCAACACGGAAACAGCTGGCTATCTCACTTCCTCTCGACTGCGTTCATACCACCCAAAACTTTCATCCCATCCATTCTATTCCCAAAAGCGAGGCTTTCCGGCTTCGCAAATCCCATTCTCATTTCTTCTGCACACCACTCTCAGCATCATTACTTTCTTTCTACTTCCTCAAGCGTTAAGAACTTCACTTCTCGATCGAGCTCGGCGGCTGTTCTCAAGATTATCATGCTCGGTGGATTTTCTGCATCTGCATCTATTTGCTACTACGGCCACGGTGGGATCTCTGATTTGCACAGGATATATGCATATTGCTGAAGATGGAATGGGAGGATCTTTCAATGCCATCCGGGGGTATTTATCTCATTTGATTTTTAGGTCGACTTTCTCAAGCTATTACTGCTTACTCCTCTCGCGAGGATACCTCAAAATCATCATCTATTTAGTCTTCCATATCGATATACATGCATTTGCAAAATTCTTTCAAGTATTACACGATTCTTTCAAGTATTCAGAAGTTGCTCTAACGCTCTGCACAAATTCACCATCCCCCTCAAAAGAACAATTCACCCCCCCTCTCACAAACCCTCAACCTAACCCCCCCCTTTCGAAACTGCAACGTAATAACCGTCCCCATCTCCTCCCTCATCTTCCTCTCCACCTCTTGTCTAACCTCCCCATAAACCCCGCTCCTCTCCTCCCTACCCATCTTGCTAACCTCCTCCTCAGAAGCAAACCCATCCGTACATAACTCAAAAGAATGCGTATGAAATAAAACAGCTAATGTAGCTAGTATTTCTACTTGCGCGAAACGACGGCCTATGCATGAGCGTGCACCCTCGGAAAAGGGTATGTATGCACCGCGTTGGGGGTGGAAGAGGGGTTTGTGTGATGTTGAGGTTGGGGCTTCTGAGATTTCGAATTCGTTGTCTTCGTCTGTTGCTGTTGCCTCATCATCCTTATTCCCTTCTCGTCCTCTTACTGTGGTGGAGCTGGAAGAATCATCACTTGTAACAAACCACCTCTCCGGTTTGAATTCCTCGAGATCATTCTCCAAATTACTACTCTCATGCACTGGCCCACCATCCTCCTCACTCCTCGCCGGTCCATGCGGCCAGTACTTTGGATTCCTATGCACGGCCACGGAATCAAGTGCTATGTGTGTTTTTGGAGGGACGATACATGGTTTTCCGTTTATTATCAAAGGTTGCGGGGAGGAGGCGGGGGTGGATTTGGGTATCATCACTACGGGAGGAATGAGTCGGAGTTGTTCGTTCATGATTGCGCCGGTTAGGGTTGTGAAGAGGGTTGGGATGTGGGTTTCGTAGGACCAGGTGCTGGGGGGTGTGGAGCCGAAGATTTGGGATAGTTCGGCTGGGAGATGTGGAGTTAGTGCAAGTTAATTAGGGGTAGTTTAGGGAGTGAAGTATAGGTGGTACCTTGTAATTTCCTCTGCAAATCCGGCCGCATAGCCAAATACAACACGCAGAAATGTATACTATTAGCAGCAGTCTCATGCCCCGCCAAAAACAGCACAAAACTATTGCCCATAACCTCTCTTTGACTCATTCCCACACCCCTTTTACCATGGTTTGGTGTGCCCTCTATAAGTCCTGAATGCCGTATCATTGCGCCCATGAGATCTAGTCCCTCATCATCAGTGGAAATGGATTTTGTGTGTTGAATCATGTCGGCTTTGCGGTCGTAGATCTCGGACATGTATAATCCCCATTCTTTGTAGGATGTTCCTGCTTGCCGGAGGAGGGACCAGGGGGAAAGTCGGAGGAACCAATCTGGGAGGATGAGGACTGGTAGGATGCGGTGGAGGAGGGTTTCTAGGGAGGAGGTGTAGGACATTTTGTGGCTATCATAGTCATTAGTTGGCAGAATGGGTGGAGCTGGAGTGACAAAACTCACCCTTCTGGGACAATATTCGAGTCCATTGATCCTTCGTCCATGGCCTTTTCACTATCTTTCGCTCCAGGCCAGAGACAGCGTACATCGAATCCAGCGCGGCTGATAACGTGCAGACTTAATCTCATGCAATCTTTTCCCAGCTCACTAATTACTATCCCACTCTTCGTCGCATTCTTCACTTTCTTCTCAGGAAACCCATTCACTTTACCACCATCAGCTTTGCCATCTTCCCCCCGCCCATTGGCACCACTATCAACAACACTCCCCCTTTTCCAACTCTCCAGCATCTTCCCCGCCTGAAACAAACTCTCCTTCCAAACAACACCATTACTCTTCTCATTAAATTGCGGCGTCAGCAACCTCCTCTGCCTCCTCCACTCGCCCCCCTCAACAGAAACGACATTCTTCCCAAAAATATCCAAACTCCCATACATCTCAATTGGTTTTGGGAAATCCGCTTTCCTGGTCACAATCTCATTAATTACATCTGCATCCGCCGTCGGCATGATTATCCCCCCAGGGGAAACAATCAAAAAGGTGTCCGAGTTGAACATTGCGGAACCGAAGGGGGTGTAGGACATTTGCCATGACCAGTCGCCGGGGGTTATGTGGATCCATGGTTCTGTGAGAAAGGAGGGGAGGCGGTGGAGGAGCTTTAGGTAGAGGGGAGATGTTACTAGCCAGAACATGTTGTAGCCATAGATGGGGGAGATGGTGTACGGGATGCCAGATGCGCGGGCTAGCTGTACGTTCGTGTAGAGGGAGTAGAGGGTTTTGGTTAGGAAGTAGAGTATACAACCCAAGATGGCGAGGGCGTAGTACTGCATCTTGAAGGCGATGGGATGATATTCGATGCGCTTGCGCTGCTACGACTTGCGTGTAACGCAGAACAATGAAAAGTGGAAGCAGAAGAAAAAGCCAAACACGAAGACGCTATAACATTTTCTATGAGGATGTGGTCAAAATAGTGTGTATATCAATTCCAAAGGTCTAATTGGAGTGGACAGATTGGTCACCTCATTGAGGTCATAGACAAACGCGAACGGCTCATGTACTAGCCGTCTCCGAATTGCCTGGCTTTCAACCAATCAGAACGACGCAATGACTATTGCAGCAGTAAAGGCTGTCCTAGGATTTGACTTGTTCGCTTGTACAGCTTTCGAGGGAGGAAGTGTTTCGGAATTGAAGAGTTCCGTTCGCCTTCTGGGTGGCGTGGCGTGCGGTGAGGTGCAAGTCAAATGCTGGGTCGGGATGTGATATACACAGATCGTGCTGTCAAGTACTGATGTATTGACGCTCCAGTTCAGTCACCAGCAAACCCAAGGCTTCAAATAAACATCGCGTAAAGCTTCTTAGGATAAGAATCCTCGTAAGGGTATGTAGTAGCCTGACCAGAAAGCAAGAACAAGCGAACAGAGCGCTTTTTTCTCCTAGAGAAGAATATATTTCAAACTGGCTTATGGTGGGAAGTTTTAGCACAACATCGAGTATCAAATACCGCCACACCAAGATTTTAACTTAAACTGTCCCTACCATCGGATACTCTTCGCATACGGGCTGATGATATGGGACCTGACGATCTTTCATGTTCAGTACCACCATAAATAGCAACGCGTCCACCGCCACCATTCGTTTACTCCTTGCACATACATGTAAATCGAGGCGCAGCACCGCAACTACGTGTCGCAGTCGTGAAAAACTTCTCATAGCCTTCAAAACCACTAACCCTCCTCATTCTCCTTCATTTCTCTTTTAGTTTTTCTCACACTTTCAATCGTACACTCGCTTTCCTTAAGTATGGCTCCGACACCACACCGCCAAATCGCTCGTTCCCTTCTCTTAAGCGCGAGAAATGCAGCTATCACAGCAGGACCTCAAATCGCATATCATGAATTCAACAAGAGAGGTTTGAAGGTTAATCAAACGCAGAAGGTTACTTTGGGGATTATTGTTTTATATGCTGTTGTGATTGCGCTATTGTGGAATATTCCCTATATTCGGTGGTCGTTGTGGCCGTTCAAGGTAAGTGGAAAGAGATTGCAGTTGAGATGGGAATACTTTTAAGATATCTCCAATGAGTCAAGAGCATAGTTACTAGCTTTATTTTACAGATGCTCACAATAGCCTTCCACGAATTCTCCCACGCCCTCGCCGCCCTTCTCACAGGCGGGAAAGTAGAATCCATATCCCTCGACCCGCGCGAGGGTGGCGTAACACACATGCGCGGTGGCATATCCGCCATAACCCTCCCAGCCGGTTACCTAGGTTCTTCCCTCATAGGCGGCCTCCTCATCTTCTGTGGTTTCAATATCGTGGCTAGTAAAATTGCTAGTATTGTATTGGGTGTGTGTTTCTTACTTATGCTTTGGTGGGCTAGGAGGGATTGGTTGACTGTTGGGACGGTTTTATTGGCGGTGGGGTTGCTGGTCGCGTGTTGGTTTATTGCTCATGCTGAGGCTTTGCGCTTCGTTGTCGTACGTACTTATCCCCCTGCTTACCTTCCCCTCAGTCATCACCTAACTCGAGTTTCATCCAGCTCTTCATAGGCGTAATGTCAGCCCTCTACTCCGTATGGGACATATGCGACGACCTCATCCTACGCAAAGTAAACACATCCGACGCCAGCGTCTTCGCCGAACGCTACGGAGGGAGTAGCCAGTGTTGGGGTGTTATTTGGAGTTTTGTTAGTGCGCTTTTCATGGCTGCGGGGATTGTTAGTGGGATTGCTGCGTTTCCTGAAAGTGCGGCGCAGCAGAAGATTGATTCTGGGAAGTTTATACCGACGTGAGAGGATGAGAGGGATTGACGGGATTTTGGACGAAATGGACCGCAAGCTCATGAATTATGAGAGATGGGAGGGATACCCGAGCAAGAGGAGGGCAAGTCTGCTCATATGCCAGTTCGCTTGAAGAGAAACGCCCTGCGGTTATGACATGGTTATGGCGAACGTGCATGATCAAAACATTGTTGACAGTCATGGCAACAAAAAACTCCTTGGGACGTTTTCTGGCCATTGAAACTCTCTCCTTCGGATGGCAACGCTATCATACGCTTCAAAAGAAGCTATGACTAATTGAACCAAGGCACGCTGCGGTGGCATCATTTGCCGTTGGACTCAGGCTATGAGTGCAATCACTCCGAGGAGACAGAAGAGAAGAGAGAGCGCTCGTTCCGGAGGAGCAATGACGAAATTTGCCTTAGCGCGGTGACTGTCCCGGAGTTGAATTGCTCCTGTAGATATGCCGAACATATTCTTGGGAGAATACAGCTTTACGAGAAATACATTCAGTAATTATCCTAGTTTAGGACTGGGTATTACTTGGTAGATTACAATGTGTCACCATATAGGAACTGCCATCTCTTTCTTTTCCACGCCCTCCTTTACCTTACACCACCCCAATTTCTTTTTCACAATCACCACCTCATTAAGCCATGGGCCAAAAAAAAATGTTGAACGCACCAAGGCTCGAACTTGGGACTATAACTTTATGTCAGCTTCACTCCCTGGCAGAAGCGGGTTGGAAAGGAACAACTTACCCTTCAGTGTGTTAGACTGATGTGATAAACCAACTACACCATGCATCCGGGATTTTTGAGCTTGAAGTGCGGGAGTTGGTATCTTTTGATCTGGTCTTCTGGTGAAGAGGGAATAGGCCCGGGAGTGGGGCAAGGTAGAATAGGATGAGTGCATATTTTCTAGCTTTACTAGGATGTTTGAGCGCTTTTTAGAATACTGGTGTAACGGAAAAGAGGATAGGCAGTTTATGAATACGTGTCTGAAAATAATAGTACATGCTTCCTAACGTTTTTACTATTAACATGCATGCGTAATAAGCCTTAGGGACTGTGGGGATAGAGCTTGAATTTGGTGTATATCTTCCAAAGTTTTGTGTAATACCAGTCAAAATAGGATATAGGATCTTAGGTATGGTTCTACTTCTATCTTTAAAGGTCAAGGTAGTAACAATATTCCGGACGCATAAGCTAAAAATTACAATTCCTGTGATTGAGTTGACCTACACTCAGAGACTAAGGTAAGGGATTCCGGAGAATGCTCCAGAAATGCTATACACTTCCTAAAGTGAGCCAGGTAATGGATTGGTAGATCCTTCAACAAATGTGATATGAAAGACGAAAAAATCGAATTAATTCGCAACTACAGCTGCATGATTACAGCACCGGAGCAGCCTCATCCGGAGCCCTACCCCCATGCACTTGTCCCAAAGTGGTTAGACCGCTGGGTGCGAGATAGACGACAGCACACCTCCATGCCCATGAACCTTTTCTATCTGCCGCTCTATGTTACTATTGGAATCGGTATAATGCTCAATTTGACTCCGCGATTCAATGACATTCTTTCTACATCTAGGATTAGCTTTGAAACGGTGGTGAAATCTGGCAGTTTAGCACGAAAAGTACGCGATCAAAGGAGAACACACAGTCGATCTATAATTGCCTGAAGATAATATTCAGTATGCCGTAAGATTAACAAACTCTCAAGCTGACGCGATTATAGCATCTAAAGCTACCTGTACACTTGTATCCACAACTGCTGATATCGACTCAAGCTCGACTCGATTGCTCAAAAGGACGAAAATTTACATCTTGCCACCACCCATGGCCTTAATGCGCTCATCCAGCCACTTCGCGGCTTCACCGGTTTGAGACGCGCTATAAGACAAGTGACCGGCGTTGACATTGAGACCTCCTCCGCAGACACCGTCGGAAGCATTGCACCACACTCGGGCCTTCTCGTTGGGGAAGTTTGGAATGTGTCCCCCATCCTGCTTGTTCCTGGTATCACCGAACAGTGCGACACCGGCAATCTTGGACTTGATTTCATCCGACAGTGCGGTTTTCTTAAGGCCGATGACGTTGTGCATGACTGCCGCACCCTGGGAGTAACCTCCTGCGATGATGACTTTACAGCCTGCGGCCTTATTGAAGGCCTTTGCGCCTTCAGCGACGGATGCTGCGTCTGTGCGGTCCATGCTGACGTTGGTCGCGATTGATGCTGCGTATCCGACAGGGAAGGTTATCATGCTAGGTATCAGTCGTTTTAAGGCGCTCTGGAGACCCGGTCCGACGAGGAAGCCCTAAGTAATTGTATTAGAGCTAGCTCCGAGTTGAATATATAGCAAAAAGAAGACTCACAATGGGGGACGGCTCTGTGGATCCTCGTGCAAAGACGAAACCGACGTTGCAACCACCTTGACGTTCTTCGAGCTGCTGTGCTGGTGCAGCAGCGGCGAGTGAGGCCAAAGAGGCCGTGGTCAAAATTGTGAATCTCATCCTGGCGAAAGAAAGGAAGGTGTTGAAAAATGAGTGACTGGTTGAAGCTATAAATGAAAGGTTTGGCGAAACACGGAGTCTTAAACTTGGAAGGCCTTCCTCGAGTTGGTTATGTAGTGTTAATGGGCTATGCTAAGCTGGTATATTTGAAGCGTCGCCATGGCAGGGGTATAGTCGCGTGGACTTCAGAGACAAAGCCCGGAGTCTTATCCAGACAGGCAATATAGTTTCTAACTTGAGTATTCCTCGGGAAGTAGAGTATTCACTACTGGCTAGAGCGCGCGTCAATTTGGTCGTACAGAGGCAGGACAGCGTATCCCTGTCTCCAGTCATTCCATTGGAGAGGCCTGTAAACTCGTTCTTCTTTGCAATTGTAAGCAAAACGTACCAGTATTGTGTGGCGAATGTACGTGCTCGTCCCTTAAAGTTTGTACAGATGAGCCAATTTGTTCCAGTGACGACCGGTTCACTTGTCGAGGCTCCACTCTGATCGGAGAATCGGCGTCCCTTTAGTGGAGCACTGACTAGATTATGCAAGGAACCCCCAGATCTTCCGGCGATGTGCTCTTCGCAGCACAGATCAACATGCTACCACATGACTTGGGTGGAGAAACTTCAAAGAACACCATTTCTCTTCGCTTACATTGTGCGCACTTTTGAGTGGCCAAGGTGTTAGTTTGAAGAGGAAGCTGTATGGGAGTTGTGTTGTACGGTATAGATGAGGTCGAAACCAAGACAGATCTGTGTATATTACGGACAATGTCAATGAAGCCAATCAAGTCCTTCTCTTATGATGCAAATTATGGTCGAGCCATGTATTGGGTACTTCGACATGCAAAAACATTCCGACTACCATCAAATCATAGACCGTACGTTCTAGAAAGATCCCTATTTCGGTAGGTACAGTTCTCCAGATGGTTTATCGAACAAAAATCCTCGAAAAAGAAGCTTGCAGGTCATCTTTTGATCGAAATGATGTTTGGAACATTCCGTTCATTTGAGTAGAGGTACGCAATCACCTCTACATCCAGGCGGGTGCCATAATGACGCGAAGTGAAACTGTACAATGGATGTCTTCTAGCTAGATTATATGCTGTGCCAATCTTACGATAGTGTTCACCTAGTCTTGATCAACCGCCTTTTCCGTTCGCACTCGCTTCCTCCAGTGAAAACACCCAGGTCGCTGCTGAACTTGAGTCAGTCGTCCACGTTCTTACGGGAATTTAAAAAGTGGGGAGAAGGCTGGGAACCCGGGGCAGATTGTTTGGCCGACCATGCAAGACGTTTGACCAGGGGTAATATATATTGATTGGAGCTTTGATCAATGTCATGCGGAGCCTCTCCTCTCTTGACGGACGATTCTTTAAGTGCTGCTTAAGGTTTTAAATGATGATTGAAATTGTTCGCAAATTGGCCCGTGAGATTGACCTTCTCGATGCGGAGTTTAAACGTTGTCCTAGATTAGGCTGGCAGTAGACGGATATGTTTTTGAGTAGCTTTGCTGTCCAAATTGATTCAAAGAGTATTGTCTCTTGACCGTCGTGAATCTAGTTATTCAAAATTCGATGCCTAGCATTAGCTGCGACACGAAGGAACCAACGACGGTGCAGTCTCAACACGGAAAAGAAGTATGACTGCCACGTCAATGTAAATTGTCGAAGAGTGTCTGTTGAGTGACTGCTGTGTGATCCTTGCCACAGGGCCATCTTTCAGAAATGGGCCCTTGATCAGAATGGAGGATGTACAAAGGCAGGTTAGTCATGAGATGCGCAGGAATCCCCTGGATCCACCATACGACTGCTGCGGATTGCCCCAAGGGTGTTTGCTACAAGATAATTCCACGCTTATAGCTCTCTAGAGGTCTGACTAAGAGTTATTGCATGATCAAGTCCCAGAAAATGTTTGCTTTCTCTTTCATTCTTCTCATCCGGATTGTCCTGTGCTAGCCAACACTTCCATGTAGGTATACTGCTATACTTTTCTTCGATTTCCAGTTTGAGCTTGCTCAACTCTTCCACATCAATACATGTTCAATTGTTGGTCTCCGGGTCTTAAGACATCCCCATACAGAGGAGATTACTATCCGCGTAAGTGATAAGCTTGTTCATCTGGAAGCCGCCAACATCCCCACGGAGCTTTGTTCTTTGCTTATCATTAAAGGTGAGGATCAAACCAAGACTGTATGCGACTGGTGAGCAACGTATCGCAATGGCTACAACCTATAAGCGGACTTATCTGTTGCAAATCTGCTCGGTGAAGCTCGATACTTAGTTAAACTTGATGTAAGATAGGAGGAATCGTGCCCAGCAATGGATGTTATCGGAGCAGGCAAATAAAAACTCATGTTGAGTCGTTTTTACAGATAGAAGGGTTCTCAGGATGGTGGTTAGAGATGACATTGTCACGCATACGTTCGGTCCTACAAGAGATCACGAAATACCATGTTTTCATCACGTGTCTAACCATTTTTCGAAATGAAAGTCAAATTTATATAAGTACTCTATCCTACAAGCCGTTCACGCTGTCAAGAAAGTGCCATAATACAAGAACTGCTCGTGTGCTGAACTCCTTTGTGTTGTCTAAAAATTGCATATCACGGGTCGGCTAGGAGAAAGTCCACTTCCCATCGACGGATGAATTTCTCTGGGAACAACAACAATATGAAATGGTCATACATCTGCCCCAGCGTTTTGAGCTGTCGCGCCCCCTCACAAACCTCTTTTTAATGTCTACAATTTGGTAGCATTTCTTTCTATCGTCAGTCGAAGCTGAGAAGCTTTCGGAAGTCGTATCTCACAATTAATATGTCCCAGCATCGATTTCCTACAGCAATCACTTATGATACAACGTGACCAGTGTATTTGGTTGGCATCATAGAGCTGTTCTTACTTATAGATTCACTAAACACAACTCCTCGCGTAGCTTCCATTGAACTAGCATCTCCCACCAGGTGTACCTAGTCATGTCAGCTCACTGAATGAGTACTAGGATACTAAAAGAGATTACCTAGGAAGCCATATGGGTTGAATACTGAGGAGGGCAGATAACAAGCTTGTGCCTGGCTTCTCAGCCACGTGCTAGATCGGACTTTAGCAACGTCCATTCCACCTCCAAACGTAACGGGCGCTTACCTGTTTCCTTGAACTGCCTCGCCTTGCAAGGAACATGCTAAGTCGACATAAGGCGGTACTCCAACGTTCCGGCTTGGGCAATCGAGTGTAGTACAGTCATAACAGTCCACCCTTACATATTGCGATTTCAATGTCCCAACCCAATGCTTGGGCGGTGCACAGTATTCTAGTATTGCCTGAAAGTCTTGCTTGTCCTGGATCTCCATTTTGTTGACGAAGCAACCTCCGCTGGTTTTCAGCCATGTAGAATCGCCCCGAACGTTGCCACTAGTGCCCTTCATCTCGGAGTTGGTATAGCAAGTCGCTTCTATCTTCGTGCCAGGCTTGTACGTGAGCAGAGTTGAGGGGTCAGGGCTTATCTGGATCAATTATAAGCCTCAACTCTCCAGATCGTTACGCCATGCTTTTCGGAGTTCGGTTTGAGAGACGGCTTGGGTAGTGAGTGTAGCCATTAATGTGGTTGTCTATGCTCGATTCGAGCTCCGGAGACGAGAAAGAGTGGACGCTGGTGTCATAAACGACTAGATGAGACTACGCACCGTATCCGCAAATTTGCGGCAAATAACATCAGTTTCTCCAGTTATGACTGAAAGACGTGGAAGCTTTTTTTGGTTTCCATCTTCTTTATGCTCATTTCCACCACCTCCTCCGCGATCATTACTACCCTTTTCCCCATTATCACCAACAGAGCTGTCGCCTCCTCGATGTGGTGCTGTGGATTGTTTGGGAGGAGGAGGGCGGGCTGTAGTCGGTGGCCTTGGTGTGAAAACGGCTTTTGGTGAAGGCGCTGGCTTGGAGTCAGTCGACTCATTACTTCCGCTTACTCCCAGAAGCCCGCCGAGCGTCGAACCAAGTGCATTGCCAACGCCACCTCTTGTTCTTATTAGACTTGTTCGATCTCAAAAATTTCCACTTACTCACACGGTGCTCCCAAGGGCAGACCCCAAACCACCCAGTGTGCCTCCAAGAAGGCTTCCTTCACGTATAGAGACATATCAGCCGAGGCTCTCAGAGACATTCGGACACCGATGGAGGAGGATTGACGCACCTACACCACCCAGTAACCCACCAAGTTGTGCATTTCGTGGCTTCAATTGTACCTCGCTCTGGCCTTCCTTTGTAGCTTCGATGGAGATTTAGCGCCAAGCTGATGTTTTAGCAATGACCGGCTTACCATTAACGAGATGCGAAATATAAACAATACCTGCCCACAATAAGACCAAATACGAGCACTTGGTGTTCATCATTTTAGGACCAAACACTTCAAAGATGCAGGAACAGATGAAACAATAAAAGTTCGGGGGTGCTAACGTCATCTCATATATCTACTCAGTTTTAAGTTCGTCGATCTGGTGTGGCTCCAAAAATACATGCACTTAATATACTTGAAACGCTCTTTTCCGATCATCCTCTCACAAATTCCAAACAATGGGGTCCATACATTGTGCCTACATCAGTTTCACCCCATTAGATGAAGATCCTCTCAATGTCACTTTGAACACGACCAATCGATCCAGCTTGGACCTCAATCAACTGACAACACCCTCGGTGCGAAGCTTGTTCTCTGCGATCAATCTTGGGGAGAGAGCTCAGAGTTTTGAAGATGTCACGGTTGCGTATCGGCCTTCTAGAAACTTGAGAGATCAGAACTGAGAGGAGTTTGGACTAAGTGGGACAAAAATTCCGACTCCTTGAGAACTTGTGGCATGAGCTTCTCTTGCACTGAAACGGATACATATTTCCCGATACTATCGAGTGTGCTACCATGTATGGTGGTGCTCTTGTACTATATCTTAGTATTACTAATCGCTTTCTTGCTCGAGCACCTCAGTGAGCAACACAATGCGGTTGAAATCGCTATTGTTGTAGTCTTGGATTGCGACCCAGAGATCCCTATACATTTCCAACAATTTTCGGAGATCGGGCGGTAGTGCCGCAACCAAGGGGGTGTCCATCAGTCTATTTGTGAGGAACTCTATCCGATCGCGGCTCACCTCTTCCACTTTATTACTAATCGGGAAGGCCCACATTCTGAGACTCATAAGTACAACGCACAACATGTCTCTAATGTATCTATCAAGCTGATATAACCGTTTGTGTTCGCTGTTTCGAGGCAATCTGCCCATCCACACCGAAAATCTTAGTGCAATGTCATAGAGCTTTTGCCCGACATAAGAGCGCTGTCCGTTCGGAATCTTTTGAATCCACGGAGCCAGTTCCCTCTGGATTTCCTCAGTAGTGACTTTTTCGTGTGGGCGAGGATTGAACTCATTCGGCCGACCCCCTGCAAGAGGTGGATTGAGGGCCGCCGCACGTGTTGCCATCTCTTCAAATCGTTGTACACCGAAATCTCTATAGTCCTCATATACTGCTCTAAAGCCGAGCGACAGGCTATGATATGGCTCTTCATCGATCAAAAGCGTCCAGCAGTGGATATTCTCTAACGAGCTCTTCGAGGACTTTCGAATCCAAATTTCTAGCCTATTTTCCGCTGGCCTATACAATTCAGCCGCAGTCTCGTCCAAAAGCTTTGCCAATCTGGCTCATATCCTTGACATCTAAGCCAGACCTCGAATGGTTGGGATTCGGAGATTGGGGCCAGGTTCATCGGATCCAGATAGCTGTCGGAAAGTCCCTTGGCGATAGGAGACGATAGGCTGGGGCCGCTTGCGACTCAGCTGGTGGAGGCGGTGGTGATGGCAGATGCTCATAAGGTACCATATATTCCCTAGTCTCCAGTGGCTCTAAGAACTCAACCACGCTCGAGGAGTCATCATCGCCCTGAGAACCAACTGCAAAACTGTGCTCGGGAGCGTGCTTTACGAGCTCTGCGTGCCTCGAGCCTTTCTGCCTCGAGCAGTTCTGCCTCGATCCTTTCAATTTCGGCTGCGTGAACTTCTTCAACAACCGCCTCGAAGCGTGCTTGATATTCCGCCTCGTCTGCTGCAGGTCTTGCTCGTTCGGCTTCGTCAAGTCTTTCATCAATCGCCTGGAAGCGTGCTCGGAATCTTTCAGAGGTCCTTTCCATTTCACTCTCCCTCTCCTCCCTCTCCATCCTCTCTATCGTCTCATCGGTGCGAGCTAGTTCTTGGCGCAAGCGTATTTGTTGAGCTTCCAGCTCGTCTCTATTCTCTGCTCCGGGGAGGCGAATCTTGTGGTTTTGTTGTAAAATGGTATATTGATGCCTGCTGATTTCACTTAGACGTAAGGTATCGAAAAATAGATACTGTGTTTGTCGAGAATATTAAGACAGGTCATTGTGGACATCAACTTCTGTTATCTAGAGCACCAAAGGATGGCCTTTGTTAAAATTGCTCTGCGTATGTTGTGCGAATGCAGCACGAGTGTCCGGAAACGGTGATGAACAAAGGCAATTCTCCTTCATACTCGAAACGGTCTCGACATCGAGGCTTCCAACGTTGTGTTCTATGTTCTCGGGAACGGTTGTGCAATTAAACAGACGTCAATTTGGATATTTAGATATGAAAATGGTCTAGGAATAAAAGGACGAGTCATGATTCAGCAACGCTCTGAGAAATAGCTGGAAGCCTGCCACGGCTCGTGATCTACCAGTTACTTCGCTCAAAGTATTTACCACATGCATCGTAAGGTGCTTTCAAGGCTGCATCATAGCCAAGTAAACGATCGAGAAGCTTTGGGTCTGCTCTGCCCATGAAATAGAACATGGAGACAAGGAGAAAATCAGCATACGAAAGTGGAATTGTAATTAACAACATTTCACAAGATATATTCTCTCGCGATCCTACCCTCTCCTCCCAGAAAAAATAGGCCATCAGTCTGATTTACAAGTGATGCCAGTTCAATCAGTACGGGCTGAACAGCTTGCCAGTATTGCTCGCCACCCTTTTCTTTTTGGAGCTGGTCGAGCGGCATTCCTAGCTTCTCTGATCGGGTTCGCTCGAAACAGTCCTTGGATTTAGAAGCGAGAACGTTCTGCTGTATGCGTGGCATCCACTCCGGTAGGAGAGCTGCTCTTATCTCTGGTATAAGTGCTTCAATTTGGGATAAAACTTCGGCATCTAGTCGTAGTGATGGGTCGGGAGCATAATCTTCCAGAGCTGCTGCAATCTCTTCCGAGTCCATGATGTATCGATTTTCAATGCGTATGGGTGGTACATGATATCCAGGATTTTCATCGCTTGGTGGAATACCTCTGTGCACTCTAGTTGTCAGCGAGTTGCAGACAGGTCATGATCAAAGGAGGCACAACTTTGATCTCAATGTGGAAGCAATGTCCGGATATTCTAGCCATTCTGTGTCATAATCGATGCCTTTATAATTGAATACAAGGCGTGCTGTCGATAAGTCAATACAATGAAAAAAATGAAGATGGATTCGAGCTCTACTCTTCCATGGGTTGTAAGACCAACAACCTTGTTCATCCCTGCTGGGGATATCGTAGAGCGTTACAGGAGCCATATTGATATTGGGGATGAGTTTGAGGCTGTTCGTGATAACAACACGGCAGATTCTTTCCTATAAATAAATCTTTGCTCCGCCAGATCTGATTTCGGATTTACACCGCCTATATTCGAGGTCAGAGCGTTGCTGACCATTATACGCTCGACGATCTTACCAATATCCAAAGCCCCACAGTAGACTCTAGGAGATTCAAATTGTGCAGTTTGACGTCTTTCTTATTGTAACTGATCTTCCAAACACTCGCGGCTAATCAGACCTCCAATTGGTAATGCTTTCCGTAATCTGGAAGAATAGAAACCAGCGCTCAGAAAACAAAACCGTTGATGTCTATCAGAGTAAAGCAAGAGGGTGTTGGTCATAATAAGGAAATGACAGCCCTCGCTCCCATGCACGAATAAGCACTTAGCCTAAATCAGTTGGGCTGCGCCCTACGCCCTTCGTCAAATGCATGAGAACAGAAGTAAATGTCGCAAATGAGGCCAAACAAGGAATTTTGAGCTCAATCTTCAAGTATTCATTATCTCCTTCTCTTAGTAGAACTTTCAGATTGTCCATCCAAAAGCTCTTCTGAGTCCATGTCATCGTCTGGGGTATATCGCTTCAGGAAGATGGAATCCAGATTATCCCACTGCGCATCTTGCCATTGGCGATGAAGCGTAGAAGTGTTATTACAGCTCTGGCTATCGTTCAACCCCGTAGCGGCAAGCATGTTAGCGGGGTTCGGTTCACGCTCGGCCTGCTGGATCAGGATTTGGTCGTTCTGGGTCACTGCGAAAGTGAGCCCTAGGAGCACTTCGACTGCTAGAGGACTCCCAATGCCATAGGCATTTTCCATGCAGCGGTCATAAATCTCCAAAGCAATGTCTTGTTCGGAAGTGCCGTGCAGCACAATCTTTCCAGCAAATTCGATGGCATTTTCCAATTTGAGATAGTTATCACGTTGATGAAAGAGCTGAGGATCGTGCTGTCGCTCCATACAAGCAGACCAGTAAGCAGTTTCGATGTCCATAGTTTTCACCCCTCGAGACCATCGATCTTCTATCTTTAGGGAGCGCGTGCGATTTGCGATTGGCTGCAGACTGAAAGGATCTCCACAGTCGAAGCGGTATGCGGCTAAATGACGTCCGAAATAAGCATGCTTGCGGACATCCTTAGTGTCAACCTCCGACATCCATTTCCGCACCGCATCAAAATCGCAGTCCGGAGGCGTCAGAAGTGGTGTTTGCCGTGGCTTGGGGCCTTGAAGATCAATTCCGTTCTTGCCTGGCGGGTTGACATTGTTGGGGTCACACGTGTATGAGATCGCTTCTCTAGCGTACGGATCTAGAGCATGGAACGTTTTTGCGTTCTGGACCGCCGGAGGTGTTGGTAGGGTAGCCAAGGGTGTGTAAGAAGTATTGGAATTGTTGTTAGAGAATCGGTTTTGCAGGGACACGGCTTGCTTGACTTTCCGGGCGTTGACGTTCATAGTGTGGGTGATAGGTATTCTAGATTCGTGATGTAAAAGTGTAGTTTGAGTAAGTTATGACCTTGCTTAGAGAAACTGATGTGTGTGATTGAGAGGTAGAGGATTGAGAAGAAGAAGTGGAATACAGGGCAAAGAAAAAGTTTAAGTACTTGACAATGGCGTGTTGAGGCACGGTGGTGTTCGATGAATAGAACGTGATTGAAGGATTATTTTACCCAGCGATTCACAACTCTTTGCAGGTGTAGAGAAACTTCTACGATTACCGCGCTCAATCAGTCACAGGTTACAATGAATACTAACTAGGTGGTATAGGTGAATCGAAGAGATGGAATCGAATGCAGCTTGCCAATGCACATTGTGCTGACAAAAGGAGTTGGAGACATCACTTCTTTGGCAGCATCTTAGATGATGAGCTATCGGAGCCATATATCAAAGAACAAGCCCGCATTCAAGGACTACTGGCATTCATGTTTTTCAGGAGGAGAGTGACGAAGAAGTGCAGAAGGCGATGGCAGGTGGAAAAAATGGAATAAGGAGTTACCCGCTGACGGCCAGATCATTCAGCCCTACGAGTACCAGGCCCTTCCGTGGCGCTAACCGGTTTTGTCTTAGAGTCGTTCCGAATGCTCTACATCACCACTCTTTTCCGTTCATCAGATGTGATAACAATGCTATGGCTCCCATCTATCCACAAAGCTGCTGGACGGCCATCCGTATTCTTAGCCTTTTGTCTTCTGTACATTTTTACTTCCCAAACCTTTCAAAGCCAAGGTTATATTTTTATCCTCCAATTCGGCGTCCTACTCACTGGATGGCTTTTACGCCATAACTCAGATCCGACAAGATGGCAAGATCTGTATATTTTCCTCTTCATTCTTACATGGAAGTCACATAAGAGGGCGGAGTCGGCTTGGAATTGTCCGAGATGGGCTGCACTCACGACGATACACCCCACCAGTCTGATCTTAATAATCCTGGCTATAGGCGGACCACCACTGCTGCTATGGTCAATCTTTCTCATGAGCAAAAAGGCTAGAAAAGTTGATATACCAGAGTCTGGATTGCCATGTCCAATTATACTCCCAAGCCGGACTACTCACACAAGATTTTTTCCCAAACGCCATTCATTCTCTTACTCGTATCTTCAAGTATCAATACCTGTTGAGTTTGAGGGGTCATGTGGTAGTCTTATTTCTGTTGGGGAAAGTTCAAAAAAAGGATGGTTTCATGTTCAAGCTTCGGACTATTTAGATAGGACTCATCTGAAATCTAGCCTGAAAGCGAAGCTCTCGGCTTATCTCCAATCACAGGTATATCTACTTGCCGTGCTATTACCGAATCCTACGCTAACTGCTCACAGGGTGTACAAAATGCTGTTTGGAACCATGCTTTTCTCATCACAGCTCCCCGATTTCTTGGATACTCTTTCAACCCTGTTTCTTTCTGGTATATCTATACAGCAGATAGCAAATTATCCATGATGATATTAGAGGTTAACAACACGTTTGATGAGAAGAGGATGTATCTTCTCAAGTCAGATGAGCCTGAAGAGGAGGCTACAGAGAGTTTAGCCGATAACGAAGGGAATCTTCGTGATAAGACCCCAGGCCGCTTCAAACACGAATGGGCCAAAGATTTCCACGTTTCGCCGTTTAGCTCTCGTAAAGGCAATTACTCACTGTCGGCCATTGATCCGTTTGGGAAGAATTCTTCGTTCCCAATTGTCTTTGACAACACTATTGTACTCAAATCCTCCAAAGATCATGCAAAATTGGTCGCGAGAGTATTCTCAGATGGAGTCGCTATCAACCCTCACATGGCAACTCAAATCGAGGTGGCGCGTGTTCTACTCAGCTGGTGCTGGGTGGGTTTCTTAACGGCGCCTCGCATCTTAAAGGAAGCCTTCGTATTGTATTTCAAGCGTGGGTTACACGTATGGCTAAGACCTGAAGTTCTTCCGTCAAGCATCGGAAGACGAGCTACCCAACTGGAAATGTACAGCCAACTCTCTCAGCCCCTGCTGTCTCACTTTTACTTTATGGCTAACCATGATTAGATCACTAGAGCCGTTCTTTACTCGCTACCTTGCCTACCTTGTGGAGCACTCGAATGCAAATCTGGTGCTCATTTACAAATCTGGACTGGATATATCCTCCCAGCAAGTTTTTCAGTCCCACATAAATGAGGGAGCTACTGAGACACTCGAGATCCGAGTATCATCCCCTGCGTTTTTCTGTCGTGTTATGCATTACGCGCATACAGCAGAAGCATTTGATCGTGAATCCATATTCACAGACGAAAAGAATCGGACAGTGTCCATTTCACGCCCAGGTCTGTTACTGCGACTCCTCTCCGCAAACAAGAACATCAAGTCTCACAGGCAACCCGGTGTCATGGAGCGTATGCGCTGGAGTCTCCACCGGCAATTACGTTGTCCACCTTCATCGCCCAAATATCCTTTGCCAGTGGCAGAGAAAGCTATAGTCGATATCAGGACTTTTCCACCTTCGCCGCTGGATTGTCATGTCCAGTCGTCGAATATTGATATTGAGCTCTATTTTAGGCAATGCACAAGGGTTTTCCTAGCCCAGAGATTTGCGTTGGGATTCATAGAGATTTTTGATACCTTGGATCTGTTGGCTCGTTTTGGGCTGACTGTTCTTGCCATATCTACCGTAACAGGTGCAGCACAATCAGCGTCGGTGCATGGAACGCTGCGGGTGATTTCAGCCTCATTGCAAATGCTTTCCATCAACGGCTTGAATATATATTCACTTGTCAAGCAAGTCTGAGGCCACGTAAATTTCATACAGTCGCCCGGCAAGGCTCGTGATGAGTTTGAGCCGATATGACTGCAGGCCGATATCGGATATCAGGAAGAGTCACAGCCTTGTCTGAGTAGTAAGTCATGTCAACTACTTGCCATAGCCGTAGGTATTCAATCTAATAGGAAAGCAGACAACTAGCCGTTCTACGTCAATTGATCTTAGAATATTCTGGACACTGGGAGATTTTCACAAGCTTAATAGCTCCCAGATCATCAGCATTACCCGCTAAGGCAACAGGCTGAAGTTAAATCAAAGCCACTCAAAGATAGCCTGAAGTTGAATTTAAGCCAATCCAAGAGCTTCTTTTTTTGCACCTACGACACGACAAACATTCATGAGCCGACTGGAACTACGCCAATTATAGCCATTGCTGCCAGATTCTGCACTTTGCATCGTAGTGTTCAGAATTTTCTTGTCATCCCGATCTTTTCCTAGATTCTTGCCCGCCTAGCGATAATTATATGACTTTGATACACTGCCCCTCCGCTTAAGGGCCGCGAACGGGTACATAAGCACATTTTCAGACTACGATCCCATGCTAAAGTGTCTCGAAAATGATTGATGTAACCCGATTTGCATATAGCCTCGGTATGCACGAGGGGGCGACTAAAATGCGACCAAGAAATCTGGGGAAGTTTTTGCACGCCACATCTGTTTCTATATCAACCAAATCAAGTACACACCCATTATCGTTCGCATCACCTCGATGAAGGAGCAAAGCAACAAGCTCTTAGCTGTTGTAAATCCAACGGAGCGGATATACAATTTTCATGACATCTTGCTCGAAGATGATCCCATTTTCACTGGCACGTGAGAAACGCCACATCTTGAATCCCCAAGCCCGAATCTTCCTGAGCCCCTCGGTCCAAAGGATTAACGGTTCATCAGTCCTAACTACACCACACCCTTGTTCCCGAGGGTCCTAGACATCTACATGGCTATTCGGCGGCTGTTCAACTTCCAATTCAATGGTTTTCATTGGATCTCAATGGACCCAAACTTGCTAAAAGTCCCCCGAGCTTTTCCGATCTTGTGACTGTGAGGATAGAATTAACGAGATCTTCGTCATTTTTCTTCCTAGATATGGAATATATACATAGGCCAAGTCCCTCCCCACCTTTCGGACCGTTTCTTGCAATTGCACTTCTTGAAGCTTGGGAGTCTTTGCCTTCTTGCTTCCTAACCACCTTTACTCTTCCTTACTCCTTACTCCAAGGTATAGCTTAGCTGTATATATCTTCGAATAGCGCATCGTATCATACCTTTTTCGTCTCATATATCTTTAAACGCCTTCAAATATGTCTTCAATTGATGCAGAGGAACAACAGTACCAAGCTGAGGTCGCTGCTGTTAAACAGTGGTGGACCGACTCAAGATGGAGACAAACTAAGAGACCATTTACCGCTGAACAGATTGTTGCAAAGCGAGGAAATTTAGCTATTGAATATCCAAGCAATACTCAAGCGAAAAAGCTATGGAAGATTATTGAAGGTCGATTTGCTGTATGTTGGTACCTTTACTAAACTCATTTTGAGCTTTGCTAACGATTCTAAAGAACAAGGAAGCAAGCTATACATACGGTTGCTTGGATCCAGTGATGGTTACACAAATGGCCAAATACCTAGATACGGTCTATGTTTCTGGCTGGCAATGCTCTTCCACAGCCTCCTCCAGCGACGAGCCAGGCCCAGATTTGGCAGATTACCCAATGGTACAGGCTCTTAGGCCCATGTGTACAATTCTGACATGCTAATTTTTACACATTTTAGACTACTGTCCCAGA
This sequence comes from Tothia fuscella, assembly GCA_010583015.1. Lineage (NCBI taxonomy): Eukaryota > Fungi > Ascomycota > Dothideomycetes > Venturiales > Cylindrosympodiaceae > Tothia > Tothia fuscella. The sequence goes on along the minus strand of MU007040.1, from coordinate 28,927 downwards.
CAAAGTTAAGCATCTTTGGATGGCACAACTGTTTCACGACCGCAAACAACGCGAAGAGCGTCTTAGCCAGCCTAAATCCGCACGCGCCAATGTTGCAAATACCGATTTCTTGCGACCTATTATCGCAGATGCTGATACTGGTCATGGCGGTCTCACCGCTGTAATGAAGTTGACCAAACTGTTTGTGGAAAGTGGAGCTGCCGGTATCCATATTGAAGATCAGGCTCCTGGAACCAAAAAGTGTGGGCACATGGCTGGAAAGGTGCTCGTACCTATTCAGGAACACATCAACCGGCTAGTTGCTATCAGAGCACAGGCTGATATCATGGGTGAGAAATGAGTGCCGGAGAACGTAAAACACGGGACATACATACTGACTCGACCTATAGGGTCTGATCTCCTTGCTGTTGCCCGTACAGACTCCGAGGCCGCCACCCTCATCAGTTCCTCCATCGATCCACGGGATCACTATTATATTCAGGGAGTCTCAAATCCCGACCTCGAACCATTGAACGATGTCATGACTGCTGCCGAGGCTTCTGGCAAGAACGGCGATGCTCTCCAGGCAATTGAGGACGAGTGGACTAGACAAGCTGGACTCAAGCTCTTCTCCGATGTTGTAGTCGAACAGATCAACGTGGGATCTTTTTCGAACAAGGACGCCGTGATTAGCGACTTTTTGACACAAATCAAAGGGAAGAGCAACAAGGTTGCACGAGCTGTTGCAAAAGGTATCGTCGGAAAGGATATTTACTTCGACTGGGATGCTGCCAGAACCCGAGAAGGTTACTACAGGTACCAAGGAGGCTGTGAATGTGCCATCAATCGCGCGGTTGCTTATGCTCCATACTGTGACATGATATGGATGGAGAGCAAACTGCCCGACTATGCACAAGCTAAGCAGTTCGCTGACGGTGTCCACGCCGCGTGGCCAAACCAGAAGTATGTTTTTCCGATCACGAACAAGCCATAAAGACACTGCTAACATTGATCGCGCAGACTTGCCTACAACCTTTCCCCCTCATTCAACTGGAAGACAGCCATGCCACGAGCCGAGCAAGAAACATACATCAAGCGTCTCGCCGATCTCGGCTACTGCTGGCAATTCATCACGCTTGCAGGTCTTCATCAGACCGCGCTCATTGCTGATCAGTTCACAAAAGCATACGCTAAGCAAGGCATGCGAGCTTATGGCGAGCTGATTCAAGAGCCAGAAATGGACAACAAGATCGATGTTGTTACGCATCAGAAATGGAGTGGAGCTAATTATGCGGATAACTTGTTGAAGATGGTTTCAGGCGGTGTTAGCTCGACGAGTGCCATGGGTAAGGGAGTTACAGAAGACCAGTTCAACCATTGAGAGGGTCTGTGTTGTGCTTGGTAGGTAAGATGGAGAACACGAAACTGGAAAGAGTAGGAAGAACTGATTTGGGGTAGTTCAAAAGCATGAATGATTGATAATACTTGAGATGGCTTTCGTAGATTCGATTTTTGTATATTAGCAATCGTGAGCCATTTGAATTGCTAGCACTTCTGTTCTATTCAAGCACCAGTTTACATGGCACCACTGAACAGTCCAAGGCATGAAAAGGCGCATTCCCATTATGTCTCGGAAGCTCAGATACGTACATGTTCAGACGATACTCTAATATTAGACGCGTGGCACAGGACACGGTCACGGCATGGTCCTTGCCCATTGAAATTCCCAATATAGTTAGCTGTCTCACCTCATATGTTGGCTTTCTTCGACGACACTCCAACTTGCTCCTCTTGGAAAATAACCGTTTTTATCATAAAGTGCTACAATAATGCTGCGATGGCGCCATACTGTATATCAATCACCATGGTACTCCTTACGACGATCTTCTTAGGGTGATGATTTTTCTCGGCGAAGATCACTCCTTGCGCTTACAGAGTTGCGCCAATAGAACTATCAACTCCTCACCGATTATTTGAGGACTGATGTTGCCGCATTCCTTCTCTGGGTAGGAGGGAGGCTTGAAGATCACATGCCGCCATCGCAAAGAACGAGAGCTCTCGGAATTGTACCGCTCCTTGTCGATCTCCAATTCCGCTTTGCAAGGCTCTCGTGATCGATTTTGACCTCCATCAAACGAAATTTCCCCCATGAATTCATCTTGTATGCAGGTGTAAATTGGCATCCTGCCAGAGCAACCCAGTCCCTGGTGCGCTAGAATTGAAATCTCCAAGCCGTGGAATCTTGGAAAGGTATGCGATAAAGTCGGTCGTTTCAACGATAAGTTCATTGATTTTGTGCACCACGAAGGAGGGCAAGAAACAAACCTCCATTTGTTAGATCTTTTGTTATTCGCTCTCTTCAACACAATGTAGAATAAAAAGCTTAAGCTTGTGCTAATTCCTGGTTGGGTCCCACTAAGAGGGATTTAGCTTGGGAATCCCGCTCACTAGAGGCCTGCACCTGCTTTGCCGCTCTATCCAGACCCCACTCATGTCACTGGAAGACAACGACAACTTCAATTTCTTTATTGTTTTCTTTTCGTTTTTCGTACTTCTCTCTTTCTTGTTGCTGCGGGTGTTTTCAATATTGCCACTCTGTCGCGTGCTTTATTTCTGATTCTTTACACATCTAGCACACCTCAACAATCATTCCGCCACATATCAGATCGAAACGTCTTTATTCCTGAAAACGTTTCTCTTTTCTGGGCAATATTTGTTGCTTGTCTGCTGGGTACATATTGTGCCACTCATTTTCCACCATGGCGCCCAATCAGCCCTCGATTCTCACGGAAAAAGAAGCCCTGACGACACGCCTCTCTACAAATGAAACCCTCGACTCTCCCACAACATCAAATAAGATTGATTCCTCTCACCCATCTACAGACACGGACAGCGACTCAGAATGTAGCTTAGAACAAGAACCTGTTTACAATGAAGATGGAGAGATACAAGAAGGAGTCGGTGGGGATCTACAAGCCCTAAGCCAACAAGTGTCAAGAAATCCGGTTCTGAGTAGATTGGCCACAAACAGAACAGGAATATCAATTGCGACCAATGGTACTTCGGATCCAGGCTTTGAAATTGACTTTGAGGAAAACGATACTTCTGATCCAAGAAACTGGCCTTTTTGGTACCGAGCGACGGTCATCTTTTTCATCTCTTACTCGACATTAACAGTGGTAATGTACAGCACGTCCTATACCTCTGCAATACCGGGAATAAAAAGTAGCTTCGGAATCAAATCGGACACCGTACCAGTGCTCGGCATCACAACTTACATGATTGGTCTGGCTCTAGGTTCTATCATACTCGCGCCTATGTCTGAAATGATGGGCAGGAGACCAATTTACCTTGTCGCAATGGCGATGTTTGGACTACTGATTATTCCTTGTGCGCTTGCTCAGAATCTGGAAACCATCCTCATAGCTCGTTTCTTTGGAGCTATCGCTGGTAGCGCTATGATCGGGAACTCGCCAGGAACTGTGAACGATATCGTACAAGAAGAGCATCGAGCACTGGCTTTTTCGATATGGAGTTTAGGTCCCATGAATGGTGTAGGTTGGCCGCTCCGTCTTCAAGAATCAAACCAAGATGCTGACTCCTTTTCTTAGCCAGTTGTAGGACCATTAGTAGGTGGATTTGTCTTTCAATATTTAGGATGGCGCTGGACCAGCTGGATCATCGCGATCTCGTCGGCCGTCGCATTTGTCATGATTTGCCTCATTAAAGAGACCTACGCTCCTGCAATATTGCGAAAGAAAGCCAAAGAACGAAGGAAAGAAATGGACGATGAAAGATGGTGGTCTCGCTACGATGACAAAGTTGCATTCTGGCCACTATTGAAAGTCAACCTTAGCAGACCGTTCGTCATGGCAGTGACAGAACCAATATGGTAAGATTTGTGACTATGATTAAGGAAACGCGGGACCACAAACTAATACATGTGTTAGTATCTTCTGGAACATATACATAGCTCTTCTCTATTCAGTGCTCTACCTCTGCTTTGTAGCATATCCAATTGTCTTTGGCGGTGAGAGAGGATGGCGATCAGGGTCCATTGGCCTCTCTTATATTGGAATAGGCGTTGGATCCGTAATAGTTATCGCCTGCGAGCCTCTCATTAGGAAAATGATTGACAACCACAAAATAGATCCTGCGACAGGAAAACCTCCACCAGAGTCAATGGTTAGCATCGTGTGCATTGCAGCTCTCTGCGTTCCAACAGGCGAACTCATCTTTGCGTGGACTTGCACACCAAATGTCCATTGGATCGTTCCTATTTTGGCTGGTATACCATTCGGCGCGGGAAACTGCGCAGTCTTCATCTACTCTTCCAGCTACCTTGTGCATTCCTACGGAATCTACGCAGCTTCAGCGCTTGCTGGCAACGCCGTGCTGCGATCGGCGATGGGCGGAACCCTTCCCCTTGCTGGGCCGAAGCTTTATCAGACGTTAGGTCCGCATTGGGCAGGAACATTACTCGCGCTGATTGAATTCGCTATGGTGCCCATTCCTTTCATATTTTATAGGTATGGGCATAAGATTAGGATGAAGAGCGCGTTGATTAGCAGTATGCAAGAGGATAAAGAAAGGCTGGATGCGAAGAAAAGGAAAGCGGATGAACGAGCGGTTAGGCATGCATTGAGAAGTGGAAATTGGGGCCAAAAAGACAAGGCAGTTGAGGGTGTGGTTTCCGAGAAGCCTGTTGGGAAGGAATTAGAGGCATAAAATTTCCAGCGTGGAGGTTTGCTTTGACATCATTAGCGAGGGCGTTTGGTTCATGCATTAATACAGGGAAACATATCATGTCCATGATATGGGAGGAAATCAGAGTGACGTCTGTATCGCTCTTCAGAGAGCCAATATACGCATCGACACCATTCTTGAATAACTGCAGATCCATGTGATTCGCTCAAGTCCGACGAAGCTTATAGACTTTGTAGAAAGAGCTTGGAATGACCTTAAGAGTAAAGGACCAACTGAAGTACTCCTCTTTCCAATTGAAACTCGATGTAGCCGGGATCCGTGCAGTCTACAAACCAAGCCGAGAACTTTGGAAAAACTTTATTATGCTCTTAGCTTCTGCTCCTTGTATAACAAATTCGCACTTGAAGGTTTTTATGTGCTAGAAAGTGTACTACTATACGTCCTTTAGCTGAGAATTCCATAGAGCCTATCCGATTTTCAGTTAGTGCGAGGGAATACATTCATGGTACCAGGATAATATCATTCTTAGTCCCGCCATTTATCCCATATTCATTGAGGCGAGGGACTAGGTAGGCATCAATATTAGCTCACAGGATAGACACTTCTTATATTATCGGAAAACATGTTATTTCTACATACGTTCAAGGGAAAAACAACCACGAAAAGAAGCAACCATGGAAAGATTCAAACAATGAAAAGACAACCACAGGGCATCCATTCGATACTCGATTTTGTGATCTTTGCATTAGTTTCCAGTATTTCATGTCGCAAATTGCTTCAAGAGCCATACACAAATCCAGATGTATTCAACCCTCTATTACTTGGTTACGACGGCTTGTATTCTGACAATATGAGCTATGAAATCAGAAGTCGTATCGTTAATCTATATCAATTAGTTCTATCATTCCACTTCTTACAATAGCGTCCTGTAGCTGTGTCAATTCCCGGATCCATCTTCCTCCCTGCCCAATTAGGCAATCAACCCAGATCCCACCACCGCAATGGATTCCGCCACTCCAAACCCACAACCGCCTACCCACGGCTCCCATCGCCATACCACTCCCACTTCAACCCGCCTTGGCGCCCACAATGAGAAATTGCCCATATCTATCATCTCTGCCTTCGAGATCCCTTTCAACCTAATAACCACACTGCTCATCTGCTTGCTCGCTGCTATCAACCAGACCAGCAAGCCACCAGAGACTAACAAAAACTCTCTCATAGACAATCAGATACCGCCACCAACACCTCCATCAATAGCACGACCTGAGAATGGCGTGCTACCAGTGCGGACGAGGCGGGCATATCGCCCGTAAATGCCCAGACATAAGATCTACCCTACCTACCTGTCCCTCCAAACTTCTGCGATCATTCCAATATATGCACGCAATATAGCTAATGAGAGATTTTGTTAGGCACAATGCCATACTTGCGGCCATTATGGCCACCACGCCAAAGATTGCGACTGGGTGAGTTGTTTTCCGTGTTTTGACTTATATGCCTTTGAATCGATGAACTTCAACTAATGCTTTCCGAAATTTTTTAGGTCATATGCGACCATTGTGGCTGGGCAGGCCACTGGAAGAGGGAGTGCGGGGTATGAAATCCATCCCAATTCAATCTTCTTAGGTATATTATGAAAAATTGTGCTAACTTCGAACCCGTAGTGGTTGAAGTGCCGTGCGTGCGGCGGGATGGGCCACATGGCCATTGATTGCCCGGTATGAATCTCAATTCGAGTCCAATTACGACCGGTATTATTTGGAAAATTATGCTAATTTCGAGCTCTTGTAGGAGAGGAGGTGCATTCGGTGTGGCGAGTTCGGCCACGTGGCCATCGATTGCGGGTGCCGGGTGTGTAGAAGATCTATTTCGGTTGATTTTGTAAGACCTATCCTGAATATACTGCTAATATTGAGGTCTGTAGTACCCTCGGTACCGTAGTTGTGGGGAGTTGGGCCATATGGCCTATGATTGCCCGGATAATTTCCGGCCCAATTACCCGGAGAGGAGGAGGGAGGAGACTAAGGAGGAGGAGGAGGAGGAGGTTAAGATTGAGGAGGAAGAAGAGGAGGTGAAGGTGAAGATTGAGGAGGATGAGGATGAAGAGATGGAGGAGGAGGAAGAAGAAGAAGAAGAAGAAGAAGAAGAAGAAGAAGAAGAGGAAGAAGAAGGAAAGGTGGACAACAAGTCCATGAATTTGGGGCCAATGCCACACCGCCCCAAACCCTCCTCCACCTAAATCACCTCACCTCACCTCATTTCTGGGTAAAAAGCCACTCTTTCGGATCAAGACCACCACCCCCATCCACGCCATCATCCTCCTCAATCCCATCATATACCACATCACCATCACCATCAGCTCTACAATACGAGCTCCAATCCGTCTTCAAATCACCCTCATCCCATCCCTCCCACCCACCAACACAAAACAGATGCCGCATAGTCGGCCTACCGTGGGGACAATTCCACGGTCTATCAATCTCCCCCATATGCCTCACCACACCACCCATCTGCTTCTTCGACAAGGACTTCCCAATCATAATACTACTCCTACAAGCTCTCATAGCGAACATACTCCTCACCTTCGACGGCCGCGGCACATACTTCCCACCGACAGCACTCCCACCTCCATCAGCCAACAGCGCAATCAACTCCTCAAGATCTTTCACAGAAAAAGTGGTCTCCTTCGACATGGGTAATGATATGACACGGCACCTTTTTCCTACTTCCACATCACCGCTTTCATCTACTTCGAGGATAAACCCGTTTTTCTCCAGGGTGTCTAAGTGTTCTATTACGATTTCTTCTTCTACGGCTGTGAGGTCTAGTGGTAAGGGGCGCACCAATCGCTGATTCCGCACAATGGTCTCGGCGTATAACCTTTCGAAATTGTATTTCTCATCTGAGGCGTGTTGGTCGATTATGAAAAGTTCGTCTTGCGTTTGGGTTTGGAGTTTGGAGTTCGTGTTGGTGTTGGTACTGGAGTTTGTTTCACTGGATGGGCGAAGAGCGAGGATGAATCCTAGGTTGAATTGGCCGATTATGCGCATGAAGGAGAAGTCTGATTTTGATACTGTGAGGGATAGCCTGGATTCTGCGGACGATTCTTCTGGTTCACCATTCTCAATCGCTGTGTGCTCTGTCGCAGTAGGATCTGGGTTCGACAACTCATCCGCTCTCTGCAAAGCAGTTGTCAAGCTCCCGAGCGACTTCTCGATCCTCTGAACATCAGTCTTGACATACTGCACAAGCGTCAACGTTGAATCTTTCCTCGTTTTACTCCTCATCGCTGTATTCGCCCTCTTGACGTTATCAGAACTCGGTCTCGTCGCCTTTTCTTCAGCAAGTCTAATCAATTTCTCAACCTTGGCTTCCTCGCGCGCTTTCTTTTCAGCTGGATCCATGTACTCGTCATCGGAAGGATCGTCGGACGCTAAAAAAACTGCTGGATTCTTTTCGGGCGAAGAGGAGGGAGAATCAATATCGAGAATGGACGTATCGGTTTTGAGACTCGATGTTGGCAGTGCGGCTGTCCTATTTGACACTCGACGCAAAGCTGCTGGTACTGGAGTCGCATCTACCTCGTCTTCTTCGATCTCGTCGTCCGCTTCTTGCGCCATTTGACTTCCTGGAGCCGCAAACCCACGCAAACTTCTCGCAAACAACGGACTAGGCTGTGTCAACTTCTTGCCATTGGTGTAATCAAGCTTCGGAGTCATCACGCGTCGTCTCTTGAAAGCAGAATCCGGAGTCTGTCCCAGGGTTGTCACGGTCGTCTGATTGCCAATGGTTACGGTCGCTGTATCCGGAGAGGGACGCTTAGACCTCATTCGATCGAAAGCATTTTGAACGATACCCGGTGCGCTCTTCTGCGGTGTGTTTGTTACGGACGGTATCTTGTCTTCTGGTTCGGCTTCCTCTTCTTCGGCTTCCTCTTCTCTTCGTGCGTGCTTTTTTGCTGCTTGTGGTACACCCAATTTGGCGCCCTCGGCATTTACTTCCAAGAGGGCAATTCCGGTGATGAACTGAGGTACCGGCGGCGGCTCTTGTGTACTACTATTGCTGTCACCGATCAAAGCACTCGATAACTTTCGTGGTTCAGCCATTTGCACTCCCAGACGAGTGTTGAAGTCCTGAACCGGCTTTGGCAAATACGAGTTGACAGCAACGGGTAGACCATCGGTTTCTGCTGGTACATCGACAGCCCCATCACATTTCGCCGCCTCTGCAGCTTTCGCCGTTTCTCGTCTCTTTTTTGCAGCAGCAGCGGCCAATGCAGTCTTTCTGATATCCTCTGGAGTTTCAGTATCTTGGTCGACGAACTTGCGAATCGCGGCACCTGGATTCTCAGGCGCAACTGAGGATTGTAGCATCGAAGCATCAATCTCGTTGTCTGACGCTTCTTCATCACCTTCATCGTCCGCATTTTCCTTATCCTGATCCTTTTCCACAGCCTTTACAGCGCCTCCAGAAGCCTCCCTCGAAACCCTTAAAGGCTTATATGACGGCAACTTCCTATTCCCTACAACCGACGCTTGTGGGACACTCTGATCGTGCTTTTCAAATAACTCCCCCAAACCCGTCTTCAACGCTTCAAGCAACGCATTCTGATCATGTAACAGAATAGTTCTCTTATCTGGGCTAACGTTGACATCATACGCTCCAGTGTCCATTTTCAGGTTCGCAAAGATAAAAGGCGATTGCGTGACATTGTAGCTTTTATAGACTTCGTTTATGGCTTTGGCGACTTGTGGCAGAGCGCAGGGGCGTGAGTTTACGAAAAACATCTGACGGTCGGGAGTTTGACGGCCTTCGCCTACTACTGGACGCGATATGTGCCCTTCGAGATGGATTGGTTGGGCGGTGGAATTTGTATCGACTTGAGTTGACCAGTTTCGGGCGGATTGAGTTGATGCTAGGGCGGGTTGCATATGAAGCTCCATGTCCAAAGGGAGTAATGCTAGCAGTGTTTTTGCGCCATAGACGTTTGCGATGTTCTCCCGAGTCGTGGGATTCGCTTTCGTCGAGAATACAACAACCTTTTTCCTGTTCATTCAATTAACACGTGCCTATATCGTCTCTTGAAATATGCAATACTCACCCCTTCGCAGGCTGATTACTAACACTAAACCTAACCCCAACACTTATACAAGCATACGCATTCAAAAGCCCCAACACCTTCCCATACTCCCTCTTAACATTCTTAACAAGCTCCCTCCTCCTAACAGGTAAATTGCCAAATATGCCCTCCACGCACACCGTCGTGCCCCTCTGCGCAGCAACCACATTTTGCGATCTCAACTCCCCACTTGTTTCGAATTCGAGTTTCGTGCCTTTGGAGCCATCTTCCGCTTTGGCGGTTATGATGTGGAATGTGGAGAGGGCACAGAGGGAGGAGAGGGCTTCGCCACGGAAACCGAAAGTTGTTAGGGAGGAGAGGTCGGAGTAGGATGATAGTTTTGAGGTGTAGTGTTTTAGGGCTATGGTGGTGTAGTCCGTGGGGGAGATGCCGGAGCCGTTGTCTTGGACTTCGATGGAGTCGAGGCCGTTGTTTTTGAAGCGGATGTCTAGATGTTATATATTATTAGCCTTTATACATATTAATTCCTTCATGTCATACAAGAATACGTACCAATTGATGTTGCGCCAGCGTCGAGACTGTTTTCTACAAGTTCTTTTACAACGGAACAGAGGTCAACGATAACTTGTCCAGATTGTATTTGATGCACCTGTTCATGTTATTAGGATTTTATAGTCTCAAGAAAAAAGAAGCTTACAGAAGCGCCTTCAATGGCTTTAATCGTGGCCATATCAGCCCATGGTGTTGATGCTTCGAGGTGGCGGGGCTTGTAGAAGACGCGACCAAGTTTACGCGAAGTCACAGGAACAGAAATTATTAACCATCATGAAACTCTTACAATCTTTTGGCTTATACTCAATGGCGGATTGCAGATACGCTTCCCGTAAGCATTACTATTTGGTTGCTGGAAATATAAGTTTTTACAGCGTAGAATAGGTGTAGCTTACGAGATAGTCGCGGTGATTCTAGATTCCAAATCGGGTAACTATTTCTCAGCGCGGAATGCCTCCGTAAATGAGTAAAGCCCAAACGTTCTCCTATTAATATGTAAACCGAATATTTTTATTTTCTTTTACTCTGCTCTTCTATCTGTTCTTCAGTCGCAAAATAAAATGTCAAAAACATCCCCCTTCTTCTCAACCCGCATAATCCACCGTCCCCATCCCGAAGCAGTAACTTATGACCTAACATCAACATCCCACACTACAATAACCTTTCCCATAAATTCAACGTGGTCATCCGGTCTCCACTGGCATAGTAATCATACAGAATATCTCGAAGTACGTCAAGGAGCTGTTAAAGTCACTTTGGGAAGGGAAACATCTATTATCACAGCGACAGACTATTCAACCCAAAATAGTCTAACCAAAGTATCAGAAGATGGACAGGAGAGAAAGATTGTAATTGTAGAAAAGGGATTCCGCCACGAATGGTCCCGCGCATATGCCAACGACCGCATTGACGTGATTGTCCGAGAAAGTACTGATCCAGATGATGGTATGAAGACTGTATTTTTCTGGTGTGTGAATGCCATTGTTCTGGAAGGGATTGATAGGATTGGAAGCAACAACTCTAAATTGAGAAGACAGCTTGAAGGTTTGATTACGGAGTGGAAACTTATGATATTATTTTGGGAGCTGGATAATTGGCCTGTCATTTGGGATTCGAATGGGTGGGGTGAGTTGGGGAGATGGATTGAGAGCGTGAGCACGTTTGGCGTATTGGTGATCGCGATGGTGTTGGGGCGGGTTTCAAGCGTAAAAGGTGTAACAGAGAAGTATATGCCCTCGGATGTATGGAAAATACATCTTTTATCCTGTCATAAAGCGGAAAAGGGAAAGTGGAAGTAAAGCAGAGCAATGACAGTACAGGTCGACGATTTCAACACCCTACAAACCTATAATATACTAGTGATCGAACCAAGCCGCAGAATCTATAAAATAACATCTATTATTCAAAGGGTTGTCTATAGTATTGTGTAAGAACTGATACAAGAACAGCCAATATCTGCATCTAACTCTCGGCTAAACTCCGGCTCAAGATCTGGCGATCCCGCAGGGTTCCGCCCGCCCTTACCAAGATTTGCAAAACCCTGCTGCGGAGGTCCAAAAAACCCATCACCACCCACTCCCCAACACTTGAAAAACAAAATAGAAGAGACAAAAAAGAAATTATAGGTATGAGGGTCAATCCGCGAGTCGAACGCGGGGCCTCCTGCAATTTCAAGCTTTTAACCCGAGGAGTAACGCCAAAGACCAGCGCCCGAAGCAGGAATCATACCACTAGACCAATTGACCGATTTTCCGAAGCAGAATTTTCGTGGAATTCGCTGGGTGTCGATTATGATGCGGTTGCCCGAGAAGTGCGGGGCGGTGCAGACGGCTGGATACGGCGAGGTGGATGCAAGCGGAGTGGTACGGATGTCAGCAGAGGGTGGAGAGTACGGTTTAGGGGACTCGGCAATGTGGACTCGGCAAATAAAGGGAGGTATGAAGAGCAGTAATTAGAGTATTTCTACGATCTATGAACGCCAACCATGAATATAACTGTAATTCACACAATGAACACAATGCTCCTACCAACCTAACCAAACCCCTAGCCCACCGTCCTCCATAAGACCTATTAATACAACCACTAAGCCTTCAGCGCCAACTCCTCCAATTTCTCCTCCTCAGCCCTCTCCTTCAACCTATCAGCCTCCTCCTGCTCCTCCCTCTTCCTCTTCTCCTCCCTCTCCAACTGATCCGGCCTCCTAACAGCAATGTCTTTCGGCCTGTAGTCTGAGAAGGCCCACTTGAATCCTTGCTCAACGATCCAACATCCACCATAGTCAAGAACCATAAGCCCAGTGAGTACAAATTTGAATTCCGTACTGAAAGGTACAAGCTTTAGACGGCTGTTAATTTCAGGAACAAATTCCGTCGCGCACGAGAAAGCAACACCCGCCACAAGAACCAATCCATACCACATCCCCTTATTCTCACGAATACTCTCCCTAAAAGGTCGTCCCTGGTAATTAATCGCAAAAGTACTGATTTGCTGTATCAATTGCAGGAGGTAGATCGCGGAATTGAGGAGGGAAGGTTGGAATTCCCCCTCGAGGTCTATCTTCATTTTATCGGTGAGGGGTTCCGTTTTCTGCACGTAGCGGGATAGGTAGATGAGGGTGGCGATGTGGATCGCGAATTGGCCGAGGACGGAACCGATTATGTAGGGGTTGAATATGTTGTGTTGGGGACGTTCTTTGGAGAGGGCTTCGACGGGCTGGATTGGGTTTGGCTTGTTAGTTTTTGAGGGGAGGGAGTGGGGAAGGGAGGGGAGGGAAATTGTACCTTTGCGCGTGATATTGATAGGAAGCAGACGCTCATCATCATACCACTGATAGTGACCTGCCCATCTCCAAATTTGATGCCATCGAGGTAGAGCACACTCAGCGAATAAGCCGAAATAAGACAGTTCAGCGCTAGAATCTTGTACATTTGTATCGTTGCCACGAGTGTACACCTACCTTGTCGGATGATATTCGGTATGGCAATCACATTCGCCAACTTCGACGTAAATGGTGCTGCCACAGATGCATCTCCCAACTTAATAGTGGGAGGCTCATTCTCATCAAGTTCTTGCTCCATCATCGAAGTCGTAAGTTTTTCAGTCATAGCACCAAGACTCTGCTGCGCAGCTTTCTTCTTCTGCTCTTTCTGCTCCGCTGGTGTGAGGTTTTGACCTTCCTTCGCGCCGGTATCGAGAAGTGCTTTCGCGCCTGGACTTGTGATAGTGGTGATAGCAGCACCGTTAGTCTCAGGTTCTTTGGGAGCCTCGCCATTCTTCGCAGCTTTCAGATCGGCTTCCCTCTTGATAGCGGTTTCGTAATGAGGATTGGTGTCGCCAGGTGGATATAAATGCGCTATCAATACAGGCACAGGAGGTGTGGGTTGATTAAATCGCTTCATAACGGAAACTTGCTTCTCGTATATTTCCTTCATTTTCGTGTTGCGGTAGTGCTCGCCGATCTTGTCTAGATCATTCTGTGTGCCATTCAATAAAGCAACACCGATGTGTGCTTGTTTCAGTGCGCCAACGTCGTTGGTGCCATCTCCGCACATGAGTGTCGTGTAACCCATTTCCTTGAGACCTAAAAGAATTTCTTCTTTCTGTTTCGGTGATACACGTGCATATACCCATGCATATCGGAGTATTTGATTCAATGCTTTGGGGTGGTTCTTGTATTTCGCGAGCGCATAGCCTGTAACGCAAAGATCTTTCGTCTTCAGAATCTCAGGATCGAGTAGAGCGGAAGGATCAACGGGGATATTGACTTTGTCATCAACACTGCGCCAGTGCAATTCTTCCCCAGAATCATTATCTTCTGGCGCATCAAGAACGAGGCATTCGCGATCCACGATTTCGACTTCGCGAGCGACATGGACAGCAGTGAGTGGGTTGTCTCCCGTAATCATCACAACGCGATGGCTTGACTCGTTGAGCATACGTACTGCCTGCTTTGCATCGTCTTTGAGTGGTGTTTGTAAGACGAGGAAACCGGCAAACGTGAGGTCTTTCTCGACATCCTCACGTTTGAGATCGTTGATTTTGCCCATACCGAGTTCATTCTCCGAGGACAAGTACCGGTATGCTAACGCTAGTACACGAGCTCCATTTCGGGTGAAGTACTTGAAAGTTTCTTCGTAATGAGGTGGGGTTTCAATGAGCATGTGTCGTATAGTTTCTGGTGCTCCTTTGACGCCAACAAAAGTAGCCTTGGCGCGCTTTTGTGTTTTCTTGTTTGTGGTGATAATGGTGGCTACCGAGGACTGCCTCTTCAGTGATGATGCGAATTGGAAACGTCTTCGAATCTGTACCATATCTGTATGTGTCGCGAACCCAGCTCCGGATGAAGAAGAAGCCTTATTTGCAGTGAGGATATCATTGCGCCCAAGTGTCCATCCCAAAGATGCAAGTGTAGCTTGTTCCATGGGCTCTCCAACAATGTCTCCATCTTCAAGCTTGACGAGTGCATGTGCTGTGGCAAGAACAAGAGTGGACTCCTGCCCCACTTCCTTCAATCCAGTCAGATGGCTATGAGCGCCGTCTGCTTCCGTCTTGACACTCGAATCTCCAAGGTCCAACCCAGCGACACCATCAACGACCAGATTCTCACCAGTAAGCGTTCCAGTCTTGTCAAAGCAAGCGATATCGACACGGCCAGCGAAAGGTATCCTAAATGGCTCTGTGCAAAAGATGGCATAGCGACTTAGAGCGGCGAGGGAAGTATTCACAGCCAAGCTCAACTCCATGGGTAATTCTGGTGGAACGACACTCGTAATGATAAGAACGCAGTCGAGTAGTAGCTTTGATCGCTTTCGGTCTCGCGCGACACCTTCTTTCCATACGTACCAAGATGCAGCGATTGCGAAGATGAGGAGGAATAAGATGAACAACAGGGCTTCCACGTTGTTGGCAGAGACACGTTCGGTGGCGAAGATCATGGTGCGAACTAAGCTTCCTTGACTCGTCTCGAATCCAGTCTTCAGTACGATAGCCATGGCTCCCTTGTCTGGTGGTGGAGGTACTCCTGATGAAGAGACAGGCACGACATCTGGCGCATCTTCCACAGTAATCCCATGGCTAACCTGGAGCACTTTAGTGCCGCCATACAGAAAAGCGTTCTTATCAAGCGCTTCCGGTTCGAGTTCAGCCTCGCCTGGCCGAAGTTGAACAGAATCTTTGAGCACAGGAGTGCTCTCTCCTGACAGCATGGCCTCATTGACGATCGCCGTCCCCTCAACCAGTAACATATCGCAAGCAACCCCACTATCCTCCTTTGTACGTCCTATAGACACCAAGTCGCCAGGCAGTAACTTGTCACTCTGAATCTCTTCCCATTTCTTCATCCGGTACACCCAGAGGTCGTAGGGCTTGATGCTCATGCCGCGGAATTCGTTAAGTGTTCGTTGCCTTTGCCACACAACTGTGCTTTCAAATGCGACCAACATGAATAGCGTAAACAGCGAGTAATACCAGTATTCGTCCAACATCCATAGCCCCACGCAGAAAATCTGGAAGATGAAAAAGGGAGCCACGGCGTGTTCCTGAAAGAGTTCCGTAAAAGTAGGAACGGGAATATCAAAAGCATTATCCCCATAATGCTGCTGTAACCTCTTAATATCCGCCGCAGAAGTCAAGCCCTTTGAGCGCTGAAAGATCTTAAGTCGCGGTTTCGGCTCCTCATCCACAGCATAAATCAAAGGAGCAAAAGTCCCCTTCTCAGCATCATACAAAAACCTCCTCTTCTGAAACAGAAAACTGATATTACTCTTCCCATCCACATTCTCCCTCCTCAGCGGCACAATCTCCGGACTTCCCGCATTAGCCACAGGAATCAATTTGATCAACGTCGCCGTACGTAAATCGCTTGCCCTCGTAGCGGTAATTACAGCGCGAACATTGACGTTCCATTTTGTTGATAACCAGAGTAATGCTTGCAGGCAGAATATACCGCCGGACCAGAGGAAGGTCCATTCTTGAGCGCCGAGGTGTTTGTTGTATTTTTCTTCGGAGAGGTAGAAGGAGAAGAAGGCGGGCCAGATTAGTATGAAGGGCCAGATGTAGGTGTGGAGGGATAGGGGCAGTGGATTGTGGAGTGATGCCGCCTTGATTTGGGGGTTGTCGACGAGTCCCGGCATCGTGAATTGTCGAGAGGGGATGGATGGGGCTGGATGGGGTTGGTGAGCGAAAGATGGCGACTTGCAGACTTAAAGAAAGTCGCGTACGGCCAGCGGCGGGAATCTTGGAGATACGTATAGACCTTCAGGGTCTCGCCATCTAGGCTTTTTTTGGCGACAACGAATCGGAGTTAATGCTTTTTTGATAGACACCTTGATGCCTGGCAGCCTCGCGACTTTTGGACATGGAATGTTACATTGAAGTTTGAGCTTCGAGTTGAGTCACAATTACAATGCAAATACATTCACTCCTTTCGAGGCTCTTTACCTTTTTCACACTGCAGCACACCACTCAATTGAACTAATCAACTGATTTTAACTCCATTTTCCAGCGGTTGCACACTCAACATCTGGACACACGACACCCCACCATGGCAGACCCACCAAAGGAAGCTCCAAGCAGTGAAGCTCCGGGTGAAGGCGACCCCAAAGGCCCCTCCAAACGTGCCCTTGAGAAGGAAAGGAAGAAAGCAGAAAAATTAGCCAAGAAAGCCGAATACGCCGTTCGCCCTAAAGAATCAAAACCCACTCCCTCTGCCAAAGATAAAGATGCCTCTTCCACAACAGCAACCACAAGCACAACCCCCACCAACATGTTCAACCAGGGTTGGCTATCCGGCGTGTACAACGAAAAGAAAGTCCCTGTACGAACACGATTTCCCCCGGAACCAAACGGTTACCTTCATATCGGCCATGCCAAAGCCATAACAGTAAACTTTGGGTTCGCAAAGAATTACGATGGCATTTGTTATTTGAGATTTGATGATACGAATCCAGAAAAGGAGGAAGAGATTTACTTTCGGAAAATCAAGGAAATGATTGCGTGGTTAGGGTTTAAGCCGCACGAGGTTACGCATAGTAGTGATCATTTCCAGAGGTTATATGATTTGGCTGAGGAGTTAATTCAGAGGGATAAGGCGTATGTTTGTACTTGTTCTAGTATGTCACTCCTCCCTTCTCTTTCTCACATAACCATGCTGATATGAATATGCAGAGGAAGAAGTCAACCTCCAACGCGGCGGCCCCGACAACCGCGGCAAACGCTTCGCCTGCTCCCACCGCTCCAGACCAACCTCAGAATCCCTCACCGAGTTTCGTAGGATGCGAGACGGCGAATACGCACCCGGTTCCGTAACTCTACGCATGAAGCAATCACTTACAGACCCCACAGAGGGTAACCCCCAAATGTGGGATCTAGCAGCCTACAGAGTCACAGCCAACAACCACCACCCACAAACAGGAGATAAATGGAAAATCTACCCGACATACGATTTTACTCACTGTTTGTGCGACGCTTTTGAGAGTATCTCGCATTCGTTGTGTACGACTGAATTCTACCAATCAAGAGTAAGCTATAATTGGTTATTGGAAGTGTTGGACATGAAGAAACCGAAGAGTGAAGAGATGGGACCTATGCAACGCGAATATGGTCGTTTGAACGTGGAAGGCACAATCCTGAGTAAACGACGTATAACCATGCTCGTCAATGGCTCCACTTTCGAAATCAAAAACCCTGACGGTACAACTTTAACGAAAACGATACCACCAGCCGTACGAGGATGGGACGACCCGCGCTTGTACACACTCATCGCTATACGAAGACGTGGTGTTCCCGCCCCTGCGATCCTGAATTTCGTATCGGAATTGGGCGTCACGACCGCGAATACTAATATCCAGACTTACAAGTTCGAGTCAAGTATACGGAAATACCTTGAGAGGACTGTTCCTAGATTGATGCTCGTTCTCGATCCGATAAAAGTCGTGCTCGAGAACTTGGCCGAAGACTTCAGGCAAGACATCACCATCCCATTCGATCCCAAAACCCCATCAGGAGCCTCCAGAATCGTGCCCCTCACCCGCGAAATCTGCATCGACCGCTCCGATTTCCGCGAAGAAGACTCTGTGGATTTTTTTCGCGCTGCACCTGGGAAAGTCGTTGGGCTATCGAACGTACCCTTCCCCATTAAGATTGTCTCTTTCGAAAAGGATGGCCAAGGAAGAGTCAACATCATCAAAGCCGAAAAGGTCGAGTCGGCCGAAAAACCAAAAGCTTACATCCATTGGGTTCCCGCCCAGACATCGCTCCCCGTGACAGCCCGCCAATACAACACTCTTTTCCTGGTGGAAGAACCGAATTCTTTGGACTGGAAGAGTGGTGGATATGCTGATGCGTTGAATCCAAAGAGTGAGGTCATTTTTGAGAAGGCGTTGATTGAGCCTGGTTTCAAGGAACTTGGGAAGGAGAAGGAAGGTGTTGTGCCGGAGAGTGGTGCTAGTGATGATTTGGTAAGGTTTCAAGCTGTTAGGACGGGGTATTTTTCTGTTGATACGGAGAGTACGGCTGAGGGGTTGGTTTTGAATCAGATTGTGAGCTTGAAGGAGGATAGTGGGAAGGGGAAGTGAGGGATCTTGGATTTGATTCGGGGGTTGCGTGGGTGGCTATGAGAAGGGAGAAACGGTTCACTTGCATGAGATGGGTGAATGGAGTTACGATTGATGTTGATGTTATTACAGCTTTTGAGTGATGATGTTATGACACGATGGTCAGGTTCTTTCTGTGTGAATGAGGTGTTTAAATGGTTGCATGATTGGTTGTATCCATTAATGGGTTGCTTGCTCTTAGAAGAGATACCAAAGTAATACGGAAAATAGCATTAAATGTACATCCTTAACTTACGAATAATAACATCATGTTTATTACTATCTAGTATAGTACGCTCCCGTGTAGGAAGGTTCGTTCGACTTTTATCTACATTAAGAATAAAACCTCTTTTTTATTAAAAAGAGAGGAGAAAATTCTTTATCTAGTACTTTACAATAGGTATAGATATACTAGTATCTATCTATACCTTATTCAATAACTCTATACGCGTTATTTATCTACTAATTATAGTACGCTTCTTAATAACTTTCTTATACCCTTTTTTTATCTTTTAGCTAGATAATTATTATTTTATATATACTCTAAATCGTCTATATAGCCCTTCTTTCTAGGATCTAGTAATAGTTGTTTAACTATTCTTTTCCAACTAGATAGAACTAGAAAATTACCTATTTGTAACTATAATAGTTATAGCCTTAGTAACTACTCCTTAACTTAATACTAGATCTATAGTTATTAAATCTAGGTCGTCTTAAGATCGACTATTAATTAAAATCTTACTAAGAACTAATAGATACGTAATAATACTAGGTATAGCTATAGTTTTAAGATTATCTTAGTTTCTTAGACCCTTAGTAGCGGATTTTTTACTTACGTAAAGCTACTAATACCTACTAACTATTAATTTACTCTACTAACCGATACTAACCCGTACTAACTAATTAGAATATACTACTATAGTAATCCGCCTACGGGTCTAAGATCTTTTCGAGATATTTTAGAGGGACTTATTTATTTAAAAACCTTATAGAGTATTAATCCTACCTATAATATAACCCTACCTATACTACACGCTAAAATTGGGAGGAAAATCTAATAAAATTTAAAAGTTTAAAACGCTAATAACTCGTCTAATACCTTATAATAAACTATAAAAATTTAGTAGATTATAGATTTAGCTAGAGTCTTGACCCCAACAATATACTAACCCCAACAATACACTAACCCCAACAATGCACCACGAAAATTAGATTAGTATATACGAGAGCACTACGCGACGCCTACGCGTCGCTAGCTCTAAATCAAATATATTAAATAAATCGTCTAAATCCTTATCTTCTACCTCTATCTTAATTTCTAGTATTTTTTCCTTTTATTAGCGCTTGGTTTGCTTTCGCGCCGCGGTCGCCGCTTCCGCCTCGCGTGCGATACGCAGGATATCCGCAGTCGTATAGATAGAAACACCTTCTAATAAGACTCTCTTCCCTATTTTAGCCTTCTTTCGCTTCTTAAGGAGCTTATCTTTCTTAGCTAGTTGCTAAGCTATAATAGCTATTGTAGTATTTTGAGTTTCGTATATACGTACTATACGGTCCGTATAGCGCCGTACTAGCGAGACGACGGCAGGACACTCGTGCAGCGATTCTAAGAATCGTTTATTAGATCTAGATAATTCAACTACTTCTAGAGGAGAACTTAGTAGCAATAAAAGGTCTAAATTAGTTGTAGTATATAGTGTAGCGACTTAAGGAGTTGGTAGAGGTGATACTTTTAGAAGGTATCGTAGGACGTATATAGGTGCCGCCGGCTATAAGCCGGTGCCACGCTATCCTATAAGTATATTCTCCTTTATTATAGCCTTATCGCGTGCTTTTAAAAGTAATTTAATCTATTCTAAGCGAGGGATACGCTGTGCGCTAAGCCGGGACAGCGTATACGTCTCGACGGTGTAATACCGCTTAAACGCTAAAAACACGCTAATATTAAGTAGTTGCAACTTATACGAGCAATATAGAGGTATAATAAGGAGGTCAATATTATACTCTATATAATAGGCAATGAAATTAGCTTGAATATAGCTTCTATAGCTATCTGCGATAAGTAATCGCCGGCGTCCCGCAGCCGTCGCGCGTGAGAGAGGCTCGAAAACTATCTTTAACTATACTAACCTAAGGTTATTAGATGTCCAGCCGTTCTTGCTAGTTGCAAAATACTATCCTTAAGGTGATTGTTTATTAAGCTATCGCGAATTTATTGCGCAACCCTTAAATATAATAAGCGGCGCTAGCGCTTCGCCTGTGGTACTAATATACTTAATATTAGTTACCTACTCCTACTTGCCCCTAATAACCCGATACTTTTATGTACTATTAAGGTAAACAAGTACCTTAAATACCTACTCTTTACTAATACTAAATCCTAACTCGTCTATATTCTAGATATTATTAGGCCTATATAAATACTCCTCTTATATCGCCTTAACTATATTAAACTAGCGCCTTACGTTCTTAAATATAGCTCCTTCTTCCCGTGCACGTTCTAGTTATTGCGTATATATCCTACCTATCTTAGGGTGTCGTTTTTAGAAGCGTAGCAGCTATTTACGGTTAATTCGACCGGTTAGAGATTGGAGAGGAGTATTATACGACGCGTACGTAACACGTGCGCTATATAGGTGCAACGCTAATTCTAGTAATATTAGACCGGTAATATAGAGTCCGCCTTTTATATATCGCTTAATCTATTGTATAAGAGTATCTTCTTTCGCGTTAGTAAAAATCTAACTTGTTTCCTTACTCCTTAAATGCGATACGCTGCCGCGGAGCTATCGCGATAGTATCGTATAACCAACTTAAAAGAACCGAGCAGCAGCTCGAATAGAAGAAAAATCTTTATTTTTTAATATATATAAAGCCTTTAATACCTGAACTTCTAGGTTAGGCAGCTTTTTAGAGTTTTTAGGACCTATTAGCGTGGCGGACGCGTGTCGTATACGATAATAATACGTTTAGTAGTATATTGTTAGGGTTAGTATATTGTTGGAGTCAAGACTCTATAAATAATCTTCTATTAAACTTTTAGCTTACTAATCCGTCTATAATACCGGGAGTCTAGTTTAAATCGAAGTTATAGACTCCTAGCGGTTTTTCTTAAGTATACCTAGAAATAAGTAGCTTATTAAGCTAAAATTTTAATAGAAGATTATTTATAGTTAAATCTATAATCTATTAACTTTTTATAGTTTATTATAAGGTATTAGACGAGTTATTAGCGTTTTAAATTTTTAAATTTTATTAGATTTTCCTCCTAATTTTAGCGTGTAGTATAGGTGGGGTTATATTATAGGTAGGATTAATACTCTATAGATAATAATAATAATAACAATAATAACAATAATAATAATAATAATAATAATAATAATAATAATAATAATAATAATAATAATAATAATAATAATAATAATAATAATAATAATAATAATAATAATAAGAATAAGAATAAGAATAGAGAGCTAGAGAATTTTAGGCCTTCTCTTAATAATTTTAAGCTAGAAAGTAAGGCTATAGTCGAGCCTAATAAAGGCTAGATTATAGAACTAGAGACTAAATTATTAGTATATATCTAGAAATTATATATAAAACTAATATATAATTAGTTCTCTACTATTATTCTTATCTTATACTCTCTTCTTACTTTAACTAGAGAACTTACTATATCTAGAGGTACTAACTACTATCGAACTAGTAACTATTATAGCTAGAGTATTAACTCTACCTATAATATAACCCTACCTATAATATAAGAAAATTAAATCTCGATATATAATAATACTACGCGACGTGTACGCTTTATAGGCGCCTTATTAAAACTATCTAATAAATCCTTAGATACCTTATCTTCCTCCTTAGTAGAACTTTTAACTATAACTACCTTATATAGGTGCCCTTATAGCTTCTTTACCTCTACTCGTGGCTCCTTCTCGCGGGCTATACGTAGTATATCTATAGTTATATAGACTAAAATACCCTCTAATTATACCCTCTTTCCCTTTCTAGCCTTCTTTCGCTTCTAAAGAAGCCTAGCCTAATTAGATATCTACTTTACTTAAATTATAATTATCGTATTTTGTATTTCGTAGAGGCGAGTTATACGCTCTATATATCGCTTTACTAGCGAAACGACTATAGGGTATTTATAGAGCGACTTAATAAATCTCTTATTTAATTAAGATAGTTTAATAGCTTCTAGAGAAGAGCTCTATAATAATAAAAGATTAAGTATAGTTATTACGTATAGTATAATTAGTTAAGGAGCTAGTATAGGTAAGTCTTTAGAAAGGCTTCTAAGTACTTATATAGAAAGCGTAGGCTATAAGCTAGTACTATACTATCTACTAAGTATATTTTCCTTACTTATAGCCTTCTTACGTATATATAATAGTATTTCGATCTATTCTATATAGGGGATATACTATAAACTAACCTAGGAGATTATATACGTTTTAATAGTATAGAACTACTTAAACGCTATAAATACGTCTATATTAAGCGGCTATAGTATATAAGAATAGTAAGAGGGTATAATTAATAGATTAATCTTATTCTCTATATAGTAGGTAATAAAATTATCTTAAATATAGCTACTATACCTATCTATAATAAGTAAATACTATTAATCTATAGCCTTCTTATAAGTAAGTAGCTTAAAGACTTTCTTTAGCTATATTAATCTAAGATTATTTAATATCTACCTATTCTTAATTATTGCAAAATACTATCCTTAAGGCGATCGTTTATTAAGCTAGCGTGTATTTATATCCTAACCTTTAAATATTAGGAGTAGTACTAGCGCTTCGCCTATAGTACTAATATACTTAATAGTAGTTACCTATTCCTATTTAC